>CM065919.1:16916352-17491352 GCA_033439105.1 Magallana nippona | reverse complement strand
ATCAACTACAAGGGTATCTCAAGCTAACACGTTTCACTTCTTACAGAAACCTGTATCTCAACTTGAAATATACAATACTACTTTGAAAAAAAACCCCACTTCAAATGTTTAAAGAAAACTTTCGAACTGAATTTACAACTTTATATTTTTTTTGTAACTTTAAATGATATTTCAGGTAAAAAAAAAAAAGAAAGAAGAAAACTACTTTAACTTTCAGCAAAAAAAAAAAAAAAACAATCATTGCATATTCTCTAAGTTACACCATCAGAAAATTTAAAGATAACATGCATTAACATATTTCACCCCTTTAATATAAATCTGTACCTGAATTTTAAATATCACCACACAGAACATGAGTTGTTTTGTCAATATTACAATATTCAGATCATAACCAAGTTTAGTAATAAACCTACATTGGACATCTACATTAATAAATCTACACTGAGTATTTTCGTGTACCTTAACATTCTACTCACTTGCATAAAAACCTAACCCCAATGCCTATTACCTACCCTCACATTACCCGTTTGCCAAAAAAAAAAACTAACCCCAATGCCTATTACATACCCTCACATTACCCGTTTGCAAAAAAAAAAAAAAAAAAAATGCTAACCAATGCTTATTGTTAACTTTTACATGCTACCCGCTTGCATAAAAAAACATTAAGTTGGTTAAAAAGCTAACCAACGTATATAGTGTACCCACACATTCTATCCTTAAGCATAAAAACATGTTTCACCCCTTTAATATATAAAACTGTACCTGAATTTTAAATACAACTACACAAAACAGGAGTTATTTTGTTGAGCTTACAATATTCAAATCATAATCGAATTAAGTGATAAACTTACATTGGACACCTACATTAATTAATCTACACTGAGTATTTTCGTGTACCTTTACATTCTACTCACTTGCATATAAAAAATAACCCGTAATGCCTATTACATACCCTCACATTACCCGTTTGCAGAAAAAAAAATGGTTAAAAGACTAACCAATGCTTTTTGTATACTTTCACATGCTACCCGCTTGCATAAAAAAATTAAGTTGGTCAAAAACCTAAACAAAACTAAACAATGCTTATTGTATACTTTCACATGCTACCCGCTTGCATAAAAAACATTAAGTTGGTTAAAATGCTAACCAATGCTTAGTGTATACTTTCACATGCTACTTGCTAGCATAAAAAACATTAAGTTAGTCAAAAAGCTAAACAAAACTAAACAATGCTTATTGTATACTCTCACATGCTACCCCCTTGCATAAAAAACATTAAGTTGGTTAAAATGCTAACCAATGCTTTTTGTATACTTTCACATGCTACCCCCTTGCATAAAAAACATTAAGTTGGTCAAAGAGCTAAACAAAACTAAACAATGCTTATTGTATACTCTCACATGCTACCCCCTTGCATAAAAAACATTAAGTTGGTTAAAAAGTTAACCAATGCTTATTGTATACTTTCACATGATACCTGCTAGCATAAAAAACATTAAATTGGCCAAAAAGCTAAACAAAACTAAACAATGCTTATTGTATACTTACACATGCTAACTACTTGCATAAAAAACATTAAGTTGGTTAAAAAGTTAACCGTGCAATGCCTATTGTGTACCCACACATTCTATCCTTGAACATAAAAAACATTCAAGATGCTTACAAAATTGTAAAAAAAAAAAAGAACATACATGCCATTGCATCACAAAATTTTCATTAAGCACTGTACCTATTAGGAGTTGGTAAAAAAAGAAAAGTTTTTTAACAATCTAAAGGCTGAGTCTCCTTTGTGTTTTGGATCTTGTACGAGAGGAAACTGCTCCTTCAGGACTTATCAGGGGCTTAGTAGATCTCACAGTGCTTGGAGGGGTAGGACTGATTGTGCTGGGGGTTGTGGCAAAGGAAGGAGGAGTACAGTGCTGCTATCGGGAAAGTTGACAATCCTATCCTATCCTATCCTATATCCTGTATCCAGCATCCTATCCTGCAAATAAGCTCTATCCTATCCTATCCTATCCCATACCATCCATATATAGGAATTAAAATTAAATAAAACGAAATTTGAGAAAAAATGATTTTATCAACTAATATAGTACTAATGACTAATTAAAAGATAAAATCGAAAATTCTTAGAACGGGACAACTTATTTACCTGTGCAACGGTAAAATTAAATCGTACGCAGATTGTACACAAAAACGTAAACAAACAGGTAAGCGATTAGACTTTTGTTTTGATAAGATTTATGTATTAAAAACAGATAGATAACTTCGATGTATTTATTGAACTAATGTTTAAACACACATTTTTATCATTTTTCCCTTATAACGTAATAACCGAGTGAAATTATCGGTGATCGGCCGGTTCGTTCGGCGATAAATGTAAACACGATCTGAGCATTATAATTTCTTTAGGAATCATTAATACGATCGCATTTGTAGTTTAATTTGGAAATGTTTAATCAAATAAATTTATAGTTAGCGAACATTTATTAATTTGATCTGTTCAGTTTAATATCGGACAGAAATATACGGCCCTATTACATGTATCAGGCTTCGAAAAAATTCTACGAATCGTGAAAAGTACACTCAAACAATGTCTATTTCTTCTTTATACCTTTATTTAATTATATGCCGAATTCTTCATCCATGAATTCAATTGAGCTTTTAACATTTTATAGACTTTAAATGAAGTAAAGAAATATATTATATAGCAATCATTGTGTGACATCGAATTCTCACAGTAACTTCATAGATACGTACGAACTGACAAACATGTAGCGCCGACTAGCGCGCATCAATATTAGCACTGTTTTGTTACTATAATACATTGATAATCATTCTTAAATATTTTAACTTGTAAAACAAATAAAATTGACATTGTAAATGCATTGTTACGTTAATGTTCGTTTTGCAAAATCATTCTGAAATTTATACTCGAATCTGATTGGCTACAGGATGCAGGATAGGATAGGATAGGATAGGATAGAACTAAACTTTTATATTTCTATCATGTATCGTGCATCGTGCATCCTATCCTATTCTATCCTAGACAACTTTCAGGATGGCAGCACTGTATGTGTCATCAAGTCGATTCCCAAACCAGCTGTCTGTGGGGTGAATGTCGGATGTACAGATGGGGTATCAGAAGTTGATGGTGCTGGGGGTACACAACTGCAACACTGGCACTTCAACTTTGCCAATAACCACCGTTTTAGAAGAATTAAAATAATGATGATGGTCGTCACAACAGCCCATGCTTGCATTCCTATCAAAATTTAAAAAAAAAATTAACAACATACACCCTCACATACTTCTGCAAATCTTGTAGCATTATTAACACACAGATTCTCTGTCAAACATTAGAGAGTCATAATCATTTTCATCAGATGCAGACATGTATGACTGGATTCGGTTTAAATCTATTTCTGACCAGGAAGGTAATTTACCATGTCTTGGGTTAAATATTGCACGATTTCTCTTAAATTTCCTTTTGGTTTTGGATATCTTAGTTCCACATTTCAGCTTGTTAAACTTATGTTTGATTAAAATTAACAAGCCAATTAAAATACAAACACTAAAACCAAGATTTAAAGAAACAATAAGTGTGAAACCTTTCCACTCGTCATCCACAAACAGGTCATGATCCTCTTTTTTCTTCTGAGAATCTACAATAATAATTATATATACATTATAAAACGATAAATGATACATAAATGATACATGATACATGATACATGATAGAAATGCACAATACATATTTAAATGTTAGTGTGGAAATACTTAATTAAACTTCTTTTTTTCTGCTTCCCACTGTATTGATTAATAATTAAAACACATTTTCCTAAATCAAGGTATCAAACTAGCATCAAGTTTTTTTTTTGGAGACAACAAGAGAAACAAAAAAAAAACCTTACCATCAACTACAATAGTCTGATGAGACAGGGTCCTACTTAGACGGGTTCCAGTTAATGGAGTGCCACTGACCATGGTCCTGGTGGAAGAACTGCTATCCATGGGGGTCTCTGTGGGAGTCCCAGTTAATGGAGTGCCACTGACCATGTTCCTGATGAAAGAACTGCTATCCATGGAGGTCTCTGTGGGAGTCCCAGTTAATGGAGTGCCACTGACCATGGTCCTGGTGGAAGAACCGCTATCCATGGGGGTTCTGTGGGAGTCCCAGTTAATGGAGTGCCACTGACAATGGTCCTGGTGGAAGAACTGCTATCCATGGGGGTCTCTGTGGGAGTCCCAGTTAATGGAGTGCCACTGACAATGGTCCTAGTGGAAGAACCGCTATCCATGGGGGTCTCTGGGGGAGTACCAATTGACAAACTTGTCGTCATAACTGGCACTGGCGTGGATGACACACCTAAAACATATAAAAATAAATCTGTGTAACCATTATTGAAAGAAAGTGAGCGCATAAGATTGTAAGTTTGCAGGAATCCTCGACACGAATCAATTGGGATTTAAATGTCTATAACATCGAAAGGCTATGTACAGGTCTCAACAAAAATATATTATGTTGAGAGTCGAAGTATATGGCTATTCCGGTTATTAAAAAACTCACAAGCTCTCAAAAAAATGGCAATGAGAGGTAAACCGATAACTAGTTATGTTGGAAATGTTAATGCAAACATATTTTAATGAAGTTATATTGTGTATATCCTAAAAACTAGTAATAAGAAAAAAATAGTATTCATACAGCAGATCTAGAAATCAATAACGACAAATTAAAATATACCGGTATATTATAATTCAACATTATGTTATGATAACAAACATTTAAAACCAAAAAGTTCAAATTTTCTTAAAAAGATCACCAGTTGAATTTGAACCCAAAACACTGCAAGTTTGTATTCACTAAACCAGGACGAAACCACTGAGCAATGCGAGACTTGACAATATGCAATATAAAGTACTGTTTGAAACAACATTGTCATATCAATGGACTTTGTTTTTTATCCTTCAAAAAATAATTTGAAAAAGTACATAATTAGTCGTCTCTGGGTCATCTCTCCATCTTTTTTTAAAAAGCGATATTTTTAATGTTGAAATATGTTATCTTTACACGTTTCAAATTTGTGGAGAGAAGACCCAGAGACAGCAAAATCATTTCAAAACAGTTGTAAATAAGTAGGATTTTGCATGAATTGACTCGTGTTGCTATATTTAGACCCATATTATGATAAAACCTTTTGCATTTCAAATATTTTTCCACTCATTCCATATCCAATAGAAACCAAATAACGGTTATAATTCGAAAAATATTCAAAATTAATTGATGAAATTTTCACTCTCCTGGTGTGCCCAGATTCCTGCAGAATGTACATCTAAAGTGCCCACTTTCTTTGAAAAATTGCAAGGTTTTTGTGAGGGGTAGTTTGCTAACCTCAGGATCTTAAAACATCTAATGTTTACTGATGTTTTCGAGTTTAACTGATGAGAAAAGATTCAGGTTTTGACACATCCCTTTTATGCGTATCTCTGTAAACAAACTTGAAACTAGCATTTGACCTTGACGTGTTTTCCAGGTAAAGTGCATTATGGGATAACCGGAACAAGAGTTCCCTTGCTAAAATTAGACTCGGTCTTTTCCGTCTTATTTCGATTTAAATCAGTCTAAAAAAAAAACCCAAATATTCCACACTTATCTTAAGCCTTCATGATTTTATATATTCATTTATTTATATAAGCCTATATCTGCATTTTAAACACATTTTTTTTCTATCTATATACATATACCATAAAATAAAGATTCTTCACTACAAAACAGTGTAGTACTTACATCGTTTTCCTTTAAATGTGGTTAAGATCTTCATGTTGGATGGGTCAATTTCTTGAACGTCCCGCGCCTCTTCTTCTCCAGAGTTCAAAATCCTTATACATGGCATAGCGACAAAGTCAAAACAGTTTGCAACATCGTTATTTGCTATACAAAGTCCGCATTTTATGGGATAGCCGCCTAAGCCGGCAATGGTTGGCAAAATCACCAAATACAATCGTAAAAATCGCTTGACCACATGCATGATTCTCTTTAATATGGCGTCCAGATTCCCTCCCAAATGCAGCGCGTGCAAAATTGTCACATGACAGCGTGAATACCCGTATATGGTATCAACGGATGAACAAAATGCTGGTCTTAATTTTTTTAAATTAAAGTTGATGACATATATGTAGATCTAATATTAACAAACTAATTGTTGAAACATAAAATGGAAAGAGCTGTCGTTACTTTTTAAAGTGATTTAATAGCAAGTGAATAAGAATTATTCAGTATTAATTACGCAAAGCATTTATAAAACGATTTCTTTTCTTTTATTTGATTAAAATCTATGTCCATCAAATAAAGAATATCATTTGATACATTAATTTTACGATATTTATTTAATTGTATAAGAAGAATTGATACGCTATGACGGTCCTGCGGGTGGGAATGACCTAAATACCGCGTTTTTGTGGGTTAACTTTTAGAACATTTATTGAGATATGAAAAAATCATGTCATACCTGTGCAAGCTTGTGTTCATATTAATTTGTGGGGAAAAAATAATGAGAAAAATTAAAACATTTTTAATTGCAGATGTTCAAAAAAAGGTACATGTATTTCATACATTAATTGCTTTCATATAGAAAATTATATTACAAACATTTTTTTGGGGTACAATTTAACTGACTTTTTTAACAAGGTAAATGTCTGTACTATTATCATTAATCACAGTGGTGCGTGATAACAAGTTTTCTTACGTGTCACGCAGATACGTAAGTAGAAGCGGTCAATTCAAAGATGAATAAAAAAAGCATGCATGATGCATCAGTTAATTTAAAGACACCAGGGTTGTGAGGTAAATTATATTATACACCCACTTGTGACGTGCTGTTTCCTCCCTTAATTTCAATAAGGGTACCCCAGCCCCATACTTAAAAAAAGAGAAAGGGAGTGGGAAAAAAGAAAGTCGCAAAAAAAGGTTTAATGCGTGACATTTGCTTAATCCTACACACAATTTTGCAAGGTATAAAATCTAGATTTGTTCAGACAAATTTACCATTCGGTTTTCTGAAAGCAGCTAATCATCAGGTAGTCAACATGGCGATTTCTCTGATTTATTGTAAGTAAAAATAATTTCTTAAATGCTTTTATAAGTAGTTACAGAAAAAAATCAAGAATTCCAGCATTTAGATTTTAATTTTTAACATGTTAAACTTTTAAAATATAATTAAATACCTTGTAAGAATTATTACATGTTATACTTAGTTTTAAAATTAACTATCTAAGCTTTTTATTAAACAAAATGTTAAAAATTCTTACAAGGTTTGTGTAATGTCAAAGAAAAACTCTGTGCATATATGTGTGAGAGGGTGTGTGCGTGAAGGTGAGGGTGTGTGTGTTCGATTAATGGTCTTGCAAATACATGCATTTAATTTCTCTTATTTTGTTGATTAAACAGTGATTTGGAAACATCTCCTGAATTTGAAAATTTATGGGAACAAATCAACAGACAAGTTCCTCCCTCTTCTAGGTATGGAACAAAATTGTTAAGAAGAATTCATTTATTTATTTTTACCATGATTATTAATTTAAAAGTTTAGAATTAAAGTTTCATAATTTCACCATCATTGTATCTCTGTGATTAAGTAAAGTACTTTGCTCAAATGTTGTTTTATGCATTTTAATTTTTTAAGGTTGGTTATTTAATTTGGTCAATTTCTTTAAAAGGCCTCCCTGTTCTGAAAATCAAACCTCTAAGACCGAGGCAAAGACGGAAGATGCAGGAACGACTTCCGTACTAAGGACTTTGCTGAATAGTAATGGAAAACCAGCAACCGTCCCTTTGACGGAAACAAAAATTAAAACAGAGAATGACCAAACAAGTCAGGGCAGTTAAAACGGAAATGCCTTTTAAAAGGTAACGATACACTCTTTAAAACCTTTTTTTAAAAGTTCTGCTTATTTTGTAAGATAATACAAATATCCTAAAAAAAAAATTCGGCCGCATTATTTTTATTTTTTCGTTTTTTTCATTTTAGTTACACATCCGCTGGTCCCACTAGTACCACTAGTTGTACCTACTCTCCTCCTCACGATAAGAACTGGCCACCTGCAGCAAGTTTTACACCATTTTCAAATGTCGAGGATTCTATCCTGACGACTTTCAGGTAATTCAATTGATCTGACTATTGTAAAGAATATAACAGATAATATTCTCTCTTGTATAGGAGAAAGAATCCAAATAAATATGAAGCTTTGAATCGAAGGATAACAGAGCCAAGGGTCACCGCTACGCGGGAATTTAAAGTTTTAAAGGCCCTCCAGAAAAGAATTGTACAAGATATGCAACAAATTGAGAAAATAGTTAATTATCTCACTAACAAATACGGGGATGAACCCGAGAAGAAGCGGGTTAAGTTTTCGTAAATTTGATCCCCACTGGATAAACCAAATTGGCTTGTGAAATGGACAAAAATAGTTATGATTTTTTATTCAGTGAAATGTATAAAATTATGATCACTTCACAACAATTCGAAATGTTATAGACTCTCCAGAAACGAATAGTTATGGGTATACAGCAGTGTGAAATAATAACTTGAAGATCTCACGGACTAGTATGGAGATGAACTCCAAAAGAATCATATTACGATTTTTTATACACTGTATAAGTAAGAAATTTGTTTTAAATATTGCTCGTGAAATTAACAAAACGGTATTGACCTTTTTTTTCTTTTGTAATATAGAGAGTACAATTTTTCTGCATTTGTTTAATGATAAATATTGCACTTGTTTAAACTTGTATGATTTTCACTGTTTTAGAGTAATGAATTACATTCTTCGAGACTACAATAAATCATATTTCTAATGGATCCCTGGTCCTAGGATTATGAAACGACTTAGACTCCAAGTCAAAATTTTCAATCTTTTGTAAAATTTTTATTACTTATGAATTAAAAGTAACATACACTGAAAATAGCAATTTAAAGATTTAAAACTGTATGTCAGTTTTATTTCGAGATTGTTCTTTCTCTAAAGACAGTTATTACCTAAGATTTGGACCAAAGCTTAAAATGTTTCATGTTCCTTCGGCCCGGTATAATTATTATCCCTACTTGGACTTGTTTTTAAAAACTAAATGAAAAATAAACGTACCTTCAGAAGGAAAAAAATCTTCAGTTACTCTATTCATCCATTGCCGTTTTAAAACACATTGTGATATATGCCGTACATATTTATATAGGAAAATATCAAGGAAAATATCAAGGTGTCCTCCTGAAGGT
Source organism: Magallana nippona (assembly GCA_033439105.1). Taxonomy (NCBI): domain Eukaryota; kingdom Metazoa; phylum Mollusca; class Bivalvia; order Ostreida; family Ostreidae; genus Magallana; species Magallana nippona. The sequence goes on along the minus strand of CM065919.1, from coordinate 17,482,083 downwards.
GACATAAGCCTGTTCTAATTATCAGGATGACTCCAAACTCCAGTTGGACCTTACCCTGACCTCATTCATCAGGGTGACCTCAAGGTGACCTGACCCTGACCTCAGCCGGTGACCTGACCCTGACCTCAGCAGGTGACCTGACCTGACATTGACCCCATTTATCAAGGTCATTAGTGACCCAGGCGACCCTAGGTGACCGTTAAGGTGACCCAGATTTTGAAGGTGACCTCATTTTACTGACCACATACAGACCCCAGACTATACCCCTTACTACTGTTATGGCTTATTTATTGAAATTGAACATGCATTTTAACAACCGACCTGCCACCCAATTGGTGAGCAGGTATATGGCTGTACAATAAATCAATCAATCATCGCATCAACAATAACATGTTCAATCAATAAATATAAATCAATCACATCAGCAATAGGATTGTTCAATCAATCAATCCATAAATAATCAATCAATCAAATTATTTGATCAATCAATATAAATCAATGACATTAGCAATAGGATTATTGAATCAATCAATCCGTAATCAATCAATCCGTAATCAATCAATATCAATCATCATTGTCAATTGATGAATTGAGTCAATAAATAATCAATGGATCAAATAGTGGATAAATAGCGCTTTGCTTAAAGCGGGTCAATGGCTAGGTAAGGTAGACCCTGGGAGCAGTTGACCACCTATTCCCAAGCTTTGAGCAGGCCCTGGGAACAGTTGCCTACATCAAAGACCTGAGAAATCCTGCCATGTTGCAAATTCCGCCATACAAACAGCGAGCACAGGCATGAGGGCAAGTTTAAGGGTAAGCCATGACCAGAAATTGTGAATGGGGGGATAAAGGGGCAACTGGGAGCATGGGCCAGAAATAGGTCTTTACTATATCAGAAAACCAATGAACGTTAGATAAACCTGCATTGGATGTGAAAAACAGAAATGATCTGTTGGGATATTAACTCATTGTAAGCTAAACATGTTTAAAATTGAATATATACTTATAAAATTTGGTCAAACTTTTGAATCCATGAAGCCATAAAGGTTAAATGGGTGTAATATTAAGAAGACATGGTATAGCAAGTCAGCTAGAACATTATTGATTGTATATGATTGGGTTATATGTACAAGTTGGCCCAATCTCATAACAATTGTTATTCAGTGTATTCAAGTTCAAAGGCATAAAGACCCTTTGTATTTTATCCATCACATAATTAAGATAAGGGTCGATTATAGATATGCATAAATCCTGACTTGTAAATGCATATGTGGTAGGATTGGAGCTAGCAATGGTTAGTACAATCATAATCTGAAATAAAGCTCGATTCTTTGCTTTAAGGTGGCTCGCTACACCTTGAAATAGTTTGTAAGATTAGCAGAAAGTTACATGATTATGATAGATATTATGAGGGAAGAAGCATATAAGCCACATGGGTTAAATAATTTGCAATTTGAATATAAAAATTTATTTTCAAAAATTTGATTCCATAAACATCAACAAAAATTTCAAGCGAATTCGAACTCATAACATGCAGTTCACAAGCCTGGTACTTAAACCAGTACACGACCAATTAGATTGATACAGTTTAACAAACATTTAAATCATCATCTTGCAACATAGTGTCTTGAAAAGTATAAGTCTAGGTGAGTGATGTACCTCAACATGTTGACCCAAAATTAGTAGACTAAATTTGTAATTGAAATCATGTAACTTAAAAGTCTATGTTAGAGGTGAAGTATGAATAAACTGCGAACAGTTATAATATGATGATTATTAAAGTAGCCTTCGCAGGTGACCATGCACGAAATAATTTGTTAAAAATAGGTCAAATAGCAGAACCCACCTGGCTGGGTGGAGAAGTAGTTGCCTTTCCAACTTGATTATTTGTTGAAATCAGGAGTGATTGTACTGTGGTACATGATTCAAGCTTCAAATTCCTTGCAATAAGATGCATAATGTGATGTTTTTACTCACAAGAAACAAGGTTAAGCTGAAGGTGTCAAGATGAACAAGTAGCTAGTAAATAAGGGAGTACTTAGATTATTGCGTGTTGGAAGTGCAGCAATAAGTCTGTGGGTGACACGAGGAAAAGCATCTTATGGATTATGAGTGATGTTTGAGAAGATGATAAGATCAATAATATATACATGTAGTTGCCAGGATTTCGGTTGATGGTAAAATATCTCTGAAGCTGACATGGGACTTTAAATTTTAGATGAGTTCCGCGAAGTGGTAGATTAAGCTAGAACTTAATGCTACTTCCTGACAATTGGGATCATATATTTGAACATGTAAAATGCATACCGGTACTTATAATCATTGTGATGTTGGACTATATTAAACTCTGCCTGCAGCAAGCCCTAGATGTTTATAGTTGATTGATGCCAAGTATGCATGTGAGCTTAAGAAAAATTTGTACCCTCCGCAAGCAGAATTTGGTGCAACACACTAATGTCCCTCCGTTTATACAACACGCAACGTTCAATCATGGCCATTTGCCTTCGACTGAATTCATGAAACAGACTTAGTTAGTTGTAATGGAAAATGTTGTTGTAATGGGTATATCCTGTGTTTGGATCATATGTAGGCCCCTTCCCTAGGAATTAAATACAGGTAATTATAATCAACATGTAGAAAGAATTTGACATCTGTGCATAAAGACCATGACTTACCAGAGAGGGGATATGGAGGTTAAATGAATGTAGCATATGAGTAATACGGGTTGTCGTGACAATACAGTTGACCGCTTGGCATTTTACCGAAGGTGTAAAGATATATGTAAGGTATAGGATGCTTTGACATTATGACTGGCAATTGTAATGCAAGTGAAAATATGATGTTGTTACAGGTATATGACTATAGAGATTAGAAATATTGATGGGACACTGAATTTATTCCTATCCCTAGTAAGTGATTCAAATCTCTCCAAAAGGTAATCAACAAACCAAGTAGTATAAGTCTATCATACGACACGTTATTGAAATGAGATAATTTCTGTAAAGCATATCAAACTGTCTTTGTCGTGTACTAAGATGTTGCGATGACTGTTGATGATACTTCTAAACTCTAAGTGAAAATTGTCAAGGAATCTTACATTTAATTCTAACATTGCAATTGCAAGTTATCAGTTAGTCAACATGTTATCAGCAGCAATGAACACACCCAAATCTGTAAAATTTGAACCAAAGACCAACATTAGGATAGACTACTGACATGTATAATTATGAAGAGGCCAAAACCAGACCTAGTTGATGTTATAATCAAGAGGTCTTAAATTGCAAATGAAAGAAAATACATGACTGTGTTAATGAGGATACAAATCAACGCTAAAGCCTTCTTGAAATTATAAGTATTTAGCTTAATTTGACCAGATCCATTTTTGGCGACATGCCAAATAGGAGATGCCAAGATGGAGAAAAGCTGTACAGCATAGAAGTACACTATTATATAACTGAAACTCTACGAGGCAAAATGAATCTCATCTTATGAAGGTTTTGCTAAGGAGTTAAATGATATTAACAGTGAGAGCATAAAATGTTAAGGTTAGTATTGTGTAAAACCTCAGAGGATCGATCCGAGGGTAGGAGTAATGACTGATGTGACACTGTAGTTTGAAGTAGAAAAATGTTATACATGTTATAGTGTCCTGCACTATGGGAATGTATTAATTAGGAAGTGTGAACAGTAAGACAATATGCAATGTATAAGGGTTAAACAGTATTGATATATGTTAATTGCATGCAATGAGCAAGCCACACCTGTCTGAAGTTTGTTTTGGGCGCCAAGCGCCTGGGTTTGTGTGTTAATAAGACTTTATATTAATCAATGAGGGCTTGAAAGAGCTATGTTTGATTGCCGTAGTTTTTTTTTTTTAAATATGTCCCATGTGAGGACCTTTAAGCACATTGATTAAGGTGGTTTAGTTGTACCTGAATAGGGAATATGCTGTTAGAAGATCTCTGGTGTTTAATATCTATGTAGAATGAGGATATGAACATTTTGAAGAGGTCTGAACAAACCCCTAATGCATCAGGAAGCGTTGGTCAGCAGGCTAGAAAGCGGTTTAATTCTTCTAGTGGTTATCGTCGGTATGTGTGCTGAAAGCGTTTACTTCTGGCAATAATCTACAATATTGTATAACAAGTTTTATCCAAGTGTAAATAAAAGCTTGATTGTTGATTCTATAGCAATTGGTTATGATTAAAATCATGAAAATATATATGATTTTTTGAAATTTAATGAGGAACATGATTTGGCTTAAAATTTGTCTTATCACACAAAATACTGTAGGAAATGTTGGTTTAGAGTCACCTGCGTCAATGTATGACATTACCTGATAATCAACTTATAAGTGGTCAATACTGCATTATGAATTAAATTTATACAAGTCAATACTTACAGTAGTTGATCATATACTTAACACGGATGTCGAGGTGTTGGAAAACACATGTGCTACAAAATCTTAATAGTGGCATAGCTCTAAATTGGTGAAAAATAAGTTAAGCAAATGTGCAACATTATAACATAAGCAATTGTAGAATCAGTATATAATTAAAGTATACATACGTTAAATATTTGTCAAATAGTATGAGGAAATTATAATAACTGTTGATTTTTATTTTAATTCTTATATATCGAAGGATATACTGCACAACTGATGTTAAGATATTTTAACAGCACGTGTTGGAATAACTTAATACCTGATTTTTAGCTTGTTATGAACAAAATACGACATTTTGAATTAAATTGGGTTAAAAGGGATACTAACAGTAAATAAGCGTATACTTGACCAATGTATTTTCGATCGATGGTTACTCTAGTTGTCAGATAGCATGGATTTACAACCTGAAATTTTGTCTGATGATCGCAGCATCATGGAAGAATTTGATGACAAAGGATTCCGAACCCGATATCGATTGCGAACACCAAACCCGATGGTTTAGCTAAAGCTAACCCGATCCTTATTAGGATCACGACTAAGGATAAGGTTGCTGTTGCGTGTATAAATGAATTTAGCCTTAGGGATAAATTCCAATATTAATGTGTAATGATGCAATCTAAGTAGAGACTGGTCTTTCATAGGATTTCTGTAGTTTAATATACAAGTGTCTGTACAAACATTGAAACACGTTTGTGCAATATACTTACATCGTATCACAATTAAACATTACAATAATTGGTTTCATGTCGGCGAGATGAAAAATATTTCAGCGTTTTCATATGATAAATTGTTTCCGGGAACATTTTCATAAGTGTTCACTTTGGCTAGAGTCTGATGTTGTCGATCATAAATACACACAGCGGAGTATGTACAGATCAAAAGTATATCAATACATCCAAATATTTGTATACACAATATTATTTCATTATTCACTGTACTTGGCTGCTGCGTTTTCTTATATGTATGGTTCTTCTCTGTTGACACAATGGTGATTCCTACAAAGAGAGCAGTGCTTTTTTCTATAGCAAGAGGGGTGGTGTTTTCTACATGATATATTGTCTGTGAAGCTGTCGAATCCTTCTCTGGATAAAAGAAACAACAAATAAAGTCAATTAGTTTTAACATCGCTAATACTAAGTACTTATGCAAAAATTAAAGAAAACAACAACAAAGGCTACACATCATACTGCCATTGCATCCATCATATTTTTGCATGATTTATAATATATTTTAAGAAATATGAGTTATTATGCAAATATTTGATCAAAACTCTACATTAATAATTATAAACTTTTCATTTTTTTTTAACAATTCCTCAAATGCTACGGCACCTATACTAATGCAGTATTTTTGCTTAAGATGTACTTTTGGCATAGATCTCCTACCTAATAACGAGAGACACCGAATAGACAGTGAGAAAATTCGGACAACTGCTACATTTTACATACTCAATTTTTTAATCGTCGGAAGAAAAAAATATACATTATAACTGATATATCTGTAGGGTCGTGAATAAAATGCTTTTCCAAGACTGGGAGATGATCTTAAAATCGAGTGTGCATTTTTAGTATGACATCACAATAATCACTTAGCCATCATTACATATTGATATCAGGACTTCTAACCATAATGCATGTACAATCGCTTATCATATTTTACATAATTATGCATCATATGAAATAACGTACCAGAGTATCTTTCTTGAGTAATGACACTGTATTGAACGGATTTTTTACTTTTTTATTTCATTAAAAGTGAATTTTTTTTTTTTTACATAGTATTTAATTGTGTAAAAACAATTTTTCCAGTTGAATTACCCATTTATATAGACGCTGTTTATGTAGAACGATGGCAATACAGACAACATTGTCTTTCCTTCCATAGTAAGCAATGAATACATGGTATTTGCATATGCAATGCAGCTCACATTACATTACCCGTATAAGCTTCTATGACAAAGGGTGTGTATTGTTCTCTCTCTATTTATATAGTTACTTAGATTAATGTTATGGCCGAAGTGAAAGAACGCTTTACATCAGATTACACACCATCAATTAGAAATGATGGACATTTGAAGGAGGGCACAGGCCTCAAGTGTAGAGGTAATGTATATACAATTTGGGAGAGGGGGCATTACCAAGAAAACTCCAAATATTTGGAAGAGTATAATTAATGGATAATATCGGATGTGAGAAGGTACAAATACCCTATCATTCCCCTTCCTTAATTACCGGGGGGGGGGGGGGGGGAGGGGGAGGGGGGGCTCGTCTCTCCCGTGCAAATAGTCTTAAACATTTAAAGCCAACATTAATTCATAATTATAATTACGCATTATTTCCCTTTTATCTCCGACTGTCATATTCATTAGTTGTAGGTTTCTATTGTTACGCTACACACCCCCTATATAAGGCAGAAAACACTATTCATTCTTAACCACATTCAGGTATTTTATTCACGAGAACACTTTACATTAGAGGGAAAGATTTGTAGAATCGCTTTTTTAATAAAAATAATGCTACCAACTGCACTGGTAGGAATTATTCAATGAAAGACGAAACAAAAAAATAACTGAATATATATATATATATATATATATATATATATATATATATATATATATATATATATATATATATATATATATATATATATATATATCTATATATATATATATATATGTGTGTGTGTGTGTGTGTGTGTGTGTGTGTGTGTGTGTGTGTGTGTTGAACATATCGTCTCTTTACTTGCATCAGACTTTCTCAGGAAGACGCTACCGACTTTGGAAATGAAGTATCTTAAATTCACATCGAGATCGAGAGTCGCCATTTTTACATGTAAACCACTTTACTTTACGGGGCTGGTGATGGTGTTTAAAAGACTATCAGAGGCAAGTAAAGGAACAATATCAATAGTAAATTGCATGAAGAATTTAATGGTACTATTTTTTCCACAGAGTTTGCGTATACATAAGGTTAATCGATCCAAAACTAGCGCACGTTATTGTGTGCAATAAATACATATTTTCTGCAATGGGTGGCACTGTAGCTCCCAGGTCGTCCATCCGATTTTTTTTTCAGAAAGGGAGCTACAGTCCTGCAGCTAGCCTCAGAATGCATCGTTTGGAAAGCAACCGGTCGTAATTTTCTCGACCTTTATATATACCCCAGTGACAGTTAAGGAGCGATCGAAACTAATATAGAATAAATATTTTTTTATGAATTTATGTCACCTCTGACTAGTAGATTGGAAACACAAGCTAGTACACTTCTAATGCATATAGCTGTGGTAAAATGTTGCACTATTTGAAAGTCAGTAATCTGGTGTTATAAAGCTGGTACACCCTTGAATTTTTTCAATCATCATTTTGATTTCTACGGTACATATATCCGATAAATCCTGTTTTATGTATTAGTGGCATTTTTTAAGCTGTTTGAATTTACATACATTCAGAATCTGATTGGTGTTAATTACAATGTGATATAAACCCTTTTTTTTAAGGAAAATTCCCTGTATTCTAAATTAATTAAAGAAATTGAAATGCAATGCTAGCGCAAGAACCAATAATTTGTTTATAAGTTGATTTATTGGTATTTTAGTATTAAACATTAGTTGGGATGTTTTATTTTATCTATTTGCTGCGTTCACCCCATGCAACGGTCGCACGGTAAAACATATTATAACTTGTTGAATGTGTTTTTCCTATATAATAATTGTTATTGTTTCTGAAAAACAAATTAATGTTTGTTTTACTTAATTATTTTTTAGAAAATACAAAATCTTGAAAAAACGATATGGGTACCTGTACATTGTAAACCCCCTCTCACCCCCCGCCATAAAAACGGTTATCTGTTTTCATGCTATTATTCCTAAATCTATATTGAATTGCACATGACAGACGATTTTAAAGAATACAATGACGATTTAGTTAAAATATCATTTACGTTATGTGTCAATTCCATTACTTCACTGCAACATATATGTTTTTGGTAAAATTGTCATCTAAATAATATATCTGAAAACTGATTAATTTACAGAAAATTGATAATATGCACCATTAAATTTCATTCGTGTGATCTTTGAAAGTATATTTTCTTTTCAAATTGTTTACCTGTTATTAGACTTAAACATCCCGTAGATATATCACACATGTCTCTGCTACATTTGCAGGTTCTTTGACAGTCTACTCCATAATAAGGATAGGGACACGATAATGAACAGTTCTTTCCAGCGTAGCCAGGCATACATCCTTTAATTATATGAATATTAGTAATCAAATATTAAGCTTTTAAATAGTGTAACAAGTCTTATCAGTATTCCAAAATCAATGGTTATATGGTCATTGTTCGGGTCATCGTAATTATAATTATTGGTGGCAATTTATTTATCTTTAATCATTAGTGAAACCTTTCTGCTCAATCAATTACATAAATGAACGCACGTTCACATTTTTGAGTCGTTGAATTCCAAAAGAAACCCTGGCAGCAACCTTTATAAAAACTACAAATCGAAATAGAAAAGGAAACTAATCGATTACATACTCAAGAAAAATGATGAAAAACACTGAAAAATATTATTCATTAAACTTCTTAAATCTTACCATGCATTCTTTTGCGTTTTATGCATGTTTGTGAGATAATAGAAATTACATTTTATCATTTTAACGTTCATTTCTTAGTTCATTAACCGATTACACATGTAATACCTACCCTTCACATCTTGAACCTTCAGATACTGAACACATCGATAATACTGATATCATTATTACTAAATTTTCAAAGGAATCTCTTTCTGGACTTAGATTAGCGACCATTTTGATTGAAAATTGAAAGCACACAAACTGAGGAAATCACAATGAATGATTTTTAATAACCTCAATGAGTTTGGTTTACTTCCCTCTTCCTTCCTTCTGCGATAAGTATATATACATGAACGTTGATCATTTGCACTATATACATATAGTACAAGCAATGTATCTTCATAAAAAGATAGTTTGGAATCAGGTTGCATTGAATACAAAGAACAAATTGTAAAATTGAAAGTATTCGCTTTGCAATGTAAATGACATATTTTGATGTGGGTAATACATGTACATGCAAAATTGATTTTCTTTTTAGCTCACCTGAGCTGAAAGCTTATGTGAGCTTTTCTGATCACTTTTTGTCCGGTGTCCGTCCGTCCGTCCGTCCGTCTGTCTGTCCGTATACGTTTTACATTTTCGACTTCTTCTCCAGAACTACTGGGCCGATTTCAACCATAGTTGGCACAAATCATCCTTAGGTGAAGGGAATTCAAGTTTTTAAAAATGAAGGGCCACGCCCTCTTTCAAGGGGAGATAATTAATAAATTATTGAAAATGTGTTGGTATTTTCAAAATTCTTCTCAAAAACCATTTGGCCGGAAAAGCTGAAACTTGTGTGGAAGCATCCTCAGGTAGTGTAGATTCAAGTTTGTTCAAATCATGATCCCCAGGGGTAAGGTAGGGCCACAATGGGTGGTCAAATTTTTTACATAGGAATATATAGAGTAAAGCTTTAACTTATGTGGAAGCATCCTCAGGTAGTGTAGATTCAAGTTTGTTCAAATCATGATCCGTGGGGGTAGGGTGGGGCCACAATGGGGGAGGGGGGGTTCAATTTTTACATAGGAATATATAGAGAAATATCTTTAAAAATCATTTGCCTAGAAAAGTCAGTTCAGATAGTGTAGATTAAAATTTGTCAAAATCATAATCTTCAGGACTAGGGTTGGGCCCCATATGGGGGGGGGGGGGGGTCCAATTTAAACATTTGAATTATCTACAAAAACTCAAATGTTATTATGGATGGTTTTACATATTTGATTCTTTAAAATTGTTTAGACTCTGGCCCCTGGACAATGCTGTGGCCTCACAAGGGGTTCAAAGTTTGATGTAGGTTTATAATCCATACATAAACAGTTGTTTAAGTCTGATCATTTTCTCGAGAACTGCAATACTCAATATGTAATATGACTGTAAAATCATACTTTTACAAAAGGGGTCAATGATAAACATAAGAATATGCAGGGGATTTTTTTTATACAGGATCTATTATACGACATTGTTTAGATATTTTGTATATGACTCCAAAAAGCTGATTTTATTATGTCTATCATTGCTCAGGTAAGCGATGTGGCCCATTGGCCTCTTGTTTAAAGCATGACCACTCATTTTGAATGGATGATTGATTTTGGATTCTAGCTGGGCTTTGCGGAAAGCAAAGATTTGGCCGACAAATTAAATTGACAATGTTATAAGAAGTAGCATATCTGCAAACAACAACAATCCTTCCCCCTCCCCCACACGCAAGAAAAAAACACAACAAACACGCACACACAAACACACACACACACACACACACACACACACACACACACACACACACACACACACACACACACACACACACACACACACACACACACACACACACACACACACACACACACACACACACACACACGCGGTCAACCGAGCAGCGTTCTGATATACATAATAGCCAAATATAGATAGGGCAATACCATATCGAATTTTGACTTTTGTTCAAGAATGAATTTAGCGAGGAATTTTTTTTTATTTATTTTCTTTTTCTTATCTTTGTTTTTATACAGAAATAAGTGATTTATTTATTATAATAGGTTGTTTCAAAATTAAATGTACTGATGCTTTTCCTTCACAACTAATGAATTTGTTAGCCGTTCGCTGAATTCAGTAGAGAGAGAGAGAGAGAGAGAGAGAGAGAGAGAGAGAGAGAGAGAGAGAGAGAGAGAGAGAGAGAGAGAGAGAGAGACTTTATCCTGAATTTCAAATTAATTGAATGTATGCCGTGATTTTTAGATTCTTACAGTGACATATCAAAATACGGGATAAAACAACTTGAAAAGTGAACACTTTTCGCATTCATTTGGTCAACTCTTTGAATTTGGCAGTATTTGTTTAAAACAAAATACAAATTATGCTTGCAAAACATATGAAAATATACTAGTATAACAAGTTGAAAGACTTCATTTGTTTGTGATTTTTGTTCTATGTGCGCTAGATTTGTTTGTTTTTTACTCACCGTACATTTTTTTACGGAAGGAGTACATAGTCACCAATTTGCAGCAATTTTAATTTTCAGTATCAATAAAAACGACAAATAACTAAGGCATCTCAAATGGTAAAAAAGTCAAACTTTTTACACCCATTAACATCAAGTTGAAAGCGTCATACAGTGCTTGCGATTCTTTTTTTTTTTTTTACTCTTGGCATTGTAACAACCGTTAATGATACAACGCCACTTAATGATATAAATAGCATTAAGCGTTGCAATTGTAACGCTTAATGCTATAAATTCTTGCATTAACAGTTGACATGTCCAACTATTAATGATAAATCGCCGCTTAATGATAGAATTGTATCATTAAGCATCACAAATGCACAGCAGCCTTAACGCTTAATGAAACAAGCAAATATCGACACCCTCAACCGCTAATGATACAAACTTTATATCATTAAGCGTTTCAGTTGCACCCTTTAAAGATACAAAATTGTATAAATGAATGAAATTGAATCTTTTCGTTTTTTTCAATTTGCTCAACAATCATAATTTTAGTTTTTAAGATCAATTCTATATAAAATCAATATACAGGAGTTCAGCCGGCACGCATAGTTTCCAATTATCTTTATATTGCATACAATGATATATATTCATGTAATAAGAACTAGATATCATAAATTTGTTGCTGAGGGCTACCGTTGCCATGGTAACGGAGACCAAAGATACAAAAGTGGCAATTCTTATCAACATAAAAACAATATAGAACGTAATTTCAGCTTATGTAAGTTCTGAAATGTAAAATTTTCAATTAACTATTTAGTCAATTTTTAAATAATTGAAAAACATTGATGGGCAAATCTACATCTAAAGAATGTTTTCATGGAAAATTTTGAAAACATATTTTCGTATTTTTTAAATACCATAGAAGTTATTACTATTGAACCAAACTCATATATATATATAGCTGTATTTAAAATATGCACGTCATATTAAAAAAAATGAAACATGTTACTATGGTAACAAGGTTAAACATTTTAAAAGTGAAGAAAACCATAGTGATTACGTAAAGCGAAAATGATTATTTTAAATACAATTTAATACCATTCTGTGTTGCTATTTGTGGGAAACTTTTTAACATATATCAAATATATTCAAGCATTATTGAGCATCGTTAAACTGCCATTGCTAAGGAAATATATAAACTTAAGAAAATAATTGAGAAATTTTTAATTGTTCAAAACGTAATTGCGACGGCTATTTATTTTGCTAAAATGCAGCTTCAACTGATATTACATGAAAGTTAAGAACATGTTTGGTCATTCCAATCATTAATGCTATATGTCTCCAAAATAGCTTTAAACGGCGATTTTTCAATCTTTAGCCTCTGTTACCATGACAACCGGTCTCACTGACAACATTTCAAGGTTGTCTTGCATCTTTATATACCAATACTAAGCTATCAATATAACAAACAGGTAGATATACCTGTAATGTTTCTGTAATAATGATATTAATTTATATAAAAAAAAAAAACAAGCAAAATTATGATAGATTTTGAGAATTGAACATGACAACAAAATATGTCAGATATTGTACACATGTCAGTTAATATAACACTTACGAATAGCAATGTATTATTTGAAGGAAAGGGAAATAGCTTGATCACTGACCCCCCCCCCCTCCCCCTTTTATCTACATCATTGCCAGAATAGAGTCTATATTACTTCTCATATAAACAAATAACTTATTCGTCTGAACAAATCCTAATTCGTGTCTGAACAAATCCTAATTCGTGTCCGCACAATTAGATAATTCGTCCGAACAAAAAAAACTCACTAGTATTCGTCCGAACAAATAAGATTTTATTTTTTATTTCATTTGGCCCTTCCACGCCGCCGTAATATAATCATGTCATGGACAAAAAAATGAAGAACAAAGATTATGAAAGAGGCAATGTTTTTTTTTTTTTTTTTTTTTTTACTACAGAACACTTTTTTAATGCCCAAAATCAAATTAATTATTTCATTTTTAGTAACAGCTATATGTATTTTTAAAAGGTCTAACAAAAGGACTTCTTGGTCTGTATTGATTTTTTATTAAGATAAAAAGGAATGAATTACTTTGTGACTGACATATAAAATAAGATAAAGTAGTTGTATATAAATGTTAGTTATATTATTACAACGGTAACTTGATCAAAAGGGTCGGATTGCGTGGAGTTGCCAGGTGCAGATCATCAGATAAGAAGTAACGCATAGCGTCGTGTTTGATTTAATGATCTTCGCCTTGCAACGAGACGCCATCTGATTCTTTAGATCATGATCCTCTATAATAATAAATTTATTTTCTTTCCACAAGGTAAAAAACAAACAAAACCATTATATTTATTGAACACAAATGATTCCAAATAAACACTATAAAAACGCAAGTAAAAATATTTATTGTGGACAACGCCATTAGCTTCAAAGAGTGGTGGTAATACATATAACTTCGCTTCGCTTCGCGTCTCGTTAAATATGATGATTCAGGCCTTACGACTCCACTTGATCATAGACGCGGGGAGTTTATTTCGCGATTAACTTTCGATAAACCTTTTCGCCACGACTAATGTTCGCGACCAAGCCTTATCCAGACCTGTGTTGTTATACATGTAACAACCACATGACAAGGGATGGTTCGTGGCGGTAAATATTCGCGACTACGAGGCTCTCATGACCTCGCGAAAATTTTTCGCATGCGAATAAATGCTGGTTTACAGGTAGGCATCATCGGAAATATTAATCTTTCGCTTTTTAAGCGTTTAACATGTACGCTGAACACTTTATGTCATTTAACCAACACAAATACGCAATTAAATGCCTAGTTACAGTACAACCTATAATTAAACAAAATATTGAGCGCACTGAAAGTTAGACCAGTTAAAACATTTTTTTTTTACCAGATTTCAAAATTTCCTCTTTAATCTAATAAAGTTATTTTATAGACCTTAAATACATTTACCGAATTTTGATCCACAGTTGGGAAACAAAAGGACATATTTAAGTAAAAGAATAAACAGGATCAGTAGTATGAATAAAAAATGTTTTGAGAGAAAAATATTTGTTCATTGTGTCATTAAATGACATCGTCCTCAAAAAATACAGGTTTTAAAATGAAAATATGCATACCAGATAATACCTAAATAATAATACAACGGAAAAACTCGGTTATAGCAAAGTATCCGGGACCAGTGGATTTAATTCGTTATACTTATATTCGTATAACGTATTTTATGGAATACTTGTTGCAATGATCATTAATTCTAAAGCCAGTGTGAACGCCAAAGAAAATATATTCATCTGTTATAATTAAACATTTATTCAAAATAAATGTGTTGAAATATTTCTCCTCTCTAATACCTTTTCCCAATAATATATGTCCATTGCATGTACAGTGTATATCCGTGCATTATCATCATTACATGCAAACAATAATGAAAATTTAGCTCACTTTTGTTTTGCGATTTCTAACAGTGTTCAAAGACCGATTCATTATTGCAGTGTGTGTGTGAGGGGGGGGGGGAGCAAAAGCTCAATGATTTGATTTATTGCACAGTCTTAATATTTTTGTTTTGTATCATATAATTATTGCACAAAATTTAATTACCGTTTGATATTTCTATCATGGTGTTCACACGTATAATGTCTAATATGCATGACAGAAATCCGTATAAAATCTTAAAAGGGGATCAATTTTGTCTTTTTTTTAACTGTTGACGGCATGTGTACAGAACTGTTCTTACGAAATTTCCAAACATTGTCTACATGTATATATCTACCAAAGTATATATCTACATGTACAATACAATTCATCATCGTCATATACAATACATATCTTCATCCATAAATTTTATTCATACATCGAACAATTGTATTGTAAATTTTAACTTACCGGGTGAAAGTAAAACACGACAGAACTCTCAACAAACTCATATTGTGTTACTGAAAACAAATAATAAAACGGACTTTCCATACTTCACCAAAAGTCGCGTACTTACCACCCCCCCACCCCCCCCCCCCCCCCCCAAAAAAAAAACCTTACTCTTGTGTGAATTAAATTCGTATCCAGTTGTCATATTGTAAATTTTCAATTTAAACTCGCCTATAGTAAATTCAAAATTTACAACATGAAACAAATGTATATGGTTATTTTAATGATATAGAAATTCATAATAAGTCCGTGTAGCATAACGGGTAGAACCCCATCTCCTCCCTCCATCAAACCGCCTGTGGCTGTAAACCCAAAACATCTATCTCGCACAACAGTAAACACTTACATTGGCCTAATTGCCTGCGTAGATGTAGCCTCTCCCCACCCCAACCCCCCCCCCCCCCCCCCCCCACAAAAAAAGAAGATAAAAATAAATAAATAAATAAAAAGATAAATAAATAAACAAAGACTAAAAGATAACATTTAGTACTCCTGCTTGATAACACACGATCCTTAATTTAACTAGGAAAGCCCTGTCTGTAGCACTTTTCATTCCGCTTCCTTTAAGCAGCCGGTCTCCCTTAGGCAGTCCCCCAAAAATCACGCATTTGTTTAAAAAAGTCCACATATTCAAGTTTTTATGCGCTAGTTGCCTAATTTACTTGTGTATAAAGACAATCATGTGAAAGTGTATATGCATTCGCTTCTGTTTTTTGATCACAGTATCATCTGTTTTTTTCATTCAAAAGTTTGTTCAATGTACTTGTTATCAATATTATCAAACAATTTGTTACAAATGTGTCTAAAATATGGATTAATTAATAAGGGTACTAGTATTTCAGCTATAACATTACAATTTACTTTTTCATGTAAATTTAAGACAAATGTTTGTTAAAATATTAGGCCATTCTTGTTTAAACGCATTACGTAAAATGATTTAGATTATACTATGTCTACATACATAATTTTCGTATACTAGTATGAATACAGTATGGATACACAACTAAGTCATTTATTACTATTCTTTATTTGCTCAAGATATACATATTATTGCTTTATTAACAACAATGTTATTTCATTCATTTATACAATTTTGTATTATTAAAGGGTGCAACTGCAACGCTTAATGATATAAAGTTTGTATCATTAGCGGTTGAGGGTGTCGATATTTGCTTGTTTCATTAAGCGTTAAGGCTGCTCTGCATTTGTGACGCTTAATGATACAATTCTATCATTAAGCGGCGATTTATCATTAACAGTTGGACATGTCAACTGTTAATGCAAGAATTTATAGCATTAAGCGTTGCAACTGCAACGCTTAATGCTATTTATATCATTAAGCGGAGTTGTATCATTAACGGTTGTTACATGGCATATCTGTATACGTAGCAATCTATGTAATCAAAACCATGAAAAGGGCTTTGTTTACATTACAAAGAAATGTAAACCCTATATCTTGTTAGTAACTACGGTAACATTTTGACTGGTGACTGAATATATCAGTTAAACTTGAAAAAACCCAGTGATGATGACCCTTAAACAAGGACTGCATGTTATATGCCGTTATATTTGTATTACGAGGCGCTCTCTCTCTCTCCCGTCCGGAACTAATGCTGGGCCAACCGTGAGCTAATTCTCTTGTTGTTGGACCCAGCCTCATGAAACCACCAACAATCCAACACGTGTTTTAGTTTTCAGACTTTTATCTAGAATTTGCATGGAATAAACTTTTACGTGAGTTTGGTATGCATCAGCACCGAAGGTCTGATTCCAACTGACGATAGTTTACAATATAAAATCATATATAGTGAACAATGGAATAACACAATGAAGAATTAACATAATATGTGCAGATATAAGGAAATCAATTATCAAACAACTATTGAGAACTCATGACATTTTAGCAGCATGTACATAAAAGGATTAATAAGATGAAAGATGAAGTGTCAATAAACATAAAGAGAAGTCAATTAAAAGATTAACTGTCCATCTCTGACTGTGCCTCAGGTGGGATTAAGGCTGCCCGGAATTTAAAACGTTTTTAAAACAGTTGTCGTAATAGAGGAAAAGTTTTTGTAGCAATTAACACAAAGTCCGAAAAAGTTAATTTACGCAATAATTAAAAATAGTCCGAATGATTGAATTTCACACCGTGACATTTGCTTTTTCCAGTGTATTTTCCTGTGATAACACTAAAACTCAATTCTGTAATGTATAGTCCTATATATTTCATCGATAACTATTTTAATATTTTATCAAACTTTTGCTGAAAATTATATTATTAATAATATAAGGAACCATTCAATGAAAATTTTGGGGTAATCAAATACGTTCGGGCCGTTATCAAATTTATCCCTATAGGCTTTATTTGATTTTATCACTCCCGAACGTATTTGATCACCTCATGATACTCGAAGAATGATTTCTTATTCCTTAATTAAACTAAATGTATGAGTGTTTGTGCACGATAATACACATGTATGTCAGTTATATATGTGTGCGAGATATGGTTTCATGTTATAAATAAGTCAAAGTATTTTGATCTATCGATCAACATAAATAACTCGCTAAAATCATGAAAAGAAATTGTTCCTCACTGAAATGAGCTCTGTCTGGCAAGACCGTGAACGGAATCCACAATTTATATGAAATGCGGCGAGAGAAAAAGAGAAATATCTATCAAATTAAAAAAGACAAGAAAATGGGATGTATTTTTACGAAACATTCAAATGCATGATTTATGTACCGCTAAAAGTAATTTGTTTAAAAGTATACCTGATATATACTTATACAATTCCAGATTAGCATTATAATGCAATATTTAAAAGTGTAACAGTTGTATTACATGTATATTAAGAAATCAACGAAAGTTCAATTATTTAATAAATTTGATTTGTTATATATCAAAACTATCAAACTATATCCAAGGTACTTAATGTTTCAATGTTGTAAATATACACGAGTCACACTATTTTCATGGGAAATTTCAAAAATGCAAATCAGGAATACAGTATAATGTTATTATCTGTTATCAACAGATTGTGTTTGGCAGTCTGATCAATAATTTATAACAGTTGTAAATCTATTTCTTCTTGATGAACTTATCATATCATATCTTATCGAGTTCCAGGAACAAATATGTAAATATTAAATATTAAATCAGATATATTTAGTACTCAAACCCTTCAAAAACTGAAAACTGCTGTTATCATTTAAACATTCACTTAAATTGAGATACATTCAAATAATATTGTGAAACAGAGGTGCTAATTAATGTATGACATTGTATGTGTTTGCGGCAATGATTGTGAGTATTGAGTATTGCTATGTGAATCAGCAATGTGGAAAATATACGATATCGAAATGGATCAATTGCTTCCTGATTATCCACTTTCATAAGTCAATAAACAAATGATTCACACCTAATTACAAGTAATAGCATATATTTGAAATATAAAAGGGTTTTTTTTCGAACAAGAAGCCAAACAGCAAATCAAAACTTATTTTTAAAGGAAGAATAACATTAAGACAATAATATGATTTATTTCTTACATGAATGGAGTAAGAAGTTACTGGTTATGTTTTAAAAATACGAGTCAGCAAACGGATAAGTCTAGTGGTGCAATCATTTTTAATGGAATACTTATATTACACTATAACACTTAATCTGGCAGATCTAGGAAGTAATTAATTAAAAATTTAGATTTGTTCGTGTCATTGATGTTGAATATATTTATAGCAAGGGTTGAACATAAGCATCTAATTAGTAAACACAAACCTTTATGTAAGTGCTGTGTACCAAGACGTAACTTGCAAAATGCTATAATCTGTTACACAAATACATAATGACTCTATATCAGACTAACAATAAAAACACAGAAAATGAACATATTTCACGGTAGCAATTATTTTGTAAACAGGAAAATAACAGGTTCAACATCACTTGAAGCTATTCCATATCTATCAATTACATAATTATGCATATGTTGGTTCTGTGTCGCACTCATTTTATAACATAAGACTCAAAATGTGCACACAGTTAGAATATTGGGCGACCCATTATTTAATATAATGGTGTCAATTGAATGTAGAGAGGGAGTTATACATGAACTTTACTACATACACGACCATACACACACAAACACATAATTAACATGAAAAAAAAATCGAAAATGAAAAAGGGCATACATGTAATTTATCGCTAAATTTATTATCAGTAATACTACACACTCTTTCCATGCACTTCAAAAATACTGGTATCATTAAATTAAGTCGAAGAGAGGGACATTCAAATGAAATTTTAAAACGGAAAATGCAAATTAGTTGATTATGTACTTTTGACAACGAATGTGCATGAGTATTGGTGAGTGGACCTGCAATATGGAAAATATACGATTTCTGAGTGGATCAATTGCTTCCTTCTAATCTACTTTCATAAGTCATTTGGCACATGCTTAGCAACTAATTATATATGTATGATATTTTTGACATAAGATGTATGTTTTTCGAGCATTTTAAAAGCAAAGCAACATAGATTAAAATGTATATTTATTAAGAAAAACATTATGAAACTACTTATTATTTTCCTATATAAATGGAAAAGAAGTGAAAACTGGCTATGTTTTAAAAATCCAAGCGTGCAGACAGATAGATGTCCGATGGTGCAATCCTTTCAAATGGTGAACTTATGTTACACTATAATACCTAATCTTGTTGATCTAAGAAGCCATTAACACACATTTTGATTTGAAATTTGTTCGTGTCATTGATTTTGAATACATTTTAATCAAGAGTTGGGCGTAAATATCTTATCAGTAATTATCAGTAATAATCCTTATGATCTCTCGCATAGTCATACAATTCTTTAATATCAGATATGCAGTAAACTCCATGTTTTAAACATGTATCATTGCAACGAATGTTATTGTAAACAAGAGAATAAAACAGGTTCCATATCACTTAAAACTATTCCATATTCAACAATTATATGTTTGGTTTCCGAGTCACACTCATTTTATAACATCATATGCTGGCTGTGCTCAAAGTAAACATGTTGGCTAACCCATTATTGAATGTTATGTCAAATATATGTATATATTGCGAGGACGTTACCTCACAAGAGCATACACACGAACAATCACAGTATTATAACCTTAAATAGAAACAACTATGAAAAAAGGATATAATTTCTTACTCAAATTGTTATAAGTAAAAATATACACCCGTTGCTGAGATTAAAGGCAGAGAAGATTTTTCGATAATACAATTAAAAAAAATATATCCGTTTAGATATTTTTTTTTCTTTGGGGGGGGGGGGATCGCATATTTGGCAAAGTAGTGCCTACAAGGTAAACCATTTATTCTCTTCAATAAGAACCTATTCAGTATAATTGCTTTAGTTAAATTGTAAGTAAACACAAATCCCAAGTCGCCGTGACGAGGCGTTAAAACTTGGTATCTAATCCAGAAATCGACAGAAATAAATGAATACTAAACGTATGCTTGAACAAATTTTAACCTATAAACAATCAATTTTGATATTGTTGTTAACAAAGAAACTATTTATTAGACAATTATCTGCACCTTTGTCGGTATTGGATCACATATACATGTATAATAGAACAACACAAGCTAGTTCCTGTCCCTGAGGTAATAACGCACCCGAAGAAAGAAAAGTAAAATAGTATATGAATAATTAACTTCTTCTTTATCGTAATGTATAGTTTAGATTTATATATTTAGTTTTATTTAGTCTTGGTACTGATAATATGTAAACGTGTATGTGACACTTTATGCACGTAACAATTGCCATTGTTTTCATCATGCTCACAACCTTTAAGATAATAGGTTTATTTATAGATAAACAAAACAAAAAAATATAAATCAGGCTGTACAGTATTTTATTTCTTTAAAAACCTGGTCCCGTTTGCTTTGAAGGAAAAAAAAAATATATTGCTCAAAATTATATCTTTTTGTAATGTTTAAGCCAACTTAGCAATAATCGTGATAGCTATCATAAACGCAACTGTTGGAAAGTGATGTATGCTATTACACAGGAAAAATGAAAGCAAACAGTTATTTTAACACAATTACTTATATTTGAGACTTATTCGTATTTTATGATTTTTTATTATTTTTTTTTTTTTTTTTGCTATTTGGAAACATGCACACACCCTACTTAATATCCATTTTCTTCCTTATACAATATCTAAAGTTAATATATGATAAATTAACAATACTTTGTCCTTACTATTTCTTTAAGCTCTTGTAGCAATTGCACTCTTACGCTCTCTGCATCATTCGCCTATAACGTCTCTTACTTCTTTTTTCTGTTTGTCTGTCTTTCTCTGTCTCTTTTTCTCTGGTCGATCCCTTTACGTCTCCCCTCTGTCTATGTATCTCTCCCACTGTCGTTTATTTTATATTAAATATGAGAATAATACTCGTAAAAGGCCATGAAATAATTGAGTAGCCTTTCACATATTATTGAGCCCAATAAGATATATGCTTAGTAATTGCTGTATAATTATTTCTTATGCACAATAATGCATTTTATGTTAACATGAGCCAACTTTGGGGTTTTTTTTTTTTACACATATACATTTTACTTAAAATGAGATCAGGTGTTTATAATAAAAAGCACAATTGGCAATTTCAATCTAATTAAAATTAGATCTTTGATCCGCTCCTAATAGATCGCTACACAAAGATCTAACGAAACCCATTTCACAGGTCAAATCCAGTGACCTGTAATTCATGCATATTCATTATTCAGTTCAGCCAATCAGAGAGCTCTTTTTATACGCAGTTCGAGAAAAAGTTCGGGAAAAAATAATGGCGTCCGAGATAGAAATAGAGACGGCAATCGAGAAAGTTTTACAAGATTTTAAGATAGACAAGTTAAAAGAGGAACAAAGAGAAATTACATTGGCATCTTTAAAGGAAAAAGACTGCATGGCAATTTTACCGACCGGATTTGGAAAGTCATTACCGTATCAAATGTTGATACCGTTGAGAAGAGAGCTTCAGATTCCAGGTGCAGACCCTACCTATGTTGGCAAGATTATTGTGTGTTCGCCTATAATTGCGTTAATGCAAGATCAAGTGGACAGATTGAACTCTATTCCAAACGTGAAAGCAGTTTACAAAGGTAGGTGCTATTTTGTGTTCAAAGCATTCATAGAAGGAAGCGGAGATAAAACGAAAATGCCAATGCAGCCCCCCCTCCCTTAACATTTGCTCTTAGGCCCACGCCTATATCAGTTATGCATCTACATTATCAAGATTATACTACACGTTTACAACTTACACAGGTGAGAGTACAGACTGTGAGCAGATTATAGCAGAGGGCAAGTTCGATTATCTAATTGCATCACCAGAGGCGTTGGTTGGCAGCAGTGTCTTCCGGCAAATACTTAAAGGATTTAAAGTAGATACAATTGTGGTAGATGAATGCCACACTATGTACACATGGTAAGAAACCTGATTTTTTTTCATTCTAATAAATCCCTCTTGATGTCATTGTGCATTGATTTTCATTCAATTTATCTGTCATTTTTAACTTTAACACAATACCATGGATCTGGCTAAATTTACATTTGTTTGCTTCATTGTTTTTATACTATTGTAGTATAGATATAGATGTATTGCACAATTTTACTTGCAGGGGAGGATTAGGGGATGACGAGCAGTTGGCTTTTAGAAAATGGTTCCGGCACATAGGGGAACTAAGGTCTATGTTTCCCTCTGCAAATTTATTGGCCGTCAGTGCAACTTGCAACAAGAAAATTCGCCGAACAGTTATGAAGGAACTGGGGTTACAAAAAGAATGTACCACATTGATTATAAAATCGCCAGATAATTCAAATATTAAGTATTATGTTAAAAAAATTGACAGCTCCATAGAATTGTCTATGCAGTGGTTACTGGATTCTCTGGAACTGGAGGCTTTTCCACGGACGATTATTTATGCTACAAGTGTTAAGCAGGTGTCAGATTTGTACAATTATTTATGTAGTGAAAACCCAACGTTAGTTAATAAAGTAGACATGTTCCATTCGGAGACCTCAGATGAAAAGAAAAGTGACATTATTAAAAAGCTTCAGGATGGTGACAGTGAAATAAAAGTTGCAATAGCAACTTCTGCCCTTGGAATGGGCATAGATATTGTTAACTGTAATTCAGTGATTTTATATGGTATACCATCTTCAGTTACAGACTTAGTTCAGGAAGTAGGAAGAATTGGCAGGGATGGCAAGGAGTCCATTGCATTGTTGTTATACAATAAATATCACCTGCAACATGCACATATTAGTATAAAGCACATTTACACCACTCAGACATGTCGAAGAGCTTCCATCATGAAAGAACTCCTTACAACATCCCAAATAGATTCTTTAACAACCGGAAATCACAGTTGTTGCGATATTTGTGAATTGGCTTGTACTTGTCAAAACTGCAAACAGTTACCACTGCAGCAGTATTTTCTTGGACTATGTGAATCAGAAGACTCTGATAGTGTGAGTAGTGCGGATATGGATGCATCTGATGTTGAGTAACAGAATCATGAACTACGGTAAATAGAAATATTAATAAATATAGAATGCAAGTTGTTATTAAATCTTTTGTTTGATTTTTTCTAATATTGTATATTTAAATTTCTTGGGGGCTTTCAGTGGGGAATTGAATTGATAAAAATGCATATAAAAATAAGTGCATTTTGTATCATGTATCCAATCCACTAAAATAAAGCAGATCACTAGGGAATTAAAAGTATTTAATGTGCAGCCTGAAATCTGTTCACATATACGATACTCATTTTCAAAAAAATACTATTCACACAATATTTTATACAGCGTTCATTAAAATCCAAGCAAATTTGATGTATTTTATGAACATATGTTTAAATACGGGGATTGCGCAGACGACGAAAGGGAAATGACGGTCGATGGCGATGTATCATGGCTGATAATCCTTGATAAGCATTACTGAATGGATTCCTTTCTGTGGTCAGTCCTTTACACTTTAAAAAGCGCTTAGGGGTATGTTCTAAAATTCTTATCTCCTGGAGATCCTTTAGAACCTTTCTGACATCCTGTTTGTAGGATGGAAGATGATGGAATCCCTTCTTACCCTTAATGTCACTTATAACATCATAATGTTTTGCAATGTTAATAATGTGTGGATACTCTTTGGAATGTTGGACAATACTGTCTTCTGTTTGGTGACCAGAACAAGCTACTTTGCTGTCTCTATTTAACATCTCCACATATTCATCCAGAGCAATGTTGTGGTTGCAACCACCTTGCAGATTGATGAATCGGTTAGCTTTTAATCGCTCCTCTTGGGTGGCAGGAAGCAATCCGGATGTCAGAGCTGTAAGATGAATTGATCCAATACTGTATTTTGTCTTATTGGTCTTGTTGTATATTGGCAGTTCATACTTTGTGGATCTTACAGATCGCTCCCCATCTCCCATGTCCACGGCACTGTCAAGATTCTTGTGTAGCATCACAAGTTTAAAGAGCATTAAAGAGTAGTCCTGAAGCTCATCTGCTTCAGTATCTTTCTGTTTAGATACTTTTGACTGTTTTCCTATGGTGATGTTATGCATTTTGCTCTCATGAGCTTTCAACGAGCCTACATAAGCATATGTTTTTGGACAAAAGTGACATCGGATTCGACCATCTTCAAAATGTTGTACCCAATAGTTCTCAGGATGATCTGGATTTCCTGTAATTTCACGCAATTGTTCACACACATCAGATGATTCGTCAAAGAAATATTTCTTCAGTATTTTACTGCAAATTTCATTTAACCACTGTATTTTTTCATCATTTGTCAAGTCCTTGAAAGGGCTAGGGAAGGGTATATCTGAATCCGCATCAATGTTCAATTCTTCAAGGAACAAGAGAAGACACATTGCATCCAGAATGGTGTAGTACAGCATCTTGTGCGGGCGGTATGCATTCTTTACTTTCCCTTTCACGTCTCTTGCATTAAGTAAATTGCGGTAGTAGTAAACTGTCCCTCTGTCTTGGGCACTTTCAGTTGAGAATGTCAATTTGTATATTGCCTGAAAAATATACACAAATATGATCACTTGAGATGCAATTCAGATGAGAAAGTGATAAAACATTTTTATGATCTCTTACTAACATACATGTAACAAAATTATTTCTCATTCATTTTAAAAAACTAATCATAATTAAACACATAATTATATGAATATATATAATGAAACATAAAAACAAAATTATATAAAACCTACTTCCAAGAAATTCATTAATCGATGGAAGTCCTCTGTTTTTGAGATAAACCCCTCAAGTCTTTTCTTTGGCGTTTCTGCATTGCTCATTGCTGCTTGGGCACTCTGAAAACGTTCATCTGTCAGTCTATCTCCTAAATAAAAAGTTGAAGGTTTATCCCATGCATAAGACATGAGGGATGCTACAACTCTGACTTTAAATCAAGCCAAAGGTTTTACAAGATTCTTTGCAGTTTAATGCCTCTATTTTATCTTGCCATTTTCTTGCAGTACATACAACAAAGCATACCTCCAAAAAAGACCTCCTCCACTATTTCCCCATCCAGCTGAGGCACATATTTCTCAGTTAAATCCTTTAGCAATTGTATCAACTCTGCTGTTTTGTTTTCATTGCATTTGAACAATCCAAGTGGAAACTAAAAAGAAGTAGGATGATCAGACATTAGTGAATAATTGGAAGTAATCCTCCATATTCTTTTAAATTAAGAGGTTTTAATAGACATAGATAAGATGATATACCTGGGTAGTTTTGATTCCACAATAAGAGCTGTATTTGTGCTCTAAATGCGTTGGATATATATGCCGGAAATGTTCTTCTAGTTGTGGCAGGTTGGACAATACAGAGGTGGCAAATAAAAAGGTCAATTCATTAAGAAGTTTATCTTGTTCCTCAACTGATGGAATATAAGTTGAATAATCTAGCTCTTCACTAAATGGAACTGGAGTGCTCTGCAAATGATGAGTTGGTACTCTGTCGACAACTGCAATCACATTAAAGAGGTGCAGAGAAAGAGTTTTTCTGCTGGGAAGTTCGGAAAGAGGGAAGAATGTTCTTGTCCCAATTATCACCAATGAGTTGAAATCTCTGATGTCCTCCATTTGCCCATGAATCACGAATGCTCAAAATGTCTTTATCCAGACTGTCATGCCAGGTTGCCAATCTATTATGCACAGTCCGTGGATGGACAGTTACACCTATGCTTGAAAGTCTTTCTATGTCCTGTAAATAATTATAAAATAATAAGAAACAATTAAAACAAGAAACACGCATCAAATGCTCTAATCAAGTTTATTTTTTCAGTATCTTAACTCTCAACATACTTAAATCTGCACTAATAAAATTGTAAAATAAATATTTAAGACATATTAGACGGAATTGAGTAACCCTATCAATTTTAAAAATTCTTACAGAACTTATCTATCTTTTCTTCATTAAATGTGAAAAGTATCAATAGGAATTTAATTAGTCAGAGTCGAAATAGGCTGGATGGTCAACAAATTAAACATCAGATTTATATTGGATTTTAAGATATGATTTGTTCAGATATAAACTAAATTTTACATTTTAAATATGTGTATTTTCTTATATTTTTATATAGAGCTCTCCTTTTTTAAGGAGATCAATACAGTATAAAAATGGCCATGACCATCGAGCCCTCTTAAACAATTTTGTTAAATAATTTAAGGTCTATAGTTTAAAAGGTATGCATTTTGTTAATTTTGGTCTAAATTATTCATAATTGAACAGACATATAAAAGTACAGTATATGCAACAATATTCCCATGTACCAACCCCACTCCCCTCCTTTAATTTAACCCACATGTAAAGATAATCAATGGTTTAATCTCATTTGAAATTTAAAATAGTACCCGCTGTGTGCAGCCTCCATGTGTAAGTATAAAGCCAATGATGTACTGAATAAGTGACATCTCTTGGTTTCGTCCATGAAGAGCTATTGCAATTGACACAAGCATGTGATGGAATGGTTTGCTGTCTATTTGTAATGGTACATCAGACACAACAGAAGACATTATGGTCATCAAATTTGGACAACTAACACTCATTTCTTTGTTCAGAGCTTCCCAGCTGAAGGAAAGAAAGTCATCAAGATTTTTCTTTCTTAATAAAGTTCCTGAACCTTGTTTACAAATACTCTGACTTTCTTGCTTTAGGATATCTGCAACAGCCTTGATGACTGGTGAGGGGTTTTCAGCAACCAATTCATCAACAATGACTTTGTCCACGTTAACTCCTTGTAGAATGGCCTTACAGATTCTCTTGTGGTGTTCCTGTAGGACATAAGTATTCTTTGTCTGGCTTGGATAGTGCACAGTCAACTGAAAGAATCAAGCATTCCTTTAATTAAATGTTTTCCCTTTGTTCTTATCTTTCATTCTTATCTATTTGTTTCCATTTTGCAATTCAGTAAAATTTTCAGTTTTTGCTCCCTTAATCTAATAGCTCTGATTCAAGCTTCACTTTTCTACTGACATTATCGATTTGATATAACAGCTGTCAGATTGTTAATACATTTTATCAAGTCGTAAGTTAGTTTATATTTCAACATATCATGTATTTTTACCTTTCTCTTGGATAAAAATCAAATTTTCAATGTGAAGCAAAAAATATGTCATCTTTCCTGTAATTCCAAGAAACAAAAGACAACTTAGAACTAAACATGCAAATCAAAACAATGTTCAGAAAGGCCTATTCATAATACATATGAACACTTTTATAAAAAAAAAAATGTCCAACTAACTAAATACCAATTTAAAGCAATTGTAAATTTGAACAATTTTTTAAGGCAATGATTTGATCAGCATTAATTCTGTGGCACTTCCTTTAAGAATCAACAAGGAAAATGCAAATATTAATGAATGTTTGTAAATTAATAAAATAGGCCTTTTTGTACTCAAACATAAACTTAAATCATAAAAAAGATAATATAATAAATCTAAATTCATTCCTCTTTCAGAAAAAAGACTCAGGTGAAAATTAATTGTACATGTATATCATAGCAAACAAGATTGGCATCTACACATTGATAAGACAGTTTGGATTTTTTTTTTTGAATACATGTACATATGAAACTTAACATTCCTGAGAAGTATTGTTGCATTTGCAAGCATTCCAAAACTATGTTTAAATTTTCTAGCACTTTTACAGCATATTTAAATTCATTTAGATTTGCTTAAGTTCAAATAAGATAGCCTGTACACCCACTTTCATATCCTAAGTTTTGGAAGACTTTTCTAATTAGATGAACAAAACAAAAAGTTGTAAATTGAACTGTAACACAAAAACCAACATTTTTGACACCTTTACTTCTCCTGTGTAAGCAGAATTATCTACATGTATATCACTGATTTTGCTGAAGCCAAGAGATCTTCTAACTTTCTTTGTAGTTTCATTTGAATCTACAGCTGACAATTGCACATATATATAAATATAGATGTATGTATTACTTATCCTCAGAAATTATTATTTGGTATAGAGAGCAGTGAAACACCATTTTTTGGTTTTAAGTAAATCTTTTCAATACATATGAATGCCTGCATTAGAGATAATTTATTGTTTACTGTAGCTAAAGAATTATAATACATGTTACAATAAGGCTTGGCGTCACTTTAATACCCTCATGATCAAATTAATAGTATTATAAAATTACCCAATTCCTCCTTAGCAGGTACAGCTGATGTCTGTAGAACAAAAAATAAATGAATTGAATTGAGAATATTTGATAATATTTCACCAATACAATACATAAAGCAATCCAGACACAACAATGACCTTACCTCTAAATTTTCTTGGCCAGGAAATCTTTTGTCTTGTAGGCCTAATGATCATAAAAACATGCACATGATATTTATGCTTGGCTGTGATCCTAATAATAGTCTACAAGTCCAACTTTATGGTTTTTTTTAAAAGCTGTTTACTACATTGTATATTAATATTGGTTCATTGATTAACAAGATTACAACAATAATAATTATGAAACAATGATTTCAAAATAAACATCTCATCAAAGTCATTAAGATTTTACATTTTTCATGTTTATTTGCCTACAAAACAGTCACAAACTATTTCAATAATTGTACCATACCCTCTGTGGCTGGCAGTATATGTCTGAACTGAGTGTCAGAACCTAAATCACATGTAGCAGTTGCAGGTACAATATTTGCTTTGGAAAAGGACACCTACATTGTAATTACAAACAGAACCAAATTAAAAAATATATATATACGATACAATGCATATATTTAACTTTCTAATTGAAAATACTTTATCAGAATCGAAATAAATTGACCTACTTTTTCATTTGGCTTTGGGGATGCCCGAAGTCTCTTTTTACGGGTGGACGATCCCGGTGTTTTGGCCATGTTCCTTTTCATGTTCAGTTGGAAATTTTCCAATATATCTCTGATCTCTTTCTGATATCTCAAAACCTTTTCAACTTTCGCATAGCATCTTGTGCATACACCTTCGGCATTGGGTGGGAGATCGGTCTGTGTGACTTCGCGTATGGCTGTTTGTTTATCTTCTGTCAATCTTCGTTTAAGTTTGACTAATTTTTTAATTTGAATATTACCGTCTTTGTCTATTTCTTTTACCACAAAGGAAAATCTACAAAGACAACACACATTCGTAGTGCTATATATTTTTTGCGGTGTCTTCGGTATGGCCGCAGCCATTTTGACTTCATGCGTAACACCTTTGGGTTTGTCAATAATTTCACGCGTATTCCGAAAGCGAGAATCTGAGCCGAAGATTCCGTAGCCAATGCGCTGATTGGTGGACTGAAAAGGTCACTGGATTTGACCTGTGAAAGGGGTTTCGTTAGATCTTTGTGTAGCGATCTATTAGGAGCGGATCAAAGATCTAATTTTAATTAGATTGTTGGCAATTTATATCTCAAGATTATATTGCTTAACATAATTTGGATAATGTGCACCACCTATATCTATATTCATGTAAATACATGCAATAAACGTGCTAATCATAAGATAAAACTATATTAAGAGTTTCAAGATAAGTTAAAATGTTGAACGTAGAAGTAAATGGAAGAAAAGTATTATTGTGATTATTAGGCAATTATTTTAAAGTAGAAAGAGGACTTGTAAGTACCATTCTGAGATTAAATTACATGTTGCATCATATATTCACTTAGTCTTCACATACATTGTATAATATAATGTTGAGTGTTAAACCCTCCTTTATACACTTTGTACCTTGAACAATCCAAATCAATTGTTAAGGTTCAACTCAATCATTGTTTTTAAAAGTGTACGTACAATTAAAACATTTTTTACAAAATTAACAAAGTTTACATATCGAATACAAAATTTAAGTAAATGTTCCAAAATTCCCAATTTAAAAAATATGTAAATAAAGAGTTCAGTTATTTGATTTTTTAAAGGATGATTCAGTTTTATTATATATTGGTGATCAAGTAAGTTAAATTGTTGTCCGTCCCGGTTTCTGTGGTGTTAAAAGAATGAGATCCCCCTCTTTTTGATTGGATACCAGTCCTTCGCAGATTATATGTAGCTCCAAGCTTAATCCGGTACTCAATTTCAGCTTGGTAGACTTAGACAATGTAAATAGTGCCTTCTATGTTCGATTCTCTACCTATACGTTTTAATGTGTGCAGTTAATGCCAACACGCTTATACAGTAATTTAAACACGTTGGTTACAGGTATATGTTAAAATATATGATTGTTAAACTCTTGAAAATAAGTAATTCATTCATGTAATGAGTTCTGTCTGGCAGGATCGGGAATCAACAATTGATTTAAAGAGAGAAAGAAAAAGAGAAATATAGACAAGGATAGATTATATAAATTAAATAGCAATGCCTGATTTGTTTAACACAAAAGGTATTTAAGAAGTATACCTAGTTTATACAATCATTTAAATCCATGTAGGTAAGAATATGCTGCTTAATTACAAGAAAATTTCCATTTTTGAGGGTATATCATGTCAATAATGATTACATTAAAGTCATATGAGGTACATGTACTTGGTGGATTTTCACAATGAAAATATGCATCATCATATACAAGACAAAAATTGACGGAAGCACCAAAAAATACCGCAAAATATTTGTATTTCTGAGCGAAGAAGATCAAAAAGATCCGAGTTTCAGCAGACGTTTGGTCAAAAGTTGGGCACATCATCTTATTGTTTTTGTCTTTATGAAATAACTGAAATATATTATTTTATAAAATGATTGAAATATATTATATGTATATATGCTTATGCACGATAATGCACATGTATGTCAGCTATTTGAATGTGTGCGATATATATTTTTTCTGTACAAAATAATTCAATTTCTTTTTATTTATCGATCAAAAAATGGTTGATCATATCTTTGGCCATATTTGTTGCCATCTTTCTGCCTTTTGAAAACGGTATGTCCAAAAAAAGTTTGTGTTTGGAATAGTCTGTACAAAAGATGGTTTTTCTGACATATTATGTATGGGGGGAAATCAGAATCCATTTGTTCATATCTACCTCATAGGTAGATACGCAAATTGTTTGATATTTTGCTGATTTCCCCCTTTCTTTGTAAAACCAATTTTTCGTCATTTACTGTTATTCATAAATGACATTTTCCATGGAATCATGGAAAGAAATTGTTCCTTATTGTAACTAGCTTTGTCTGGCACGACCGTGAACGGAATCAACAAATGATATCAAATACAATGAGAGAAAAAAGAAATCTACATTTATATTGAAAAAAAAACAAAAAAACAAAAATGGATACATTTTATCAAAATAATCAGGAACATAATTTTTGTACTACTAAAAGTACATGTATTTTGTATAAAAGTATACCTAATATATACATATAAAATTCCAGATTTGGTATTACAATGCATTAGTTCTTTTAATATGAAATAATCAACGAACGTTTATTTATTTAGTAAATTTGATTTCATATAAATCAAAACTATATTCAAGGTATTCAACGTGTCAATGTTGTAAATAGCTGTTTTAATGGAAAACTTCAAAAATGCAAATCAGAAATACAGTCTAATTCTATTATATGTTATTAGAAGGATGTGTTTGGTATTCTGATCAATGTTTTATTACAGTTGTATATCAATTTCTATACTTGATGAACATAAGATCATATCTTATTGAGTTTCAGAAACAAATATGTATATATGAAACATAAAATTAGATATATTCAATGCTAAAAACCCTCAACAAATGAAAACTGCTTTTATCATTAAGTTCACTTAAAGAGATACATGTATACATTGAAACAATATTGTGAAACGGAAGTGCTAATTAATGTATGTATGAACTTGCAAAAATGATTGTGATTATTGCCGTGTGAACCAGCAATGTGGAACATGTACGATTTCGAAAAAGATCAATTGCTTCAATCACTTTCATAAGTCAATAAACTAATGCTTAACATCTAAATTAGTTACAGGTAATATCATATATTTAAGAAAAAAATGTACAGTTTTTGAACAAAACAAGCGAAACAGCACATCTAAACGTATTCGTTAAGGAAGAATAACAGTATGACAATAATATTGAATGGAGTGACAACAGTAATGGCGTACTATGTTTTAAAAATACGAGTCAGCAGACGGATATGCCCAATGGTTCAATCATTGTAAATGAAACACTTGTATTACACCTTAACACTTAATCTGGCAGATCTAGGAAGTCATTATTCAAACATTTAGAAAATACGACAGTTCTTTGTATCATTGATGTTGAATATATTTATAGCAAAGGTTGAACGTAGGCATCTGATCAGTAAACGCAAACCTTTATGTAAGGGCTTGATACCAAGACATAACTGGAAAAATTCTATACTATATATCAGATGTTCAATACAACCCCAGAAA
Organism: Magallana nippona; assembly: GCA_033439105.1. Classification (NCBI taxonomy): domain Eukaryota; kingdom Metazoa; phylum Mollusca; class Bivalvia; order Ostreida; family Ostreidae; genus Magallana; species Magallana nippona. Next base: position 17,448,691 of record CM065919.1, on the reverse strand, counting down.
ATGGACATATTTCATGACAGTGATTAGTTTGTAAACAGAAGAACAAAACAGGTTCAAGATTACATGAAATTATTACATATTAAACAATCAAATACTTATGTGTATGTTGGTTCTGTGTCGTACTCATTTTATAACAGAAGGATCAGAATGTGCACACAGTAAAAATGATGTCAAACCCATAATTTGATATACATGTAATGATGTCAAGTGAATATAGAGAGGGAGTTAAACGTGTACTTAACATACACGACCATACAAACACAAACACAGAATGAATCTCACAAAAGAAACAAAAGTGAAAAAGGGCATAATTTATCACTACATTTGTTATCAGTAATACTACACACTCTTTGCTAAGAGTTAAAGAAAACAGGGAACTTTAAAAAATGCAATCAAACATATACATGCATTATCATATATTATCATAGAGAAGGGGGAGCTACAAGGTATACAATTAATTTTAGCGAATATCATTTTGATAAATCCAATTCTCGTCATTAAGAACCTATTCAGTGTAGTATAATTAAACTAGAAGGAAACAAAAACCACAACTCGCCATGACGAGGCGGAACAATATTGCAAAACTGCATCCGCGTCAAAATGCGGTCATATAGTGTTTAGTTTTATAAAAGGAATTTGTGTTCATTTTCCTTTTCAGGAAACCAGAATTAAATGTTGATCAAAAATGTAATTTTTCTCATGTTCAAGCCAACTTAGCAAGAATAGTGACAAATATCGTATTGTTTATCCCATGAATAAACCCAGCTGTTCAAAAATGATGATCGTATACACAAGAAAAAAGTAGGCAACAAATTATTCAACACACTTATTGATATTTTGATATTTTGAATATAATTTTTGCGTTTCCTATTTGGAAAACATAAAATAACGATACTTTGACCTTAGTATTTCTTTTCTTAATGATTAGCTGGTGTTCATTCTTATTTTGAGGGTGTATTATGTCAGGGGTGACTGCATTAAAATCGTATGATGTACTTGGCAGATTTTTACAAAATATTTAATGGAAGTATACATCATTATATACAAAAAAAAATGACGCTAGCTTAAAAAGAACGGCCGTAAACCATTTATTTTTCTGAACAAAGAACATGAAATGAAACAGATCAGATATGGTTTGCAGACATAACGATAAGTTTGTGTACATCAACCTATTGTTTTTACTTTTACAAAATGATTGAAATACAAAGAAATACAATATCAATAATTTGTATAATTATTCCAAGTTTATTTTCACCGTTCTGGTTTGACCACAAGCTCTGTTTGAGCAAAGTTTTGGCAAATCGTTCGGTTGAACTAGACTTTGATATTAGCTTCGCATAAACGTACATTCACTTTCTACTTTCATATCTTATAACGGACCACCTTCTAGCGGCCGGTAATGAATAACAGTTACACGTATGGATTGTGTTTATTTTACATAATTAAAAAAAATTAAACTTAGGTGAATTCTTTGGTCAGTGTACATATGTTTTAAATTTTACATTTGATTTAAAAAGTTAAAAGACTTTTAAAGTGCATCATTTGTATTGATAAATGATAGATGAAAGTTTATTTATTCGATGAATTTGATTTGACAAAAACCAATATCATCAAGTAATTTACAATGAACTTCACGTTCCAATTCTGTAATTAGCTATACATATCACAACACATGTTTTCACGGAAAAATCCAAAAATGTATAGGAAAACACTCTGATTTATTTATCTGTTGTGAGAAGAGTATTAATTGTATTTCAATTGATGTGTTATTACAGTTCGAAATTCATTTCATAAGATGAGATTTATCATTGAATTTAATTAAAGAAATCATATATTTTACACCTTTTTTGATATCTAATTAGATATGGTTACTACTCAAAACCACCATGCACTCCAAAATGCTGGTATCAATAAAGTAAGTCGAAGAGAGGGACATTCAAATAAAATTTGAAAACGGAAATGAAAATGAAAATTAGTTGACTATGTACTTTTGACAACGAATGTGAGTATTGCTGAGTGAATCTGCAATGTGGATTATGATTTCGGAGTGGATGAATTGCTTCCTGCCAATCGACTTTCATAAGTCATTTGGCAAATGCTTAGCAACTAATTATATATGTATGATATTTTTGACATAAAATGTATATTTTTCGAGCATTTTTAAACCAAAGCAGCATATATTACATGTAACATGTATATTTATTAAGAATAACATGATGAAACTACTTATTTATTTACTAAATAAATGGAAAAGAAGAAGTGAAAACTAGCTACGTTTTTAAAATCCAAGGGTGCAGACGGATAGATGTCCGGTGGTGCAATCCTTTCAAATGGAGAACTTATGTTACACTATAATACTTAATCTGGTTGATCTAAAAAGTCATCAAAAAACATTTTGATTTGAAATGTGTTCGTGTCATTGAATTTGGATACATTTTAAGCAAGAGTAATAATCCTTATGATCTCTCGCATAGTCATATAATTCTTTAATATCAGATATGTAGTAAACTCCATGTAATAAACATGATTCATTGCAGCGACTGTTATTGTAAACAAGAGAATAAAATAATTTCAACATCAATTTTAACTTTTTTATATTCAACAATTATATGTTTGGTTTCCGAGGCACACTCATTTTATAACCTCAGATGCTGGCTGGAGAGGACGTTACCTACAAGAGCATACGCACGCACAGTCACAGTATCATAATAACCTTAAATAGAAACAACTATTAAAAAAAGATATAAAATCTTACTCAAATTGTTATATAAAAAAAATACACACCTGTTGCTGAGATTAAAGACAGAGAAGATTTTTCAAAAATGCAATTCAAAATATATAATCGTTTAGAATTTTTTTTTTAGGGGGGGGGGTGGGGGGCGGGAAGTATGCGGATCATAGATTTGGCAAAGTAGAGCCTACAAGGTAAACCATTAATTCTCTTCAATAAGAACATATTCATTATAATTGTTTTAATTGGATTGTAAGTAAACACCACTCCAACGTCGCCATGACGAGGTGTTAAAACTTGATATCTAATCCAGAAATCGACAGAAATATATGAATACTAAATGTATGATTGAACAAATTTTAACCTATAAACTAGAGCAAAGTTCGTTGCTGTCACGGCAACGAGTAGGTCTTCCGTTGCAGCTGCGAGGCGAAAAAAAACCCATTGACACTTTCTTTTTTTTTTCTAAAGTGACAATGTGACTCAAAAAAGATGTTCACTTTTTGATTATGAAAACGGAAATAAGAAGAAATATACGAACTTTGATCATTTCACACATTTTAAGTCATCACGTACATGTATTAGTTTACAAGTCGTTAAAACCCAACCGAAACAAACCAAGTTGACCATTTCACGCATTTCAAGTCAGCACTTACATGTATTAGTTTACAAGTTAAAACTCATCCGGAACAAACCAAGTTGTTTTGGACCTTGATTGTGTGTGTCACGTGATTACAATTCTGTCTAAAATGCTGATGACCTATGTACCTGTCATACTATGTTTCGAACAAACTCAACGTCATCCATGTTGCAGAAGAAGTGCACTGATCTAACGGCAAAATAGGATAATTTTAAAGCATTTTGGTCAAAAAGGATATATTTTATACACTGTCAGGTAAATGGGATTGTTGAGAACATTCAATTGTTGTATATATTATATACATTCTACATTGTGCCAATCGGGGATAGTTTTCTACTAGCGTTAATTAATTAAGTCCTAAGAGTTCGGAATTTGAACTGAAATAAAGAACATTGTAATCTCCAAGACCTGAGCTTCCGAGTCACATATATATAAGTAAATGAAGCAGATCCACATTTGACGGTTTTAAAGTTAACAATTAAGTTCTACAAAGGATCTACCTGTCCATCGACGTATTATAAAATTATAGAATTTTAATATAGTACATAATAGAAATATTTATTTAGGTTTCTCTATAAACGCACAATAAAAAAAAAACTCGTTGGAAGGCGGAATTGTACATATTAACATGAAACAAATTTTCATTTAATACAGATAGTGTATTATACATTGTACCTTAAAAAATGAAATCAATCTCTGCACATCATATTCTTTGATTTATTTTTTAAAACTAACTGAAGTGTTGCTGTTTCAAACCAATGACGAAAAGCTGCCAAAACAGACCCAGGGGTGGGAGACTATCTTTCATGATCCTCCCCTTATAAAGTTTAATGTTTTAAAACGAATCCATGGGTAGTAGAAACGGCATGGTTTCAGCAATATTTTAATTATCTCCTTTTTCACATTCTGCTTATCGCACGGAATCAAATCGTCTTTCATGAAGTTCGCCCAACCACTGTACACTGTACAATCTCTGGGAGCATATGCGAGAAATGACCGAAGCCCTTATATAATGTAAATGTAAATTCCAGAGTCCAAAACTAAAAATGGTACACATTAGTTGCATAGGCTCCGTAACATAATAAACACCCATAAACAAGAGAGAGAGAGAGAGAGAGAGAGAGAGAGAGAGAGAGAGAGAGAGAGAGAGAGAGAGAGAGAGAGAGAGAGAATTTAAGTGTTTAATAACACGCTAAAGCAATGAAAGATTAACATTTGATTTCACACTTTAACTATTATGTAATGAATTCGTTTAGATTTATTCAAATATGTGTCTTTTTGGGGGGTGTATATCAACAAACAACATAATTTAGAGCATTCACACGCGTGCGTGTATCGGTGGCTTTGATCCTGACGATTCACAAAGCGTCGATGAGCTATTGAATTCAGCGAGTGGCCGATGTGAAGAAGACTGATACGCAATATTGTTGTATTTAAAAACCACGACTAGTTTAGTATGCATTGATGCTCTGCAAGATACCAAGCACAATTTAATCCAGTTTTATTATTAATAATTGATCATCTTTTCAACAGTTATTTTAGGATTTTTTCTGATATTTGGCACTTGAGTTTCAACATGTATAACATTTGCAGATAATTTCTGACCGTTTTGTGTGAGCTTACGGGTATCATAACACGAAATATAAGAAACACTGTTTAACAGGTACAATGTATTTGGACATCATGCAATTTTTCGCATGGGCTCTCAATGAGAGATTGGCATAAATACATACAATGAGTGTGTGGATTATTGAACGCTGCACAATGATACAGAAATCTTAAATCGGACTATTTGCTTTCGGAGAATCATTTTCATTTTGTTGAGTGTATAACGTCCTGGTACATTATCTCAAACATGTCGTGCGTACATGTATGCAAACCGATCGGCTACCTGCAACTAACATATTCGCGCACTAAGCTTGATCCTATGAATTTAGTGCGATACATGCATGTAGAATGACATTTACACAAACTATAGACTTATCATTTTATTTAGTTTAACAAATTTGTTATAACCACAGAATTCATAATTTAAAAAACAATCCACAGCAAAAGCCTTGTATCATTTACATAGCACATGGAAGCATCGCACGTAATATAAAAACTAAGCTAAAAGTCATGCAAAATCGAAGATATTAAGATTCTAGAGAGTAGTATTTTTTGAATCAGTATCAGATATAAGGTGCAGGCACGGGAAGCTTGTGTATTCGATAACCGCAAATCTCTAGTCGATCCAGGCTCGATGGCTCTCCTGGGCCACATGCGAGGAATGAGTTACGTAAACATATACACAAGGCTTATGGGAAAAGGTTGATTTAGAAAGTCATTGTAGTTATCATATCCCTAATAGTTTTTATTTATACCACGTGCTTAGTTAATAAAAAAGATGAAAGTTAGAGATAGAACTATTTTTCACATATTGCCTATAAAGGCATGTTTTTTGAAATATTAAGAACTTAATAATAGAAAAATAAATATCTCAAAAGAAGTGGGTAAAAAAGCACGGGACACGGCACAAATCCTTTGAAAAAAAAATTGAGCATTCCACGTAGTAAAGAACAATGTTTTTGCGACTTTTTTTTAATTTTACGCATATTTGAAAGGTCATCTTCTATTTGCTAAATGAAAGCAGGTACCTGTCTTCATTTTAGCTTTTTATTCTCAAATAACGCAAAACCAGAAAAAATAATACTTTCATGAAATTATCACGATCACAAAGTACAACTTTTCGAAATGTTTACCGTTTTTGAATTATAATGCAAATACTTTCAAGGGCTCTAGATCCCTGAATTTAGGGGCCAGTCCCTTTTGTATGGTATTAAACGAAAGCCCTTGATACATGTATGTTGAACAGCTTTTGTTCAATATGTGATTACAAAAGTTTTCAAACTAAAAATTACGAGCGAAAACATGAGCAAAATTTAACAGTTTTTTACACATTAATTTTAATTTAGTTTTTTTAATTGGTTTAATATGGAAAATTGAAAAATTAAAACTAGGAGGACAACGTTCAATGTATCTATATTAAAGATTTATAACTTAAAATCACTTGCTACGGACCGCCTCGGATCCTTTGTCCGGAAAGGAGAACCCGTAAAAAAGGGAATAACTAGCAACAGGAAGTAGCAATGTCATATCTTTTTATGTCACGGAGAACATATTATCATTTACAAAAAACCCCGAAAATTTGAATGCAATTGGATAGAAATTAAGCGAGATATTACAATTTGAAAAAACGTCTAGAAGAAGAATAACAATAATGAAGAATTTCCATCAGAATCAGTATATGTTCTTCCGTTGGAAACGGAAGACCTTGACAATTTTGATATTGTTGTAAGCAAAGAAATTATTATTTAGAAAATCATCTGCACCTTAGTCGATATTGGATCACATATTTCATAAAACAACACAAGCTACTTCCTGTCCCTGGGGTAATAACGCACCTGAGGAAAGAAAAGTAAAAAAGTATATAAATAATCAACTTCTTTGTCCTTACTATTTTTTCTATGCTCTTGTAGTGATTTCTTTCTTACGCTCTCTGCATAATTCGCCTAAAACGTCTCATTTCTTTTTTCTGTTTGTCTGCCTTTCTCTGTCTCTTTTTCTCCGGCCGATCCCTTTACACCTTCCCTTTATCTATGGATCTCTCCCACTGTCGTTTATTTTATATTAGATATGAGAATAATATTCGTAAATGGTAATGAAATAATTGAGTAGCCTTTGACTTATTATCGAGCCCAATAAGATATATGCTTAGTTATTGCTGTAGAATTATTTCTAATGCAAAATAGTGAGTTTTATGTTAACTTTGGGGGTTTTTTTTACACATATACATTTTACTTAAAATGAGATAAGGTGTTTGTAATGAACAGCACAAATAACAATTTATACTTCAAGGTTATTATTATATTAAGAGTTTCAAGATAAGTTAAAATGTTGAACGTAAAAAGGATGAGATTCCCCTCTTTTTGATGGGATACCAGTCCTTCGCAGATTATATGTAGCTCCAAGCGTAAGCCGGTACTCAATTTCAGCTTGGTAGACTCAGACAATGTAAATAGTGCCTTCTATGTTCGATTCTCCACCTATGCTTTGTAATGTGTTAATGCAGTTAATACCAACACGCTTATACCGTAATTTAAACACATTGTTTACAGGTATATGTTAAAATATATGATTGTTAAACTCATGAAAATAAGTAATTCATTCCTGTAATGAGTTCTTTCTGATAGGATCGGGGACGGAATCAACAGTTGATTTAAAGAGAGAAATAAAAAGAGAAATATAGAAAAAGATAAATTATATAAAATAAATAGCAATGCCTGATTTGTGTAACTTAAAAGGGTATTTTAAGAAGTATACCTAATTTACACATTTAAGTCTATGTAGGTAAGAATCTGCTTCTCAAAGGCATAAGAGGTACCTGTACTTGGTGGATTTTCACGATGAAAATATACCTCATTATATACATGACAAAAATTGACGGAAGCACCAAAAGATGCCACAAAATATTTGTATTTCTGAACGAAGAAGATCAAAAAGATCGAGTTTCAGAAGACGTTTGGCCAAACGTTGGGCACATCATCTTATGTTTCTATGTTTATAAAATAATTGAAATATGTTAGTTCATAAAATGATTGAAATATATTATCAGTGTATGCATATATTCTTATGAATGATAATGCACATGTATGTCAGTTATTTGAATGTGTGCGATACATTTTTTCTGTACAAAATAAGTCAAATTATTTTGATTTATCGATCAAAAGAAATAACTTATTTAAATCATGGAAAGAAATTGTTCCTTATTGTAAATAGCTCTATCTGGCGCGACCGTGATCGGAATCCATAAATGATATCAAAGGCAATGAGAGAAAGAAAGAAAGATATATGTATATTAAAAAAAAAAACAAAAAAAGGGATACATTTTATCAAATATATTCAGGTACATGTTTTTTACCACAAAAAGTATTTTGTATAAAAGTATACCTGATATATACATATAAAATTCCAGATTTGGCATTATAATGCAATATTTTAAAGTGCTTCAGTTGTTTTAATATGAAATAATCAACGAAAGTTTATTTATTTAATAAATTTGATTTCATATAAATCAAAACTATATTCAAGGTACTTAACGTGTTAATGTTGTAAATAGCTGTTTTAATGGAAAACGTCAAAAATGCAAATCAGAAATACAGTCTTATTCTATTATTTGTTATCAGAAGGATGTGTTTTCTATTCTGATCAATGTTTTATTACAGTTGCATATCAATTTCTACTTGATGAACATAAGATCATATCTTATTGAGTTTCAGAAACAAATATGTATATATAAAAATTAGGTATATTCAATACTCAAAACCTTCAAAAATGAAAACTGCTCTTATCATTAAGTTTACTTAAAGAGATATACATTCAAACAATATCGTGAAAGGGGGTGCTAATTAATGTATGTATGAACTTGCAACAATGATTTGGAGTATCGTCGTGTGAACCAGCAATGTGGAACATGTACGATTTCGAAAAAGATCAATTGCTTCCTGCTCATCCACTTTCATAAGTCAATAAACAAATGCTTAACATCTAAATTAGTTACAGGTAATATCATGTATTTAAGAAATAAATGTACAGTTTTCGAACAAAAGAAGCTTAACATCACATCTAAACGTACTCGTTAAGGAAGAATAACAGTATGACAATAATATCATTTATTTCTTACATGAATGGAGTGACAAAATAGCGACTGGCTATGTTTTAAAAATACACGTCAGCAGACGGATATGCCCAGTAGTGCAATCATTTTAAATTGAACACTTATATTACATCTTAACTCTTAATCTAGGAAGCCATTAATTCAACATTCAAAAAATACGACAGTTCTTCGTATGAAGAGTTTCTAAGGTGAGTCAAGCTACTGACAAACAAGTTGATAAAAAGGATTATCAGTAGTTTCGTTTGAAGTCATCTTTTTGTAAGTTCTATAGTCGATACAACGACCTTGTCAGCAAATACAATCTTCCGCCGGGTCGCATGCTGACTGACGTTTTTCATAATAATTGTTAGACCATAATTAATCACCTAATTGTCTACGGACTTTTCCGGTTTTTTTCCCGATTAAGACAAAGAGCACGCAGCGGGTGTGACCGGTCAGCAGAGGATGCTCACTCCTCCATGGCACCTGATCCTACCTCTATTTTTTAAGAGGTCCGTGTTTGCTCTGCTCCTGTTTTGTAATTTTCCTTTGGACTTTTCAATTTGAACACTGTTCGTTATCACCACATGTCATTTTTCTGTGTGTCATTGATGTTGAATATATTTATAGCAAGGTTTGAACGTAGGCTTCTAATCAGTAAGCGCAAACCTTTATGTAAGTGTTTGATACCAAGAAATAACTTGAAAAGTTCTATAATCTGTTACACATTCACATATTAATTACTTTATATCAGATTAACAATAAAAAGCCCGAAAATAAACAGTCACATTTTATGACAGCGATTATTTTGTACACAGGAGAACAAAACAAGTTTAACATCACTTGAAACTATTCCATATTAAATAATTATATAGTTATGCATATGTTGGTTCTGTGTCACACTCATTATATAGCTTAAGACTTAGAATGTGCACACAGTAAAATTGATGGATAACCTATTGTTTAATAAGATGTTGTTAATTGATTGTAGAGAGGGGGGGGGGGGGGGCTACACGTGTACTTTACACATACGATCATGCACACAAAAACACAGTATTAATATTAGAAAAAGAAAAAAAAATTGAAAAAGGGCATAATTTCCCACTTCATTTGTTATCAGTAAAAAAAACCAGCACACTACCTCTGATAAGAATAAAAGAAGACAGGAAATGTTTTGAAAATGCAATCAAACATATTACCATAAAGCTTTTTTATGTGGAGGGGGGTACAAGATATACCAGTAATTTTGCTGAATATCATTTTGATGAATACAATTCCCTTCATTAAGAACCTATTCAGTATACTTTTGTTTTAGAATGGAAGGAAACACAAATCACAAGTCATGGCGAGGCAGTCAAATTTGATATCCGTTCCAGACTTCATACACTTCATTTTTTTCTAACATAAATAAATAGATAGTTAATATATGATTGAAAAAAGTTAAACCTATCAACAATCAATTTTAATTTTAATTTATTGTTAGCAAAGAAAATATTAATTACGCAATTATCTGCACCTGAGGCGTTATTGGATCACATGTCTTATAAACAACACAAGCATGTTCCTGTCGCTGGAGTTAATAAAACACCTTGTTTGAAAAAAGTAAAATGGTGTCTAAATATACAAATGTTGATATTGAGTAAAGTTAAGTTTAGAAACAAGTTTTTAAGTTCTTAGTCGGTTACAATAAGTAAATGTGTCTGTAAGACTGTATGCATGTAAAAATTGCCATCGTTTTAATCGCGTTCTCAACTTTTAAAAAAAAATATTCATGAATAAACCCCCAGAACTGCATCCTCGTCAAAATTCAACCTTAAACATATTATCGAAATTAAGAAGATGTAAGCTCATATGTGGTATTAATAAGTAAATAATGCATTTTATGTTAAGTTGAGCAATTTGCACTTATTAAACAGTATTAATTTTTTCGTTCTAAACTTAGATGAAGTGTGAATAATAAACAGCACAATGAACAATTGATATTTCAAGATGGTATTGCTTTAATAAAACTAAGATAATGTACACGACCCATATCTGTATATATGTAACTACATGTAATATATAAGTGCAAACGATAAGATATGCATATAAAACATGGCTTCGAGGGCAATATACCATAATATTTGTTCCGATGTGACAGGAAACCCCTGGACTTCAAAGGCAGAGGGCGACATAACACTTCAGGGGATCTATTCACAAAAAATCGAACGTCTACGATTACACTTTAAACTTACGACAAGCGTACGTTTACGTTTAGGGGGCTATTCACAAAAGCTGTTGAGATAGTAACGTTGTCGTACGTCTGTTACAGTCGTAAGTGCGCCTAAGTTCTTGGTTACCGACAATGCTCATGCGCAGTAGGCATTGTGGAGAAATGACGTCACGTTGTATTTTCGCGCATTTACATTGGCGGAACTTCTTTAGGGCCTTGGAGCACAGACATATATAGCAAAGTTACTTCTTTTCTTTCCATACGCCTATTCTAATGTATGCATGTCTGTTTACAATTATCGGCAGAAAGAACATCCACATGTGCCTGACGTTAAAAATATTTCTCTTTATAATAAGATAATTCTCTGTATTCTATTATAAAACTGATAATTATCTTATGATAAAAAGATATATTTTTAACTTAAAACACGTGTGAAAAAATCTTATTTCTGTATGAAATTTATTTCATGTTTTAAATTTCCAAAAAGTCTACTACAGAATTTGTTTGTAATAAAACGTGGCATTCTTAAAATACTGTAAAAAAATACTGTCAGTTTATCGCTACATATACATTCTAAATATGCCGGGTTTTTTTGTCTGTTTCGGCGATAATATAATTTTTGGAATATGTGAGCTAAAGCTCACTCTAGGAAAATAAACATGCAAATGTATAAATATATTGGCCTTTTTAATAAGTTTATAAGTTGTTTCAAATTAAAAAGAAATTGGTTTGACACAAATTTCTTAAAGGCTGGGTCTACTTTACATGTATATAATTAAAATGTTTCAGAGGGACCAGACGAACCCCCCCCCCCCCCCCCCTTTGTAGATCCGTTCATGAAATGTAGCTCGCTGATCACACTGCATACTGATATTTAATCAGTGTGTATGCATATGATTATTGTTTTACTGAATAAAAGAAAACGCTTATATTATCAAATAAATTTCGTAGTTTTACCCAATACTGATTCGGCATTGATGGCGCGTAAAACATTAAAATTGCGGTGACATTAGAGGCCATATCAAAGTTGTTATGTGGATAAAAGAAGTAGTCTAGCTGTCTCAATACATACTCTTCTGTCTGTTGACACCAATAATCTATTATAAACTTGTACGTTACATGTTGTAATAAGAGATTTAGAACATTCTATTGATTTCAAGCGTGCATTTTATATCTCTATTCCTATATGTACAAGGTTTCTAATGGTAATTATGAATTGTATACTCGAAAGACTACAATTGTGTTTCAAATAAGATAAAGAAAAATAAATTCAAACAACCATTAATATATTTTGCTACACGGTATACATAAGGAGCTCTGGCATTGTACTTTCATGGTAAACCATAGCGCGTAAATGAATAGGAGTTTTTTCTCTTAATATTGCTTATGACAAAATGAAGACAGAACTGCCATACTCCAGCCATAAATATATCAATTACAGACTTGCGTCAACCCAATAGTAAACGTAAACTTACGACTGTTTTTGACGTAATGTCATACGTACGACATTTTGTGAACAACCAAAATCTTACGAAAAAATCTTACGTCAAACTTACGTCTACGATTTAACGTACGACGTTTTGCGAATAGATCCCAAGGGCTTTCATGTCACCGAGGAACAAATATTTTGATATTGTTGCCAGAAAGAACGTGTAATATGCTTTATATAACATTTTTAAAATAATCAAAGCGGTTTGCAAACGCATTTATTTCATTAACAAGTGTATTTGATTGAAATATGTTCACATTTTACAAATCAATGTAAATTGTTTTTTATATAAAATCGATTCGTGTTGTCAGTTTCAATTGAAAAACAAATCTACACCACATGAGAATGTTTTCACACAAGTTTCAGCTTTTCTAGCCAAATGGATTTTGAGAAGATTTATGAAAAACGTCGACACATTTTCATTAAAAACTGTTATCTCCCTTTGAAAGAGGGCGTGGTCCGTCATTTTTCAAAGTTGAATAATTTCTTTTACTCAATGGTGCTTTGTGCCAAGATTGTTTGAAAATGGCCCAGTGGTTCTAGAGAAGATGTTGAAAATGTTAACAGTTTACAGACGGACAGACGGACCCGAGACAAAACGTGATCAAAAAAGCTCATTTGAGCTTTCAGAACAAGTGAGCAAATAAAAATTGCTCTCTGGACGCTGTTGTAGCTCCAGTTTTAAACTTGGGTTAGCGGTGTTCCAGTGTCTAAGGAGTTTATCTCTTTCGGAGTACAGGGTCGCATTCCAAAACATGGATAAAAAAAAAAACAGTCAAAATCAATTTTCAGATTCAACTGATTCATTGATTTTAATTTTTTCCTTAAATTTCAAGCTCATATAAAAAATTAAAAAAGTTTACAGAATGAAGACAAAATATAACAAAACAATACGACATTTTCATTGTTTATAGATATTATCAATATACACTTGTTTAGCGCTTAGAAATATGCTGCATATTTATCATAAATTGGTGATAAAATTAAAAAGTAAAATCCATGTCCATCCCGGTTATCATAGTGTTAAGACAATAAGGATCATTGCTTCTCCCTGGATGGGATACCAGTCGTTCAGGTTAACTCATAGTGCAAGCCAGTACTCACACTACTGGCTTTGAAAACCCCTGTCCGTATGAAAATCCCATCTCTCTCTCTCTCTCTCTCTCTCTCTCTCTCTCTCTCTCTCTCTCTCTCTCTCTCTCTCTCTCTCTCTCTCTCCGTATCTATATAAAATCCTACATGTATAAAAACACTAGTGCTACATTTACATGTACAGGTATGTTGTGAATGTTCTGACCAAGGCCACGTATTTCTGTTCACTGGCAATATATAACATTAAATTCGATATCTTCCATTTTGCAGTAAAAAAGGAAAATGAAAATTAGATTTCAGAAATTATTAAATTGTTTATGAGAGTTAATCATCAGTTAAAATTTAATTCAACGGTCTAATAAGCCGCTCAGAAACATATTGAACAAACATACTAACATTATTTCTTAGGCAAACTTATAAGCTATTGAAGCTTTATTTTGTTATTCACGGGAAATTAATAAAGGTATAATCAGGAACTTGTTATAAAATAAAGAAAGACGTGCTCTATCGTAACATGGCTGCTTATTTATACATGTACATTCTACATTCTGACTGATTAACATGTTTCAGTGTGTAAATATTTGTTTAGATACACAAATAAAATGCTAAACACAATGTGCTGCGCTTGATCTTTGTAGAAATACTTCACACTATTTCTTATATCTATTTTTCAAATATTACGGAGTAGTGATGTTCCCAACCGCTAAAGGACTAAATGCCCTGAAGGCTTTCACACCGCCCTCACTTGAGATTTACCACGCGGTGTATCTCGAGCCTTTAGATGTAAGCATGATTATTTAAGTACGGTATCAGTAAATTATTAATGAAAACATATTATAATTTCCAAAATTACTATAACAGTGTGTCTTGTGAGTCGGCGTTCTGTTGAGTGCAAAATTTGATTTATTTCTCAAACTATACATGTAACACATGAGAGTAAAATAATTGAATCAAGAAAAAAAATATTGAAATTAAATAACAGAAAAGGCTGTTCTAAACATTCAAACACCGTACAAGGGGTGTCAGGGGCATGTACAGGGAAATACAGTGGCTTACAGAGGATGACAGTGGCGTACAGGGGGTGACAGGGGCTAACAGTGGCACACAGGGGATGTGTACAGTGGCTGACAGTGGATAAATGGGTGTACTGGGGCTGTGTACAGGGGCTGACAGGGGGTGCACAGGGGATGACAGGGAAAACACAGGGGATGACAGGGAAAGACAGGGGATTTTCATACGGACAGGGGTTTTTAGAGCCAGTAGTGTCAGTTTCAACTGAGTGGAGTGAAGCAATGTAGATAGAGACTCGCTGTCTCGCATGTTCGAATCTTTACCTTTTAGTGTGTGTAAAATGCCTATAAAGTAAATTTAGATATAATGATTAATATGTGTATAAATTTAAATAAATAAGTGGTTGGAATCATGGAAAAATAAGAGTAATTTACGTAATGAGCTCCGTCTGGCTCGATTGGAATCCACAATTGATATAGGGAGAGAAAGAAGGAGGAAAATCTATAAAAAGAGAGTTGATGCTAAAAATAAATAACAATGTTTGATTTTTGCAACACAAAACCTACTTTAAGAAATACAACTGATTTATACAGTAGAGTTTATGTAGGTACGAATCAGCCATCTCAACGACAAAATAAATGAACGTGTAAAATGAGTGTGCAAAATTATATTAAATAGTCCGACACCACCTTAAAGAGGTGTTTCTACGTTCAATAAGAGGTTATCGACTGAGTCTGAAATATTGAATCTTTCTTCTGGCACGGACACAATACTATCTAAAACCAACCAGATCTGAATTGACAAATGTATTTTTGGTCAATCAAGCCAAAAAAGATATAGTTCTGTCATTGGAAGATGGTTTTTATGATTTAGGAAAATCTGTACTATAGATGTTGCAGCAGGTATGGCAAGCTACGATTCAGAGATGCATTGTATCCACGAGGCAACATCGTCTTGCAAAGACTGGTCATATATCTTACTGAATTTGAGGTTTTCATTTTTATTTTGAGGATGTGTTATGTCAGAAGTGACTGCATTAAAATTGTATGAGGTACTTGGCTTATTTTTACAAAATATTCAATGGAAATATGCATCATTATAAACAAGGACAAAATGACGCTAGCTTAAAAGAACGGCCGTAAACCATTTATGTTTCTGAACAAATAAAATGAAATAGTTTAATTTTGCAGACTTAAGGATAAAGTTGCGCACATCGAACTATTGTTTTTACTTTTATAAAATGATTGAAATACAAAGAAACACGATATCAATAAATTCCATAACTAATTTGTTTTCACCGTTGTTCTTGTTCAGCCACACACTCTGTTTTAGCAAAGCTGCTTTGCGTAGACAAATGGTTCTATTGAACTAGACGTTGATATTAGCTCCGCATAAACGAATATTCACTTTCTACTTTCATATCATATAAAAGAAACCCACTTTTTAGCGGCCGGTAATAAATAAAAGTTTAACGTATCGATTGTAATTATTTTACATAAGAAAAAAATATATATTAGGTGAGTTATTGTGAACCATTTGTACTGCAGTTTTGATAAAAGAAAGTTTATTTATTTGATGCGTTTGATTTTACATAAGCCAACATTATTAAACAATTTCCTATGAACTTCATTTCAATGTTGTAATTAGCTATACAGATAATTACACTTGTTTTTCACGGAAAAATCTAAAAATGTAGGAAAACACTCTGATTATTTTATTTGCTGTGAGAATAATATTTGAATTTCAATCAATATGTTTCTACAGTCCCAAATCCATTTTTACGTGATGTACATATCATATGATATTTTATTTAATTTAATAAAATATATATCCATTAAACATTTTAATATCTAATTAGATATGTTTATTACTCAAAACCACCATGCCAAAAAAATGCTGGTACCATTAACTTCACCTCAAGAGAGGAACATTCAAAGAAAATTGTAAAACAGAAATGCAAATAAGATGATGTATGTACTTTTGACAACGATTGTGAGTATTGCTATGTGAACCTGCAATGTGGAAAATATACGATTCCGGATCAACGTGTGAAAATAATTATGGTGTAAAAATAATTAGTGTGTAAAAATAATTGCCACCCAGCACCACGTGTGCCGACCTAATTTTATATAAAATTAGATCCATGCCGACTGATAAAAATAGGGTACCCTATTTTGAGACAAATTTACTAGAATAATGTGCAAGATTCGACCTTTTTTCACAACAAAAGGTTGTAGAGAGGACATCAATGAACCCCTTTCTTTTTTAAGATTTTTAAACCTTCAAAATAAATCTGCAGCTGTGCAGTTCTACTGCAGTACTAAGTGATTAAAAAGGCATTGTTCTGTTCTTGTATGCATAATTTGCATACAAAACAACATGTAGAACCTCATATTTATTGCTCTTTCATCTTTTGACAACAGTTTAGGCCAGTTTTGGGCCGAAACAAGCAAGTTCAAGAAATGCTTACATTTTTATTCTCAAATATACAAGATGGCCACACTTCCCCCTTAATCTTGCTGATCTAGGAAAATAGAAATAAATATTTTTATCCATTTTTTTTATGTCATTAAATTTGAATTAGCAAGGGTTGAAATCGATATTGGCTCACATGTCATTATGATAGTCTTGAAAAAAATCTTAAAGAACTATTGTATGAAATCTGTGCGGCAACATAATTTTTTGTTAGCAGTTCTATTTCAGCTCTGATATCATCCTCGTGAAATCTTTTGGAAAGGGCAAAGGATGAATGTCCGCTTCCGGTGCGAGCGATCTGAACCTCGTCAGCTGTTCACGAGAAATAGAATCGGCGATTATGTTATTATAGCCACTTATATGCCTTGATTCAAAAAGAATGTATTATTAATCATAGCATACAGAACTAAAGGGCGAACCAATTGTATAACTCTTTTTGATTTCGATGTCTTCTTGATGAAAATTGCTACTAAAGCAATATTGTCAGTATGAAACATTATTGTCTAATTGTTGAAGTTGCTTTTGAATAGCATAACTGCCAAAACTATTGGGGCAAGTTCTAAAAAAAGTAATATCAGATATAATAGCTGTGTCCTGCCAAACACGGGGCCATTGGAAATACGCCCACTGACCTTGTAAATAAACGCCGCAGCCAAGTTGTTGATTACCTGCACTATCCGTGTAAAGGTGAAGGTCAAAATCGGAATGTCAATTTATTTTTTAAAAATTTAAGCTTCTGTTAAATTGTTAAAGAAAGCTTACCCAAACACGAACGACACTTTCATACTTTCATTGATCTTATGGAATAAGATGGGTGCTTAACACCACACATTGCTTCACCGAAACGACCGTTAAGACGAGCTCAGGAATAGCCTAGGCGCAAAAATTTAAAGTACCTACAAGGGTTATGTTATTTTGGACCTTCCCAAAATCTCTAATATACTGTGCTTAAGAGCAATAGTTTTTTTCTTCCGGTATACTAATAACAAGTTTTTGTGTCGATTCCTATGCATAGAAAAACAGATGACTTTCTAGGCTCAACTGGGTTTTTTTTCATCTCTAGCTAAATATTCCAAAATCTCTTCAAATATTCTGAAAACTTGACATTAATAATTTGCACCCTACAATTTCTTTGGCTGCAGAAAACCAATCATCAAGGTAATGACTTAATGTATCTTTACCTGTTTTTGTTATTGTCACCCATTCTGGAAAACTAGCAAACTTTTCCCATCACTACTAAGTCATAAAAGTACTGACATTCCCATTTTCTAGTGATAAAGTTAGACATTTACTGACAATGTACTGACATTACTGATAAACTTAGAAAAGTACTGACGTTTTTACTGATGGTACTGAAAAACTTAGAAAAGTACTGACAAACTAAGACAGTACTGATAAACTTAGAGAAGCACTGACACTCTTTACTGACGGTACAGAAAAACTTAGAGAAGTACTGATAAGTGCTGACACCATTGCTCTTACTCCCGCTAGAGCTTAAAAGGTGGGAAATTGTATTAAATAAGATATGTTTAATTATAATCAAGAATTAAACGATTATTAATCTTATTAATAACGTGTTCCTTGTCTGAAAATGTCAATTTGATATGTAATTTTAAGGTCTTCCGTTACAGCTTCAAGTCAAGATAGGATTGTCGATCAGTCTTAAAAAAACCATCCTCCTTCTCCTTACACTTGTCAGGATCTGACAGGTATTGAAAGGAGTTCATCTTCACACGAACATAACTTCTGACCAATCATGGCTTTAGAAAATGAATTGGAACTCTTCAAAATTTGACAGACAAATTAATTCATGCCTGTTGTCTATGAAACCTCCAACTGCAGAGTATTGCAGAGTTCAGAAAATCGAAAACGAGACTCACTTTCATAGTATTATTTTCATACCAGGCGAATTCTCCGTTTAACTTGCGTCACGGTCATATCAATATATACTTATAAATTAAAACATTTCGTCAATAAACTACAAAATGTTTGCACCAGAGTAATTGCTTACACCTTTAGTATTTCATCACATGTCAGTTGATGTCCATAAGCTATAATTGAATTTTACCTCATAAATAATTATTGAGAAATAAATTTAAAACCATCTTTCATTTTCGATAAACCAACCCGAAATAGCAAAAATGAGAGTAAGGTAGTGGACACGCTTTGGCGGATCCAAGTCAGTGGGAGTTTGCATCAAAATATATGCTTGCAATTAAATGATATTGAATGATTACGTAAAGAGTGAGTATATTTATTGGGAACTTATTTAGGGTATACATATAAATTAAGATACGACAAATGTTGAATAAATAAGATGAGTAAATTCGTTTCTTCAATGGGCGATTTTAGTTTTGAAGAATAGAACTTTCCAGAACAGGGTAAACAAGAGCACGGGTTGACTAATCAACGTCATGGCGGAAATTGTAGGGCGAGTTAACCATCGGCCAGTTATCTTGAATCTGACAACTTTAGTTTAAGCTATGCACAAAAAATATGTTTATATTTATCTAGCGTTTTTAAATTACAATAATTTTTATACCACTGCAGATTAGTAGTAAACCATCTACATTAATTTGTGAAACATAAACAAATCGGGTTGACAACTCTACCTCTGTATGAATAGATGATGACTGTATGCATAAACGAGGATTTGAATCGGGACAGGTAAGGATACAGTCTTTTATCTGAAATTCTTTTTTCGGACAGTGATAATAGTTAAAGTGAAATTTGGCTTAAAGACCTAAAAACAAAATTTAGAAAAGAGAAACGACGCACTGCACAGCCACTCCCTGCTTTGAAATAAATGAAAAAGTTTGCAGAATTTTTTTTCCAGTCATGTAGCTGCAACAAAAAGAATAGAGACCATTTACAGAGCATTGTATCATATTTTAAAATGTTTAAAGTGTTAATTCCCGCGCTTGCGCGGTATATTAGCTAGTTTACGATTACTTAAAAACACACATCATAAATGTATGTGTATTTAATTATTCCGACCAGAAAATCAAAACGATTAATACGTTTATGTACAACTGATGACAGGATATAAACTAAGCCTATAACATAGTGTAATCAACATAAAATCCACTGCGCTGATTCATGGAAAACAGTGTTTTTATGTTTCATAAACACTTCGATTCCCTGTACTAATACTTACACCTCTACCGCGTAGAAATGGAATAGTTTATTTAAAGTGCAGTCTTAAAATTAAAAGATTGAAACTATAAATACAAATTGTAAATAAACGAGGACGCCTTCTCCCACCTGAGGGCGCGCTATACGAGAGGTGCCCAGTGGGAGGGATAACTCTCCGTATAATTTTTGGCCATGCAGGCACTCAGCATCATTTGGAAAGGATGAGCATAATTTATTGGAAATCTTAACAAGCAAATAAAAGGATAGATTCTCAAATCTTCAAAATCTTAATCCGTGGGGGAGGTACAGGGGTTGTGAAGCAACTCTAACTTCTATTTATTTTAATATCATTTCGTTTTAAATATGCCAATAATTTTTTTTTGCCTTCATCTAAAATGTATGTGTGGAGTGGGGATGGGTCAATGTCCCAAAATTTAATTTTCTAAATGTAAATATCAGGTAAATTTGGTTGCAAGAAAAAGTCGGAGGGGTCGGGAGGGGGGGGGGGGGGGGGGCAGAGTCCCCACCGGATCAAACATCCTTTTCGCCGCTTTAGTGCGGCACGAAGAAAGACCTATGTTTTACAATTATTTCTATCATATCACATATTCAGGTTACTAATTTGCTTTACATGTATGTATATTTGCACTCTCCTCATTGACATATGCCTATTTGTATCACCAAATGATTTCTACATAAATATACTGAAATTCTACAGAATGAGGTTAGATAGAACAAAAACATTTTTTATATAATGAAACAACAAAAATTTATGGATTCATACACATAAATAAGAAAATGGAGTGAAAGTCACAAAAGACAATATTTCTGCTGTTCTTCATTATTTCAGAGTGGCTACAAATGTACAACCTCCCATTTTGACAAGCCAAATCAGTGTAAAAATAAAATATTCTGCTGGGTTTTAAGTCGATTTAGTGTAACTTTGAGAAGTGCATAATTATAGTTTTAGGAGGCAAATATGTCGCTATTCTGTTAAGTCAAGTGAATTATGTTCCACGGTGTTTCAAAAAAATAAGAAAACCGTCGACACTTGCAGTACTCTGATGATTTCTATGGCGACCGACTGCATTGCATAACGTATTTCATAACTTCTAAACATGAGAACAAATACATGTGTAATCATTATAAATTTAAGATCTTTCACTTAAAACTTTACATTTATATTTAAACAATTGACCACTGCAGTGAAAGCACCCTTCCAAGTGTTTTTAAATTAGACAATTACCTGGAGCTATCAATGTCCAGGGCTGTGTGCACTAAAGCGACACGAGATTTTCGGTTGCACGGCCGGGGTGGTTGAGTTAGCACAGACTGGCCGAATAAACAAACAGATCGCAAAGTGAAACACATTAGGAGGAACTGTAACACACAATGAGTCGCCAAAAATTGCACAGCAAAATGAGTTTGTTTTTACAATGAAGCAAACGATCATACATAAGAACTACAAATGTGATCAAGTGACCGCTAGAATTAAAGCAAAACTTGTTTAAAACTTCATGTGAATATTTTTAGAAATAATCACTGAATCCCTCAATTCCAACCAATTCTTTTTATCGTGCCAGCACCTACCGCATACATGTAATAATGTAGCATGGCACTTTGATGTTAATTTGATTTGATTTGAACGTTGAACACTTAATGAATGTTTGATTTTTTTTTTAATTCTCTTTTACTTTGTACACCCTGCTAAATTTTTGTACAACTCTTATGAAAACTTCTTTAAATTTACTTTCTACACGATTTTGTGTTGGTCGAATATTAATTCCTAAGTTTCAGCATTAATAAACGGAAATAAATGGCTAAATATATTAATCTTATGTTGAAACACAAGTTGATTTTACATGTACCGGTCAAAATCTCGGCGTTGTATTGTTTTTAATCTTTTAAATATGAAATTGGCCTTAAGGTAGTCCATCCATAACTAAGGCGGTTTTAACAGTTTTGATTGATCTATACTACATCAAATACGTATTTTAAAGTTATTATGAGGCTGACATAAACCAAACTTTGGGGTATGCATGTATTCAATTAAATGAACTGTTTGCACTTAAAACTTTTTTTAAAGAGTAGTCTGCCCTTTAGGAAAATTTTAAAAAATCATTTTCTGAAAATATGTATGGTAAAATGTGAATTATTTTAGCATATTCGAAGAAAGGGAAAGCCTTTGCAACTTTTTACCGAGAGAAATGTGAGAAAATAACTTAAAAATGCATTTTTCCCATAGACTTCAAGGTTAACTTCAACATATGATACATTTGTTAAAATTCATTTTTTTTTTTTTTAATTTCAAATGTGAATCTTTATTGTTTAATAAACCTCTAAAATTCACACTAAGATTTTGGTGATCAAACTTGCATTCTTTTAGATATGAAATATGATAGTTATGGATGGACTACCTTAATTGCATATTTAGATTCGTAATGGTGTCTTACTTTTATTCCATTGATGGTCAAGTTTCTATCTGATTTCGTCCACCATCGTTTAAACCAATGCTAAATCAACTGTACAAGTAAGATAAATTTATCATTTCGTCTTAAACTAATGTACTTAAATTAAAAATAAAACAAACAATTTAAAAGTGGTGTTTGTACAAATTATCAATAAACATGCACGTGTAATAAGGTAGAAGCAGAAGAAACTACATGTACCGCGGATCACTTGTCCACTCGAGCGGGATCTCCTCGTCTATGTGCGAGGGATGATCATCATTTAAAGGTTTAATCTTTGTGGGGTTTTTGTGTTGATATTAAACATGGAACATTATTTGTACAATTTAAGAATATTTACGACTTACAAACCCACCTTGATCTATGTCTGACGATGCTTCTGAATTGGAATAATATCACTTTTACTATTTTTCAGAACGCTTTCTTTATTTACACTCTATCGTTTAATTAAATCAATTGGATATGAATAAACTTTTATGGCATACAACTAAAACAGTTCTTGTATTTGCTGCTGAAATAAACACATATATGTAAGAAGCGAATCGTGTGTATTAGATAACCGCTGACCGCTAGGTAGTCCAGCCGCGACCGATCTTCTCGGCCGCGGGCGAGAGATAGGTTACGTAATGGTACACACACACACACACAGCTCAGATTTCAGATAGATTTCAAATGCATGCAGTATGATAACTAAAATGTATTACATAGAAGTTTTTTTTTTAATCCGTAATTTGAGTTTTACTAGAAAGGAAAAAGAATGTTTATATTTTCTGGTTCTCGTTTTTAAAGGATTGTTCACTATAAGAACTTAACAAAATATGACTTATAGTCCTCACATAAAAGCATGTATACTCAAAAAATTGTTAACTTATGAATTAAGGCATCCCGTATAAACCGGTATACTTTCTGTGATTACTTTATGCCATTTGTATGCACAAAGACTTTCGTTAACATTGCCAAATTGCTGCGAGTACTGGTCTACATGTATTACTTTTTACCCTCATATTATGCAATACCCGAACAAAAAAAACAGTTTTATGAGATTAATAAGATCACAAACAACATTTTTTGCAGCAACGCCCATATCGAAAAATTTACCGTTTTAGAATTATAAAGCAAAGACTTTTAAGGGATCTAGACCCCTACATGTAATTTAAGGGGCTAGCCCCTTTTTTATGGCATCAAATGAAAGCCCTTAATATTTTACACAACTTTTGTTCTATATGTGTTTAAAAAATGTTTACAAGTAAAAAGTTATGGAACAAAGATATAGGCAAAATTTAGCATTTTTTGAAACATAAATTTCGATCTGATTTTTTAAGTAGTATACGTGGGTTAATCAAACATATAAAACTGGGAGGACAACGTTCAAGATGTCTACATTAAAGATTTGTAAATTAAAACTACTTGCTACGTACCAACTCGGAGCCTTTGCGGGTACACAAGACCCACTAAAAAATATTCAAAGGGGAATAACTCAAAACCGGAAGTAGCGATTTCACAATATTTTGTGCTATAGTGAAACAAATAACATGTTAATATGGCTGTTCCATGTATGTTTCATATCCCTGACTGAGAGCGTATATAATGGCTTCACAGCGAGAATACACATGTATTTCATAAAAATAGATATCAGTATGAATATAAATATAAGCATTGAATGCTTAAATGATACAGTTCATATATGATTTGATGCATGTATACAAATTCCGGTAATGGGTAGCGTAAATAAACACATGCATGATTTTAAAACAATGTTTCAGGTTTTAGATTAGAAAAAATATCATACATTTATTTAAATTTGATTTGAAAAATGAAAAATATAAGAGAGCAATTAAGTTTGAATTCATATCACTGTGTCAAATGATGTTCCGAATTTAAAACTCTTCCTTTTCATGTTTGAAATTCTTAGAACTGATAAATCAAAACTTTCAATTTCTGTTTTCTTTACTTGACAGACTGGGAAAAAAATATTACGGAAGGGGTGTTAAAACAACATATTGCATTATTGTTTAGCAATACCGAGCATTCAGATCTTAGGACGCGTGTGTATATACAAGTATGTGTGTGTGTCACCTCATTGTTCCCAATCTTGCTACCGTGCACTGCAAATTGTCATGAAAGGCTGTGTACAGTAGCTATTACATAATCACTTACTGACCATTTAGATCTTAGGAAGTGTGTGTATATATACAATACCACGTGTGTATATCATCTCGTATACCCTACCTCGCTACCGTGCACTGCAAATTGTCAAGAAGGGTTTTGTACAGTAGTTATTATATAACCACCGACCGAGTGAAAAAAAATTTCAACATCCTCTCCTTTGAAAACTGTAACTTCAATCAACCAATTGTTAAACATGTCTTTTCAAGTTCTTTGATCATTTGATCTGGTGTAAAATAAAACATTGATGGATTAAATATTAATTTGACCGCTCCAAGTTATTAATCTAATTAATTATATGTGAAAATTAATTAGGATTGCATGTTAACTTAATGAAAAATTCATTTCCGGGTAAACTAATCATAACTTTTATTTCAAAATCAATGCAAACTCTCTCTCTCTCTCTCTCTCTCTCTCTCTCTCTCTCTCTCTCTATATATATATATATATATATATATTAAACTCCTATATGTATAGAAAACACTAGTACTACATTTACACATTTACATGTATGGTGTATATGTTCTTACTAGGGCCGCGGAATGATAAAGAATTGGTAATGAAATTAGGATTGTATGTTAACTTAGAAAATTAATTCCCGGGTAAACTATTAGTAAATTTAATTCAAAATCAATGCAAACTCTCTCTCTCTCTCTCTCTCTCTCTCTCTCTCTCTCTCTCTCTCTCTCTCTCTCTCTCTCTCTCTCTCTTAAATCATCCTGATTGCAACATACTTATTCAGTTGAAGATAAGAATTTTGACTTGGATAAACTTGAAACCAAATGTAGTGAACTAGATCTGTGTTAGTTGTAAAGTTAACAGCATCATGGAAATGATTTAACCAGTTCTGCAATTAACAACAATACAAGCGCGTAGCAATGAATTAACACAGCTATCATATTTTCAATAAAAAATGTACTGGTTATAGATATTAAATCTTATTATTTAGATTGATATGTTTACATAAACATTTTAATTTTTAGTTTTTTCAGTTGATTACCATGGTAAACGAAAGGCATAATCGTAATGGTCTCAGCGAGGAACAATTAAACGTATTGAAAATGGGAAAATAAGAAAATAAATATGTAGATATTAATCTAATTCAAAAATGTGTAATATTACATACTATCACATTGTTTATATGATAAGTTGTTTCAAATGCGTAAACTTATTGTTGGTTAGTTTATATTGATTGATACTTTTAAAAGTATAAAGCGTTATTTGTGAATACAAATGAGTAAATATCCTTAATCAATCAATGATTACCATTATGATTACCGATTTACAATAGATCTACTTACAGTGTTTTTTTAGTAGTGGTTTTGATAGCTTGTTTAACAATTCGAACACTTAAAAATCTGTATCAAACACTTTACTAAATCTAAAGATCCTTTATTCCTACTTAAAATAATTATAAGTGTTTGTTTCCAAAC
The DNA here is from genome assembly GCA_033439105.1 of Magallana nippona. NCBI lineage: Eukaryota > Metazoa > Mollusca > Bivalvia > Ostreida > Ostreidae > Magallana > Magallana nippona. The sequence continues at coordinate 17,422,144 of CM065919.1, read as the reverse complement.
TCGTTTATTCTTCAACATCAACATTTATGAACTACATGTACAACCGGATTCACTGGGTATGATATCGGGGTGAAATGAATCAATATTAAAAAGAACATGTACATGTATTTGTGCAGGTGCATGGCTTTTTTACAGATCGGATGTTTTCCTTTTTTGACCATTTAAAGGTGCCTTTGACTGTTAGCCCCTCCCTACCCATTTATAAGATATATATATATATATATATATATATATATATATATATATATATATATATATATATATATATATATACAAACTAGAAGATGTTTTAAACGCATATATGGCATTAAGATTTGAATAGCAAATATGATATTCTAAAAATATTAGTATTTTATACTACAACAAAAAAAATAAAATCCGGAATATGTCCAAAATCTATCTTTAGTATAATGTTGACATATAATTTCAAAATATCTTTTACAAACTACATCTGTAGTAGTTGGGGCTATATGGACCATGGACATCAACCTGGATAGCTCAGTGGTAGAGCTCCTGACTAGAGTTGCAGGGGTTCCGGGTTCGATTCCTGGTCCAGCCATATGTTTTCAATATGTATATGCTCATTCCTCCTTTCCTACCACAATTAGTGCCGTGACCTGCCCCTGGAACTGACAGGTTAATTCCTGGGAAGAACCTGGGGAGACAGATTAATTTCTGGGAAGAACATGGGGTGATCTTCGAGGGCGAAGATCAATTAAGGAGGGAGGAATGTAGTAGTTGGGCTATATGGACCGTGTTTATCAACCTGGATAGCTCAGTGGTAGAGCTCCTGACTAGAGTTGCAGGGGTTCCGGGTTCGATTCCTGGTCCAGCCATATGTTTTCAATATGTATATGCTCATTCCTCCTTTCCTATTACACATCTAAAACCGTACATTCGTCATTGGATGTGTACATAGTTAATATTTGTAAAGTGCCAATGATATATATACCCGTGGTTTCAGTCTGACAGCCTTTAGAAATATCGCAGAGGTCTTCCGAACAGTTACATTGCATTTGACATTCTCTCCCGAAAAATGGATATGGACATGGTAGGGAACAGTCGTCTCCTTGGTATACGTCAAAACATGCTTAAAAATCAACACCATTGATTGAAAACGTTAATGTATAATACCTGTATATATATTCATATCTAAGTAGAGTCTAATTTTGAAATGACTTTTGATAATGTTAAATATTCCCTTTACATTTTTTTACTAACATGTAGGCAAATAACGAAGAACAGTCAAAGGAGCGTACCTTCACAAATTTGGTTTCTATAATTCCAGAGGGTGCCTGGACAACATCCTTTGAAATAACTAAAAAGGATGTAGAATTATATTGTGTAACAAATTATTTTAATTGACAGAAAAAAAGAACACTTTGTAAATGTCGTGGAAATATTAATATGTACGTATATAATTTAAAAATCATACCTTTCACATGTTATAGCTGTTACAGCTGCTTTACAGGCAATGAAGACGGTTGATATTGTTAAAAGCATTGCAAACATATTCCATGACCTTGGTTGATGATTTCACGTATTTTCACACGGTCACGAGTTACAATATTCTTGGTTGTGTGAACGGGAATTATCTTCTTATAGAATCATACATATCTGTTAAATAATGTAATTTCCATCTTCCTGTCATGTGAATGCAAATAGTTTAATTTAGAATTATTTTGAATGTATTGTCAGTATGATATCAAGAAAACTAAGTTGAGTGATTTTAACATACATGTGGTTCTGTAATCAGTAATGTTTTAAGACTATCCCATAGAACTTTTCTTGTAAATAACATGTATAAAATGCCCCAGAATTACAAAATACATGCAAACATATTTAATAGATTGTTTGCGATTTATAATGGTGGCTTCAAAACCTGTTTCGATGCAAGCTTTTTTTTTTCTATCACAACTTTGAAACGAACTGCTTTGCGAATTTTATAATGGATGGCAACTACAAGATTTATTAGGAAACAGGAATTATCAAACTTTTCAACTTATTCAATCACCTCATAAGTTAGGTTTGCTATAAACAGTTCGTTTATATTTTCATACACAAAGAAAACCTTTGTAGTAAATGAGAAACGATTTGTTTCAGGCATACTAGTATTTAAGTACAGTATATCATCTCTAAAACTGTTTTTTTACTGCATTTTAACAACAAAAATAAGGCCAAAACTATTAGAAAAGATTAGAACAATTGACACTCAAAACAAATTGGGTTTACACAACATTTATAGCTACATGTATCCTTGTGAAATCAATAATTTTCAAAAAATGCGAATATCTAGGATACTATTCTCATATCTAGGATTTAATATCCAAACGTTCATATTTTGTCACCGTAATTAACCCGTAAATGGAAATTGACATCCTCGACCACTAACATGCATAAGTAGCCTGATGAAGTAAGCAATCATTGGATACTGAACCTAGCTAGCCCTAGAATATTATTCCAATATAACGATTTATATAAATTGTAATAACCAATTTGCTTATTTCACCAGGCTAGCTAAACATAACAGTAGTCGTATTGACGTCATTCAATTTGATGGTCAATTGGGGGTTACTGGGATCCAAAATGAAGGTTGTAATATTGGATCCTGGGTGTAAGCTAGACCCTTGAAAATACTCCCGTTATTACCGTTTTATATGTAAATTGCTAAGTATACTTCAATAGGCTAGTAAAACATGTTAAAGGTCGTTTAAACTCTTTTAGGAGATCGTGTAAGGGAAAATATGAATTAATTTTTTACCTTGAGAGAATTACATCACCATTATTGTAAAATACCAAATAATGCACCGGTACTCTACATGTTATACCTGTCTTGATGTATTGTACTTAAACGAAAATTCTATTTTTTTTAATGATGTGTATGATTAGCCATATGATTATCCAAATGTTGTTTGTTACACTATTATTATCAGTTCTCGTCTTAACCCCTAGATTGCAAAGCAGAGTAAAACTGGTAAACAGGTTTTTATAAAATATTGTCAAAATCTCATAATAAGCAAAAATAAGGACAAACATTGTTCATACACAAAATGATTAAAGGTGATGTCTAAAAGACGACGTCTTAACGTACAGGAAGTCGGAAGGGTCATAGGAATACTACAAACTGGAATGTCAAAAAAAGCATTTGGTAGGTCACAAAGCGTCATTGATCGTTGTGGAGAAGGTTTCAGGAGATAGGATTAGTCCAGGAAAGACCTCGGAGTAGAAGACTACGCTGTACGACCGCCCAGTAGGACTGCTACGTGTACTACAAGCACAGCGAACCGTTGCAGGAATAGGCTTTTCGAAGCTAACTTATAAGCAAAACGGCCTGATACACGTCCAATTTAATGCAGACCACAAAGTAAGGAAACTATAGTTTGCAAGAAATCATGCAAATTGTCAAATCCGTCGTATTCCTTGCATATTAATTCAAATTCTGTGTTTATTTTAATGATTTTAATGATAGAAGGTGTTGAGTATGGAGACAGAAGAATAAACATTTTAGTGACTGTTGTGTGGTTTAGAATGATCGCTTTGGCTGATGATCTGTCATGGTGTTGGAATGCATTTCTATTCAATGGTCAAGGAGTTATACGGCATCAGAAATGGAACACTGGCCGTTATCAGATATAGAAATGAGAGACCATTTGCCGGGGCCATAGGTACATAATTTTGTTTTAATGACTTAGTACGCCAGGCCACACAGAGTAAACATCGTGAACCTGTACCTTGAGGCAAAGACTAACGGAATTGCCTTTGAAGTCACCATACTTCAATCCTTTTACCATGTCTAGAATGTTCTGGGATAATCTGTAGAGGCAGATCCTACTTCATCGAGTACTTATCAACATTTGAAGTTTCTTTGTTGGAGGAATTGGATTGCATTCCCCAAAGGACCATCCGTTCGTTCAATCATTAGAAGTTTCCAAAGGCAATGTAGTGCTATTATTCAAACAAATGGAGGCCATATAAAGTATATGACTTATGACATATATTGGATCAATTGTCGTTCTTTAATTAAACAAGTTATGCAATTTCTAAGTATAGAACTCCGCAGCGATTTGGAGTGTGTTCATGTTTTTTAGTTTTCTTCTTCCATTCACTTAACATTAGTTTTTTATCAAATGTGCTGTTACATTAGAGTAAAAACTTTGTAATATATTTTGATCAAATATATTTTATCGATATAGAAGTCACAAATGAAGCTTTTCATAAAGTTGAATATGTAAAAGCATTACATTTCAAAATCAGTTACATATAACTCCAACTACATGTATTTCGTCTCGACAAACCATTCAAGATGCTTAAAATGATAAAGTGATCCACTTGCAAATATGATGGCCCTTGCCACTTTTGAGCTCATTGAGTTCTTAAGAAATAATGCAGATACAACTTGAGTATTATGATGACTAGAAAATTTAAATATTAGGTTACAGTGACATTTACACTTGCAGCCCCACTATGACCACCTAGGTTATAATATACATTAAAATATGTTAATCATTCAAGGAAACGTCCTTTTATGTTTCATACGTTATATAAACATCCACATTGCTGTAGTCAGGAATGTAGCGCCCCCTTCCTCCACCCCTTTTCTGAACATTGATACCGTACATGTATATTGATTAACTTAATAAGTATTTATTAAAATCTTTATAAAATTGTTTCTAATAAATCAACTAATTATTGCGATGAAGTTTCTTGGGTATGAGAGTGGGTATACTGTTTTACCCTTGTCTGTCTGACTAGGCATCTGTGTGTCTGTGTGTCTGTAGGTCCGTAACACATTACTGTCTTATTTTTCTCAGCAACTATTAATTGCAGAGGGTTGAAATTTTCACACACTCTTTGTTTAGATACATGTATGTCATATGGTGGGATTCATTTTTGTTTCAATCAGAAGTCAACTTCCTGTCAAATGACGACTTTGCTTATTTTGTATATTCATATCCGAGCGGGTGTATCACTATTAAGAATTGGCTAACAGATATCTTGTTCTTTTAAGAATTATAACACCACTTATCTGATTTCCAAGGTTCTAGTACGAGTACGATTAAACTGGAAGATTATATAGCTCAGCATGCTGCCATTTTTCTATGTGATTTTATTTTTCTTTTATATCATTTTTATCAATTAAATGGTGAACTTAGACCCCTACTGTGATAAACCTTCCTGATCCACGAGATTGGTTTTATTGTACCACTTAAGTAAACTATGAATTTTTAATAATTCTTAAAGAAATGTATCTTGTTGTCGAGATGGAGACATTGAGCTCAGTTGGAACTTGTTCATTCTGTAGTTCTGAAGAAGATGTAAATGTAATGGTAAACTAAGACGACACCGACAGACGGCGGGAAAAAAATCATCAGAAAAAATAAACATTCGAAAAAGTGAGAGCAAAAAAAAGTTATTAATTTGTTTAGTCATGCAAGTTGTATATAATGTAATAAAACCAGTTCCAGTGGATCAAATAGATCATTAAAGAAAAAAAAAAGAAAATGTATGTCCAGAAGCGAAGTACATGTAAATAAAAAAACAGGTTCAAATTGTAAACTTTCTCATATAGATATCAAACAGGACTACATGTACATTAATGTAATGAATTGTGCTTCCATAAATTAAAAAAAATCTAGAGAAACATGAACACCAGAAACATAAAAACGATCACTGATTTGGTTTTTAATTGGACTATTCATTGAAAAATTATTTCATCTGGTTGACAGCTATATGCTTTAAACCATAGATTGATAAAGATGTGTTTGTCTGTACGTTGCTGAACAAGTGGGGTCAAGGGATACACACGAGTACAATCTTATCTGATCATAGACACCGTTTTATGAGTCCTTGCACGGTGATTTTGCTATCAGATATTTAAATATTTCTAGCTGGATATACGCGATATATTAAATACCATTTTGAGTCAAAGGGCTAGACAGCAAGGACGTGTTATTTACGGTAGGTTAAGTACGTGTTAAACTTGCCTGTATGTTTTAATAAGTATACCTGGACCCATCGATCTTTCTTTCTTGTAAAAGTGTATTGTTTAGGTTTTTTACATTAGATTTAATTTGATTATTGGTCATTTTCAAATCTAATAACTCAGAAGGATAAATAAAAGTGTTTTCATACTTATAGGGGTATCTAATATATTCAGTACGAAATAAAAAGATATAGTTTACAAAAAGTGAAGATATTATTTCCACAATGAATACATTGAACTTCTGTCTTTTAACTCGCAAAACATTGAATTGCAGACATATGCGTACATTAACATGTATCGTTTTCAATTGTGGTAGCATAAATAGGAGATGAAAATAAACGCCATTGAATGTAGGGAAAAGTCGGTCAAAAGTACGGCTCTAATGTCAAAAAATGATGTTTTAAATACAAAATAACATTCTTTATAGAACTAGCTTTGGAAAAGTTCCAGAGGACGAATTGCGTGGAACTCAAATAATTTGTTCACTGGTTTTCAGAGACATTTGAGAAGTTATCAATGTACAGAGATACATAATTGTTTTACCTCGGTGATAAATTTTCATATTCTATTTTGGCACAGTTTATCAACCTCAAACATTGTGAAGGTTGTACCGTGCACAAGCCCTGATACGACACAAAATCAAACCTCATTATGTGTCAATACATACATGTTGTGTTTGTTGTACCCGTATAAAATTGATAACATTTAATTCGTTTAAATAGCAGAGTAAGTCGGTAAGATAATTAAGTAATTTTTCCAAAAATACTTATCTACATTAAATTCGCTTTCTTTCATACTAGTATTCGACATATTGTTCAGTGTTAGAGGTTGTGTGTCATTTTGATTGAAACTTTTTCGAGATTTAAAAAAAATATAAGTATCTTGAAAGAAATACACGTTTTGTACATATAGAATATAATTATTATTGACTCAGTTGTTTTTTTTCAGTACCTACAGTATGGGGAAATGATTGTGCTCAAAATATAGATAAATCGATCGTTTCTGAACTGATACAGCCACGAGTATAGATCAAATTCGAGTCACAGATTCGCAACTCAATCCCACGATCATCGGCGTCCAAGTATCTTAATGGTGCTACAAAATTCGTATCATACTACGTTTAGTGATCAGATTGTATCGTTATGTTATTGTTGAAGCCTGGGTGGTAGTCTGTAGGAGCGGGATGGTAGACTACACCATTCAGATAAACTGTAGTTATTTTCTAGATGATTGTCGCACGGTCGTATAGGAATAGGATTGCTTCGCCAAGTTTTTGCTGTGAAGTTAGACTTACCCTATTTGAATGTCTTATATGATAATAGCGTGATTGACAGAGGCTTTAGTACACTGTCGATCGTTCGGTGTTTACCTACAAATTACAAGTTTACACTTTTAATTATACGTTCTTCGCTTTCCGACAGTATAGTCCTTTGGAAGAATACTTAAACAATGCGCAAGAGGCCATGAATTTAAATTGATTAAATTGGGACTTTGGTTTCTGCGTTTGAACCTATTTTATTAGCAGAAGTCTGTGGTGTACGTACTTTCCTTTTACATATACCCTATTTAATGCAATCTTTTGAAACAAACTAGCACTCTCAGTAGATATATGAGAAGTCGTTTAAAGTTACTGCTCAATAGACGTATTCAGGGGGATTTAAATACAAAATAACATAGATAAACATTAGTTTAATCGAATTTTGCGTTGAAGAATCACTCAGATATCTCTGTAGGGGTTCATTAATTTACAGCTATTCTGTGGGGTTTTTTTGGGTTTTTTTTTTCTTCTTTTTTGGATGTCTGCATGTTTAACTACCAACGTATTTCACTTCTTCCTCTTTCTTGCCAACAGATGAGGTACTACTCGAATAGCATGGGTGAAAAGGATCGGATGACATATTCGTCAAGGTAAGAAAAGGATATGTACATGTATGTACAAAATGGTGTACCTTGTATCACAGGATGGTATACAACTATTTTACCACTACATACCTAAGAGCCACCATAATGATTATAAATAATTTGACCCCTTTTCATATTTTACTGTAATATGATTTAATTTGTACATGTATTAATTTACACACTGTTTTATGATGCACACGGATACATCAATATAATAATGACACGGATGATGTCTAAACTAATAAATGTAACATTAAATGGCAGCTCTATTGAGCCCAGTAAATGTATTTGTAGGACATGAGTTTTGTGGGTGAGGAACGAGAGAGAAGAAGAGTGATATCACCTCATTCTTTTTATCTGTGATAAACTGTTGTCCGTTATCGTTTGTTTACCTTTATATAGACACCGATTTATGATATTGGTTTACCACGAGCGCTGTGAATTTAAATTATTTTTACTCCTTAAACCTACTTGAATCAAGATTTCACCCTGCACGATCCCAAGTAAGACAATGTATTGATATTACTTGCAATGGCAAAATGATAAAATTCATGTACATGGAAATTTGTTCATTTTACTATCTTCCGTTTTACTTTAATTGTATAGAATGAGTTCAAATCTGTAAATTGATGCGATGAGCGTTTTTTATATCAGCATAACCACGATGTTGTGGAACACTTGTCCAGTAGAGACATGAAAATTGCATACTCATGTACATACACATGTACACATACAATGTAACGGCAGCCCTGTCTCAAAAAGAAAGATTGGGATGTGAGTTCGATTTTGCATATGCATTAACTAGCTGTTTCTAATGGGAAAGCCCGTCCAAAAAATTAAAAAAAAAACTTACAAACAGCGAAATTTAAAAATAAACAAACAAACTAGCAAATGGAAAATACAAAATAATCCAAAACAAAACGTTGTGAAAGAAAACAATCCTGTGTAATTACATATTGGACTACACGAGTTCTTGGGGGATAGACACAAAGTAAACGTTTCAATGAACATGAGAGTTATTCAAACACCAGGTACCTCTAAAATTAAAAGGTTGTTGAAAAGGGTATTTGGGGTTAAATAATTAATTTACACAATAGAATTTGAAGAGAGTGTTATGTACTTTGCAACGTCTTGATTAATTCAGAGTCAATACACCTACATGTAGTGCCTGCATTCGTTATAACACCTTTTCAACGGAAATCCAATTTAAGGGTGCAACTATAAAATCAATAATTGATGAGTTAATATTTACACTTATCTAAAATAGGAATATCTTTCCATAGAACATTTACTCCATATGTATATCAAAATATAGTGCACACTGAACAGGTACATGTATTTTAAATTTCATGCGACAAATGTTTTATTTTTTAATTACGGCATATTAGATTGCGAAATGTTAAATGCAGGTAGTTGAAAACCCTTCCTATGTATTGAGGGAAACTCCTCTCTCTCTCTCTCTCTCTCTCTCTCTCTCTCTCTCTCTCTCTCTCTCTCTCTCTCTCTCTCCAATGGTGTTATTTTACAACGATAGTAAATAGAGTACAACATGTAGAGCAAAATCTTTCCTAGTTGTTTAACCCGGCGTTCAAATGGGCGAAAAAAACTTTTAAATCTTTCAAAGTTTTAACTGAAGATTATATAATAACAGTGGATAATATTCTATATACCTGTTAATTCGAGAACAGACTTAACAAATCTGAAATACTTAAACTAACGTCTAAACTAACATGCAATGATTTAAAAAAATGAATTTATAGCAGCTGCTGTTATTGTACCTAGGAACTACGCATACATATATCTATAGACCAATATAATTATTTTATCTATATGTATTGAAAACTCTTATACATGTGTATATTTATCTTAAATCTAGACATTTACCCCCATCCCCATTCCCCCCAAAAAAGAAGGTATATTCAATTCAATCAATAAACATTCGAGTAAAATATTTTTTTTAACTTATGAAAGTCAGATGCATGTGTATCTAAGCAACCAAGAATCTGTACATGCAAAATCAATTCGCCTAACTTAAAAAGGTGGTCGAGTATTTATTTTCTTATCTGATGATCATAATTATATCATACTTGTCGCATACTATGCGACAAGTGAATATTTTGTTTCAAAAGTATACATCTATCGTGAAATTTAAAACGCATGAAACTATCTTAAATTAGAATGGGAAGAATGTATGTAGTCTTCTACTTGGCACGAAACAGTTTTTTCTAAAAGTGGGAAGTGGACACACTTATCCCAACATGTTAAAAACTTCAACAAAATCCTATGATATTTGCTTTGGATGCGGGAATTTAATCTTTACGTGAATTTTCTCTATAATTTTAAACTCTCTCCGAAAAGAATGTCAAGGAGCCAGTTCGTTAAAAATCTTAATATGAGACGATTTCCAAATAAAAAGTATGTTGGGGTTGGGGTTGGGGGGGGGTGGGGTCAGTTCCGTCTTATTTTTTTTTCAGAAATCGAAAATCCCCCATATTGCTACAAATTTACGTGCGTGCATGTATATATATATATATATATATATATATATATATATATATATATATATATATATATATAGGTGATAATAATTTCGGTTGAGGCGTGATCAAATCCAATAATCCAATAAAGCCCAAAGCTATCAATTGATCACGCCCCGACCGAAATTATCACCTCATAATGATTCCATATTACTTATCAGCAGTTGTACGATTAAATATTATAATATTAATTATGCAAACCCGCTTGCGCCCCCAACAATACGTCTTTTGGATTTATTGGGCTGTATAGTACAAAATCGATTCGTAGTGTTATCACAGACAGAGACACTGAAAAATTAGAGAGGACCACAATGAAACTATTTATTGAATTAAATACAATGCAGCGCTTTTAATTTCTTACAAGAAGCTACGAACATTTAAATTTTGGCTTACGGATACATGTACGTAGACTTTCTTTCAATGCGACAACAGTGAGAGATGTGCGACTTAAATCTACCATTACAAGGGAAGTGCTCTCCTTTTGCTTGAATTTTGTGGCAATTAAAGTAATACATTTGACATGATTTTCCAGAAACACGCATTGTGCAGTTAATTGCCTAAATAGCTGACACTGAAGAACAGGCGTATGGTTGGGAATGGTGATCCTATTGCATGGATTAGGAATGAAAAGTGCGTACATTAAACATTTAACTGCACCATGCATAAATGATATGCATGTGTGTGTAAGCTTGCAGACTAATTGAACATTAATTGTTTCTTAAATTTCATTAATAAAAATACAGTATGTGTACTTTCCAATTATTATTTTCTTTATTCCCTATATATATATATATATATATATATATATATATATATATATATATATATATATATATATATTGTTGGCATTAATTATTTCAGGCAGCATATACATTGTACTTTGGATTGATCAGAAGAAAATGCATGTATGTCCCAATGTACACATATGGCCATATCGTGTGGCCCGTTTTGACTCATTTTTTCCCAAATGGATATGTAATATTATAAAATATGTAATACAATGACACAAATATAGAGTTATACAATTGGTAACCAATTTAGGCATTATGCCACTGTAAGATAAAGCGATGTTTGTTCAGTTTTACTCGCATGGTAAGAATCACTGATCTCCTGGTTACATCTAACATTTCTTTGAATTGTCTCTAAATAATTCGATCTTGTTTGACAGCAATTGAACATTTGCCATATATAGCGACATCTTTAATTTTTAGAGATAATGAATAGCAATAATATTTGGTTTTTTAATTGGTTTTGTATGGAAGAATAAAAAATATGATTAAATATAATTTGTATAGTAGAATCCAGTTGAGTGATACATAAGGAATATTATTGAAATATATTGAAATTTTGTATTCAAATGTTATCATCAATTACCATCCCGCAGATAAAAAAAAAATCCCGGGTGAGGGCAAGGGATAATTATATTTGCCAACGGGGTCCAGGGCCCCGCTATCTTTACTGTGAATTAGTTAATTATAAAGTTTGAAATTTCTAGGAGTGTAATTGGGGTGGGGGTGTCCAGATTATTATTCTATATTTGCTCAAGATATACATCTTATGGCATTATGCACAACATGAGTAAAATATACATATATGTATATGATTTACGTTAGGTATGGTACAATGTTGGGTATATAATAAAGACACAGTAGAAAAACAGAAAACAAATTATGGAATACCATTGCGGTTATTAAAAGCTAAGTGGAGATATTTCCCCAGATTACACAATTCTTTATAATTTTGGACACTTAATAATTGTATGAATTTATAAACTGAGGGTTTTTCCCAATAATATTTCTTAATATATTTTAATCGGAATTCTTTATATTGAGGACACTTTAACACAAAATGGAACTCATCTTCAATATTTGAGCAACAAAGTTTACAAAGACGATTATCTTTTGTAACATTTGTGTGCCGACCTCTTTCAATAGCAAGGTTATGTGAAGATCCCCCTACCCCATTCTCCAGATCAGCGAACGGAACGGTTACATTTGGTTGATGGGTATTTTTTATCGCACAGTATTTATGGAATATTTGAAAGGCTTACATGTACATGTACCGTAGCCTCAATTCTGTTGTCCAACTTTTCATTACAGAGTGTTGAATGTACAGTTGATGAATCCCATTCTAACCATGGTTCGACGAATTAAGGGATCAGTTAAAACCAGTAAGTTTGTGCACACAATTATAACAGTATATATGTATTATCAAGATCATTGGGGTTGATATTACGTGTGTTGTGTGTTTTGGTTAGAATTCACTATTAGCGTACCTTCCAAAGTTCTGAAATTGTAAAACTCTTTAGATTATGTCACAGTAATGGTAAGTAATCATTTATATGGATATTTTGCTGTCAAGCAACTGTGCATTTTTAGGGCTTTTGAGTAATATGAACTTTCCTTTTTTTTTATAGTATTTCGTCGTGTCGCTATTTGGCCAATGTTGACAACTTACTGCCTTGAACTGTCGCTATATGGAATTTAAGAGAGAGTCAGCGAGACCGGATCCAAACACTTCTGTTATGAATAGACGGTGATCTCGAAAAAATATTGGGTCACACCTGGCCGAGGTGTGCAGGAAGTCGCTTATATGCGATTTCTGTAACCATACGTTGTAAGAGGTTTTCTGGAAATTCCTCTATCTTGTACTAATTATTTATTTCAGTTTGAATAAAACTCGGATCTCACGAATTCCATCATACCCGCAGTGCTTAGAAGATATCACTTTTTAGGTGCGTTCAACATCTTAGGAAAGCAATTTACATGGTTACGGTACAGAACAGCGGCTCCCAATGGATATTATACTTCTTATGTAATTTATCAACATTGAACATAATACTATGCATATCAATTAAGTATGTTTTGTATTTGCAAGTTTAACTATTCAAATTTAACTGTCGTTGCGTTAAATCAACATTCTAACGACGTACGCCGCTTTGATCTCAAACGCACCATGTATTCGTTGAGTCTGATTACCTGAACTATATGGGAATTCAGTAACTTTCCAAAAAAAATAATAATAAAAAATAAAAAAAAAATATATAAAAAAATCCTTAAAAATACATATAATAAAAAAAATCAAAAATAAACAATAATATCTGAATAAGTTGTTTATTTTGTTATTATTTAAAAAGATAGAGAACAATATGAACCCTTGCAAGATTTTATTTAATTTCGTGCGAAAAAAATGCGCTGCACAATGCATAACGTTCACTACAACACCATGTATATATATTTACTTATTGATTATAGCATCAATTAGTGCTTCTAATATATCTAATCTGATATATGTTCTCTAAATTGAGAAATATACTTAAAGATTTTTTTTTTCTAATTTCCTCTCCCGTTTTCTCTTTTGTGTATTTATAATCCTCATTCGCAATGTCTTGGGTTTTTATGATTGTCTCTGTCGGAAAGGTCCAAGGATATGCGAATAAGTTTATCGAAACCGAAACTCTTGTGAAAGAATGGTGTGATGGAGAAGAAAACAAACACGCGAATAAACCTGATGTTGATCCTAATGATTGGATGTTGTGTACAGGTATCCTTGCGCCTGCTCTATGTTTTGTATTATAAATAATAGTGATCCGACATTGCGGTCACCAACGTTTACCTTTTCCCGCAAATCTTTAATACTGTTCAGAAATCGGCATAAATTTATTAGATTACATCTCCAGAGTCTGCGCTTGATACTAATAATATCAAATTTTGGAATTGGAAAATTTAACAAAAAAACGCAGCAGTGAAAACTGTATCACCAGATATCATCATGATTATAAAAGAAAAGAATAGTATTTATAAAAGAATATCTATCTATAAAGCAATAGCTGGATTCTTCCTAGCTGCAGGTCTGTAGCTCCCGGTCTGAAAAAAATTCGGATGGACGACCTGGGAGCTACAGTGCCTGCCATAGTAGAAACCTGCAATTTACGGCGCACAATAAAGGGTGCTAGTTTTGGACTGATTAAGCTAGATGGTTCCTGGAATTATAGAAAAAAATAAAGCTGTAATAAAGTTGGTCGTTGTATAATAAAGATTTTCTACTTATTGAAGTACACCCTTCAGTTCTTATTCTCTTTAACATAAGTAACCTCAAGATTAATTGTGACTGTCACAGTTTTAATGAATTGATATCAAAGATTGACATAAAAATATGCACTAGCTGTTAGCTTAGCTAAATAAATCCTTGTTTTGTGATCCTAGTAAGGCACCATACATTTAATACTTATAATCAATCATGTTCGATTAACTTTGACATATTATTGAGTAAAGATATCAACAAGTTTGACATTTAAATTTTTAGATTTGAGAGATCTATCAGAGTCACTGACATATATGTCAGATTGCAGCCGTCAATTGTCGGTACACAGCTTACTGTATTTTAGTAGGTTAGGAATTGCCACAAGCCAATTTGAATCAACATTATTTTTGAAACAACCATTCAAGCATGTTTGGATCATTGATTAGCTTATTATTTAAATATGATAATCATTAAGCTATAAATAAGCTCTTTGATTATTAAAATAACTAAATGATTGGATATTGGAATTCATAACAGCCTTGATCCCACAAAACTTTTTTTTAATTTGTGAAGTAAAGCCATTGTGTTAATGAGTTTAACAAGAGACGACATTGGTCAGCTATAAAGGAATGCACAACCGTCATACTGCTATATACAGGACACGTACATGAATTGCAACTTATCTAGCTTAACATTTTTATACAACTCATTCTACATTTCCTGTGTTAAGTATTCACAAATGACTTCCACTCAGAGGCACTTATAAATGGCACATCCCTGAAGCATGGGTCGAGAAATTCTTCCAAGGGGGTCAGTTGGATAATTTTGTTTGCCAGGAGATGTTCATTGCCTATTTTTTGTATTTTTACTAATATGTGAGTTTAATAAGTGTGAAAATATTTCAGGGAGGTGGGTGGGGGGGGGGGGGACCTTCCCTGACAACCTTCTAGATCTAAACCTGATCTCTTCTTCTCACAAGTGCCTGCTCTTCCACTTTCATAAAATTAAGGTTTCTGTTTGAACATATCTTATTCAGCTGGATTTTAATAGAGAATGCAGTTCATTCAGAGAGAATATTATCCCTTAACAAATAAATACCTAGACATGTGATTAATAATAGCAATACATGTATTTAGTACCGGTACCTGAGCAAATTAAATGTATTTGTGTTGGAAGCATGCCAGAAACTTGATACATGATAAGTCATTTTTTTACCTACCAGAATTTAGAAAGTTTAAATTCTTAGATCATTATGAGAAAGTAAAGGATAACACAGAGATCTTAATGTCAGTGTTTATCTTTTTATTTTTAATATTAAAAGATTTTTATTTTTATTACATTATTTGACAGTGTTATTTTTTCTTTCAAAGCAGTAGCTATATTTACCTGATATGCAAATAAAATACTTGTTAATATATATTTATACTTCAAATAAAACTCAAACATTTAATTTTCAGTCATTATGGTCATACTGATCTTTATTTTTGATTTAAATAAATAAAACAAATCATAATTTAATAAAAAGTGCATATTATTCATACTCAGATATTTATTTTTTTCCATACGGTAAGTCATTGTCATTGAGTTATAGCATCCCACCAGCTAGGGAAGGCTCACCCCCCCCCCCCCACACTTTCAACTTGTTTCAGACTACACTGTAATAATTATTATATAAAATTTAAAAAAGGAAACCAAAAATAAACCCACCAGCTAAGCCCCCACCCCCTTTCTAAGGCACACTTTCAACTTGTTTCAGACTACACTGTAATAATTATTATATAAAATTTAAAAAAGGAAACCAAAAAAAAAAAAACCCACCAGCTAAGCCCCCACCCCCCTTTCTAAGGCACAGACAGTCACATCAGGTCAAATTTAGCAATAAACATGACAATTAAATACTACCCACAACATTATATTTTGATTTTTTTGCCAGAGAAGTTGAAGCTTCAGTTTATGGCTTGGTTTGTTTTGTTGACCGCTGCTGAGCTCTACTGACTCCCCCCCACCCCCAATTTTTTTAAAAAATTTTTTTGGTGAATTATTCCTTTAGCTTTAGGTAGTCATATATTTTTTCTTCTGTGCAATCTTTATACAATACACATTAAAAGCAATCTTTGGTTCCCTCTCAATAACATAAGTCATTTTACACAAAGTTCATACTCAATGTGTGAATTCAAAATAGCTAGAATATACATGGGATGACATGGCTGCACCTTAGCACTAAATATATGAATAATTATCAACTTTAAATTTTATTCTTTTCTTACTACTGTAAGAAGAGAGTTTGTATCTAGTAAGAATTTAAAGGGAACATTAAAGAATCCTATTAAAGGGTTTTAATAATTCTCATGTACTTTCAGCCTGTTGTATTATATATATCTCTCTCAGGTATCAAGAGCTATCACTAATTCCTGTCCAGTATCAAAACAGACCGCAAAGATTGTTGAGGACTGTCCAGACAGTTTTGAGAAATGGACGGAGGCTGCAACAAGGAAGAACTGTAAAGCTTATGCCAGTCAATGTGATGAACCTGATAGATTTGTCTACCACTGTGTTATCAATGCATTTATCAATCAGACGCTAGAAGTATGTGCCTATAAGAGGATTATCGTGTTAGGTAGGATTCAATTTGTTAACTTTTCTATGATACAATAATGGAACCTTCATTTCAGATAAAATAATTTAATTAAAGAAAGATCCTACATCAAATAGTTTTGTATAATTACTAAAAAAAAATGAAGTAATCATGGTAGTGTGGACAACTTCTTATATTAAAAAATGAATCAATTGTGATATTGGCAAGACAAGATTTTGTTTTCATGATCAATAAGGTAATCCCAATTTACCACCTAAAGTAACTAATTCATGTAATTAGTGGGTTGGAAAAATATTCCTTACCAATTATCAATATTGACCCCTGTTGATCGAGTCTTGATCAAGTGATTTTATCAAATCTTTCAATATCAATTTTTCTGAACTATAAATACATAAAGCAGACTGCTTATGTGTTTATAATTCAGAAAAATAAATTTATTAAAATTTATTTTAGTAATTCAATGAGTGATCCATTAACATGAAAATCCTTCAACTAAATGTTGATTGATTAAAGCTTAAATCTGACAGCTCTTAAAACTAAATCAAGACTCATGAATATAGACATCAGCACATAGGTAAAACCGTTTGATTTTGTTACACCTGATTGAACACCTGAAACTTGTGGCTTAGGTGTAGTATTCCTTACATTTTTATAGATTCTGTTTTTCTTTTTAGCTCACCTGAGCTGAAAGCTCAAGTGAGCTATTCTGATCACCCGTCGTCCGTCTGTCCGTCCGTCTGTCCGTCTGTCCGTCTGTAAACTTTTTACATTTTGAACTTCTTCTCTAATACCACTTGGCCAAATTCAACCAAATTTGGCACAAATCATCCTTATAAGTAGGTGAATATAAATTGCAAAAATAAAAGGCCAGATTGTATTCAAAGCGGAGAAAACATCGAAACTGTAAAAAAGGGGGGTGCATTTTAAAAAATCTTCTTCTCAAGAACTACTGAGTTAATCTTAACGTAATTTATCATAAATCATCCTTAATAAAAGGAAAATATAAATTGCAAAAATTAAGGGCTAATTATGATTCAAATTTGAGCTAATTACGAAAATACTAATAAAGCGCTTCGTTATTCCATTTTTCGTAGACTGGCAATTTTGTACGATAGACTGATCTCATGACAGGCATTGCCAGTCTACCGCATCTCGATAACGAGGTTCTTTGTTTGTAGCATCCATGTTTGTTGTGCAACATTCACTATGAAACAAGGAAGATATATTGGTGCCGATTATTGTAAAGTAAATTGAGGTTAAATATTTCAACGCGTTGTCATTTTCACTTGTGACGGTGGTTTTAGCTTGTTTTGATTTTCGTTTCATTTTGCTTTTTAACTTGGGGAACGATCGCCTGTATAGCTGTATTCAGTATTCTGGTATTTGGAACATAGACTTCGGTTAATAGGCAGTTGATTGTTTACCTGCGAAAATCATAAAATCTGATGCATTAACAACGTACTTAAGTGCATTTTCCCTCTGTTTTTATTGTTTATTAATTTCTAATTGAGTGTCAAAAAGGACCAAACAAGGGGGCGACTTTGGTTGAAATAATCGATTTTTGATCGGTAACTTCGCAGAAATTTCCTCCGAAAGAGAATTTGAAGTAGCCATGTATTCCGAGTTCATAACCGTGTAAATTAAATCCAAAGACAATAAAACGATGTTATGAATTTACAAAGATGTTTTCACAGCCTAAGTTAAACCCTGTTGAGATTAATCACTCGCGACTGTCTTATCTCGAGAGGTTATAAATATTATAAATACGGGTGATGCAAACACATACCGTGCATTGAAAATTACAATCGATATTTATTACATTTCGTTTTGATACTACAGTTAGTAGGTAACTTGTAATTAGTTAATAACTTTTCCCAAATTAATGCAAAACCGTTTGTTTACAGTTATCAAAATTAAAAAGATCCTCTACCTAACGGTTGTAATTGGGTCATAGGGTAGGACTAATTCCTCCAAAATACACAAGTGCATAAACTGATTTTGTGTCACTTGGCTAACTCAATTACAAAACATTTTATCTATATATTGTATGAATACATTAAAAAACTGAAATTAAACAAATTGGATAAATTTTTAAAAGTTGCCTATAATTCTACGACTAACGCTTAAATGTTTGATGATCATTAGAATTGTCTTGTTAAACATTAAATACTTGTGTACAGAAAAATCAAAAGGGTGATGTGCTATAACTACTTTATGGGGTCCCTTCTCATTTGATGAATTATATGAAATCTGCAACAATTTTGGTAGTTTTTCAAAAGAGTAAATAAAAACGCCTTTTAAACAGTTCTGACACATTATAATTATGAGGATATCTGCTTTATCATTATGTTTAAGAAATTATTGCAGCAGAAAATCATCTTGGTTTGTAGCCGTTTGTTGTTTTTGAGGGAAAGCTGAAATGATTGATGGGCCTTGGTACAAAACTGATACCTGTATGCCTGGCAATACATTAAATTATATAGCTTTTTAACACATCACATGACAACATTTTCCAGTCGAATGTTTTCATTGATCAAGTGAGTAAGGTCATAAAACGTCAAACAAGTTTACACTAGGTAAACAATTATTTTAGGGAAGACAAATTAAGTTTTTGACTGTAGCCTTAGCAACTTTTGCCACAGAGTTCAAAACTGCGAACTGGCTTCCAGACTATCTGGCGATCCTCTGTCCGTCAATCTTTGTTAACTTTCACATATGAGATACGAGCTGTAAAAATGAAATGTATTTCATCGGCATGGTATATTCACATAGCTTGGCATCTTAAATAAACACACAAAAATATTCACTTAGATGTGGAAAATGGAAATTACACTAATTTAAGTTCGATTTTTTTTTCATAAATACCAATAAACCAAACAAGAAATATTGCAGGTAAATGGTAACTACCTTTTCCAGTATTTTCATCATATAAAATGGATATGTATTGCATGACCTCTAAGACAAAATATTAATGAAATAAAATGTTGGCATCCTTTAATTGTGTAGATTCAACATGTTCAAATTATGATTACACCCGATAAGGTAGGCCCACAATAGGTGCTGATTTTTAAACTGATATACGTCTTAGAAAATGTATGAATTTTTTTTTATCTTTTAAGAGCTAATACTGTTCACATATGTGCAAAAACTGCAGGAAATAATATACCGGTGTTATATATAATTTATATATCGCAGTATATTTTCACCCCTACCCCTTTATGAAATATTGAGTCTTACATCAGAAAATTATGGTACTTAACTTTGATAAATATTAAATTTTACTGTTCTTAAATATTAATTATTTAAAGTGTTTTAAGTCAACGTAGTTTGCCATTTTGCTCAGGTGAGCGATGTGGCCCATGGGCCTCTTGTTTAGCTCACCTGAGCTGAAAGCTCAAGTGAGCTTTTCTGATCACATTTTGTCCGTCGTCCGTCTGTCCGTCTGTCTGTCCGTCCGTCCGTCCGTCTGTAAACTTTCACATTTTGAACTTCTTCTCTAAAACCACCAGACCAATTTCAACCAAATTTGGCACAAAGCTTCCTTATGGTAAGATGAATATAAATTGCAGAAATGAAAGACCCATCTTTATTTAAAGCGGAGAAAACCTCGAAAGTGTAGAAAAAGGGGGTGGATTTTTAAAAATCTTCTTCTCAAGAACTACTTAGTCAAATTCAACGTAATTTAGCACAATTAATCCTTATGTAAAGGAAAATATAAATAGCAAAAATTATGGGCTAATTCTTTTCAAATTTGAGTAATTTACGAAAATAACAATAAGACAGAGAGAATGGGGGGTCAATCAGTTTAACTTCGGGCTCGATATTTCATATATCGAAAACCAGGTGCATTGTTTGACGCATGATAAACGGGTCAAACTGACAAAACAAAGTCAAGCTACTCAGCAATAAGCTGCTCAGCAATAACGAAATTTGTTTACATTTATCGACTATATAAACGGATTTTTCCGATTCCGATAGAAAAAAATATTCGAAACACGGCGGCTAGCGCACAAACTAGGACTTGTGCCACCCAGGTGACAGGGGATTCTTGGGGGTACGGGTGTCCCCTCGTGATCCCCGGCCCCAAAAGGGGCAATATTAGCACCGATTTTGGGCACCAGGGCGCTGACTTGATCCTATCATAGTGTGAAATAGGGAATCTAAACATGGCGCCTAGCGCCCAAACTAGGACTTGTGCCACCCAGGTGACACCACATTCATGGGGGCACGGGTGTCCCCTCAGGATCCCCGGCCCCAAAAGGGGCAATATTAGCGCCGATTTCTGGCGCCAGGGCGCTGACTTGACCCTATCATAGTGTGAAATAGGGAGTCTAAACACGGCGCCTAGCGCACAAACTAGGACTTGTGCCACCCAGTTGACACCGGATTCTTGGGGGCACGGGCATCCCCTCGAGATCTCCAGCCACAAAAGAGGTAATGTTAGTACCGCTTTCTGGCGCCAGGGCGCTGACTTGACCCTATCATAGTGTGAAATAGGGAGTCTAAACACGGCGCCTAGCGCCCAAACTAGGACTTGTGCCACCCAGGTGACACCAGATTCTTGGGGGTACGGGTGTCCCCTCGTGATCCCCGGCTCCAAAAGGGGCAATATTAGCACCGATTTTGGGCGCCAGGGCGCTGACTTGACCCTATCATAGTGTGAAATAGGGAATCTAAACACGGCGCCTAGCGCCCAAACTAGGACTTGTGACACCAGATTCTTGGGGGCACGGGTGTCCCCTCGGGATCCCCGGCCCAAAAGGGGTAATATTAGCACCGATTTCTGGCACCAGGGCGCTGACTTGACCCTATCATAGTGTGAAAAAGGGAGTCTAAACACGGCGCCTAGCGCCCAAACAAGGATTTGTGCCACCCAGGTGACACCGGATTCTTGGGGGCACGGGTGTCCCCTCAGGATCCCCGGCCCCAAAAGGGGCAATATTAGCGCCGCTTTCTGGCGCCAGCGCGCTAACTTGACCTTATCATAGTGTGAAATAGGGAGTCTAAACACGGCGCCTAGCGCCCAAACTAGGACTTGTGCCACCCAGGTGACACCGGATTCTTGGGGGCATGGGCGTCCCCTCGAGATCCCCGGCCCCAAAAGGGGTAATATAAGCATCGATTTCTGGTGCCAGGGCGCTGACTTGACCCTATCATAGTGTGAAATAGGGAGTCTAAACACGGCGCCTAGCACCCAAACTAGGACTTGTGCCACCCAGGTGACACCGGATTCTTGGGGGCACGGGTGTCCCCTCAGGATCCCTGGCCCCAAAAGGGGCAATATTAGCGCCGCTTTCTGGTGCCAGGGCGCTAACTTGACCCTATCATAGTGTGAAATAGGGAGTCTAAACACGGCGGCTAGCGCCCAAACTAGGACTTGTGCATCCCAGGTGACACCGGATTCTTGGGGGCACGGGTGTCCACTCGGGATCCCTGGCCCCAAAACGGGTAATATTAGCACCGAATGTTGGCGCCAGGGTGCTGACTTGACCCTATCATTGTGTGAAATAGGGAGTCTAAACACGGTGCCTAGCGCCCAAACTAGGACTTGTGCCACCCAGGTGACACCGGATTCTTTGGGGCATGGCTGTCCCCTCGGGATCCCCGGCCCCAAAACGGGTAATATTAGCACCGATTTTTGATGCCAGGGCGCTGACTTGACCCTATCATAGTGTGAAATAGGAACTCTAAACAGGGCGTCTAACGCCCAAACTAGGACTTGTGCCACCAAGGTGCCACCGGATTCTTTGGGGCACGGGTGTCCCCTTGGAATCTCTGGCCCCAAAAGGGACAATTTTAGCACTGATTTATGGTGCCAGGGCGTTGACTTGACCCTATCATACTGTTAAATAGGTATTTAAACAGAGTGCCTAGTGCCCAAACTAAGACTTGTGCCACCCAGGTGACACCGAATTCTTGGGGGCAAGGGTTTCCCCTCAGGATCCCCGGCCCCAAAAGGGGCAATATTAGCGCCGCTTTCTGGCGCCAGGGCGCTAACTTGACCCTATCATAGTGTGAAATAGGGAGTCTAAACACGGTGCCTAGCGCCCAAACTAGGACTTGTGCCACCCAGGTGACACCGGATTCTTTGGGGCATGGGTATCCCCTCGGGATCCCCGGCCCCAAAACGGGTAATATTAGCACCGATATTTGGTGCCAGGGTGCTGACTTGACCCTATCATAGTGTGAAATAGGAATTCTAAACAGGGCGTCTAATGCCCAAACTAGGACTTGTGCCACCAAGGTGCCACCGGATTCTTTGGGGCACAGGTGTCCCCTCGGAATCTCTGGCCCCAAAAGGGACAATTTTAGCACTGATTTATGGTGCCAGGGCGCTGACTTGACCCTATCATACTGTTAAATAGGTATTTAAACAAAGTGCCTAGTGCCCAAACTAAGACTTGTGCCACCCAGGTGACACCGGATTCTTGGGGGCACGGGTTTCCCTTCGGGATCCCTGTCCCCAAAAGGGGCAATATTAGCACCGATTTTTGGCGCCAGGGCGCTGAGTTGATCCTCTCATAGTGTTAAATAGGGAATCTAAACAAACTAGGACTTTCATGTGACACTGGATTCTTAGGTGCATGAGGTCCTTTTGGACCTTTGTGTTCTTACTGATACTTCAACACTTTTTACTGTATTAATGTAATTGAGTTTTTAAGATGTGTTCGTTTATATCACGATTTCTATTAAGAACAGTAAGAAGTTTTTCGCTTACTGTGTTTTTGAAACATTAAAAGGTGTATGTCATTCATAAAATACTAATTACCTAACAATCCTTCTCAGGAACGTAGCTTTTTTTGAAACTGTTGATGAACAAAAAAAAAAAACCACACAAACTACACAAAAAACCACACACCCCCTCCAAAAAAATAAATAAACAAATCCCGCTTATCATTTATTATCTGTGATCTGGGAGGGGCTGTTGCAACCACTATTGAAATACAACTATTGCATGAAATAATTATTTCAAAAGTTGTT
This sequence comes from Magallana nippona, assembly GCA_033439105.1. NCBI lineage: Eukaryota > Metazoa > Mollusca > Bivalvia > Ostreida > Ostreidae > Magallana > Magallana nippona. The sequence goes on along the minus strand of CM065919.1, from coordinate 17,398,122 downwards.
GGGAATGTATTTCATTATAAGAGTCATTTTGTAACCACTATTGAAATACAACCACTATTGAAATTATCATTTCGATAGTAGTTGGGAATAAATTTCATTATAAATATCACTTTGCAACTACTATTGAAATAAATATCCCTCTCTTTCGACTAAAGTGGGGAATATTGATTTGGGCCTGTCGGTCCGTCTGTCAGTCTACCATTTTGTCTGTGTCTCATTATTTTATCTACTGAGTTTTTTAAACTATATGTAAAGTCTGTACCCATTTTACCTTCTACCTTGCATTCATATTGATAAGATCAGTCTTAGAATATGGAGACATTGTATGGGATATTTCTTCCGATCAAAGTTGCAAATTATTAGAAGATGTCCAGATTGAAGCTGGAAGAATTATTACAGGCGTTAGTTGTAATTCTCCTTCGATCAAAATTGTTTAAAGAACTGTATTGGGAACTACTGACAGAACGTCGTAAAAAATATAAATTAGTCTTGTTTTACAAAATTATTTTTCGATATGCACCTCAATATTTTAGAGATATGGTTGAATCTTGTACGTTGAGAACAAGTAATATGACATATAGAATTCCTATTTTAAGAGGGCTCGATGGTAATGGCCATGTTTAAACTATATTGATCTCTTTTAAAAGAAGAGCTCTATATAAAAATATAGTAAAATGCCTCAAAAAAGTTCAAATATATAGAATTTTTCTTTACTAAATAATTGTTTGTAGCAAAACAAATCAAACTTAAAATTTTAAGTAAATTTGATGGTTAATTTGTTGATCATCTAGCCTCCTTAAGAACAACATTACACTATAACAACTTTTCACCATCTATTATCAAAGCTTGGAATAAATTGCGACAAAACACTAAGGATTGTCCTTTAGTTGCCCCATTTAAATCAAGGCTCAACAAAAATCTTCCAAAGAAAACAAACTGTTTGACTATGGACTCTGAAGAGAAAATTTTATACATTGTCAGTTGAAAAACAGCAAGTAACTTAAATGAACATTTATATGAAGATTTTTTTAATAAAGGCTCATCTTTGCAGTATTTTGGTACTAGTAATTCATATGAAAATACTGAACACTTTTTTTCTTATTTGTCCAATATACATGTATGCCTTTCAAAGGGAAATACTGATACACACTCCATACACAATTTTATCGTACCAGTATCTGTAGAAATTTTATTACATGGTAGTAATCAATGTAACTTTACTGTTAATAAACAAATATTTGATGATGTGCATAACTTTATAAAAAATTCCAAAAGATTCTAACAAAAGTATAATATTAATATCTAGCTGTATTTAATTAGAGCATAGCAAAAGACAGTAGATTGTATTGCGGATTTATTGTATTGCTGTTTTTTTTGGGTCTATTTTGTTTCGTTATTTTTCCTTTTTCATTCATTAATTCTTGTTGTCTATGCATCTTTTGTTTGTACAACATTTATTTTTATGCACTATACTTGTATTATTAATCCAATTCAATTAACCAATGTTATATTGATCTTTTTTGTAAAGAGAGGAGTTGCTTTTATCCATTTCAAACAAGCGTTCGATACTGTATGGAGGACCGGCCTGTGGAGTAAGCTTATTTTGAATGGAATTAATGGGGAATGTTTTAGATATATTAAAAACATGTACATTGGTATAAATTAAGTCATTAGTAGAACTAAATGGTATTTCCTCGATTTTTTTTATACAACGTAGATGTAAGGCAAGGAGAAAACCTTTCCACTTTTTTATTTTCTTTGTACATTAACGACCTAGAAAACTTTTTATTGGAAAATAACATTGTTGGTTTGCAAAGCATAAGTAATGAAATTGAAAACGAGTTATATTTGAAACTTTAATTTTACACCGACGATACCGACATAAAGGCAGAATATACGGATGACCTACAAAATGCCATCAACAAATTTTTTACATATTGTACTCGGTGGAAACTTAATGTTGATGTCAATAAAACAAAAATAATGGTTTTCTCCAAAGGTTCAGCATCGAAAAAGTTTTTTTTTATTATAAAGAAGAATTGTTTGAAAATGTTAAAGAATTCAAATACCTGGGTATCGTAATATCAAGAAACCGGGTCATTTACTGAAGAAAAAAAAACCAAAAAACAAAAAACAAAAAAAACAAAAACTAAAAAAACCCACATTTGTGTGAATGGGCTAAAAAAGTCCAGGTATGGCGTTAAAAGAAAAATTATAAATTTTAATTTGCCAGTAAATTGTCAAGTTGATTTGTTTGATAAGGTTGTTTTACCAGTTTTACTGTACGGCTGTGAAATTTGTGTTTCAATTTATCTTATAATGAGTCTTGTGAATAAATGGGGCAATTATAACTAGTTTACCTGTCCAAATTTTATTAAAACTTATTTTTCGGTCAAATATTGCAAAATTAAAAAAAATACTAAAAGTATTTGGTTACAAGTACACGTAAAATGTACTTTGATTCACATGAGAATCGCCAGGTGGCCCATACCACCTTAAGATATCGATCCGAAAACAAAGTGTTACACACAGACAGAATGATAGACGGACATTCAGTCTGACGAACAGACGGACCAAATCTATATCCACAACTTTCAGTGAAAGCATAGGACAAAATGTATTTCAATAGTGGTTGTGTTTTAATAGTAATTACAATTTGATATTTATGACCAAGTTCATCCATATCCAATATTTAGATAATTTATAGCAATAGTGGTTGTAATGAAATACACCCCAACCACTATTGAAATAATTTATTTCAATAGTGGTTGCTAAGTGATTATTATAATGAAATGCACCACTAACCACAAATGAATTGATTAATTTCTTTCAATAGTAGTAAATGAAAGTGTTTCACACAGACAGAATGATAGAACAGACAGTCAGAAGGGCGGATCATATCGGACACCCAATTCAATCAATTCAATATCCCCCACTTTGATTAAAAGCGGAGAACAATAACTACTTCAACAGTAGTTGTGTTTATACGGATTGAATAAATTTAATGCATGTTTCCCATCCTAATTCATGGTACATGTATAAGTTTTGTCAGTCTTGCGGAAGTGCGCCTTAATCCTGTTATCCTGAAATATAACAGAAAATTAACATATTTTCCTTTGTCTAGAATGCTAATAATAATATCAAATAATTATAAAAGTTGATTTAAGAAAATTGACCCGAGGTTAAGCATTTTTCAGCATTGAATATCGAGACCAAAGGTTTGAGTAAAGACCCTAGTCCGTTGAAAATTGACTCGCACCATGGAATTTTGATAATGAAACCAGTTCTAATTCAACAGCAAAATAAACACATTTCAATGAATTGATATTTATATCTTTGATTAATTCAATCAAATAATAACAGTGTACTCATTTATTGTTTGGATTAATATGTTTAAACATGAGCGTAAACAGTCTCTTTAAAACATGAAGCGTTTTCATGACTAGGTCTTAAATTATCAGATTAACCCTTAATGTATGCACGTTAACTATTTTAAATATACAATGTACTGAACTTTTAGCGGATGCTCGTTATGTGCTTTGCTGTTTAAATTTCAAAAATATGTCTTTAATAAGAATAATTGTCTATTGGTTTCCATGTTCACACGAAATAAATGTAAGATTACGCCAGAAATACATGTACTCTTTACCATATATTTAATGAAGGGGTACGTGTAGATACAACATTTACAATACGTCATTGTTATTAAATTAATTTTACATTAACACTTATCCAGTAAATTAAAATTGCAATAATTACTGTAAATTTTATTTGAATATTTTTCGTTACAATGGCCTTTTGGGTGTCTGGAGCAAGGGGACAGGAGCTCTAGAGGCCCCTGCATCTCCACGGTTTTAGTATTCATCAGCGAGGATACTTTCATCAGCTATTTCAACAGAACTTTACAAATAATAAAATCGATAAATAAAAACATAAATTGATATGAAATTGGTATATTTTGTTATATACATTGGTAGTATTGCCAAATTAAAAAAGAGTGTAAAAATAAAAAAAAAATGGATACGTTAGCCCAAGGTAAAGTCTGCAAGAATGATCGGAAACAAATGTCTATGATTTTTATCGTAGTTACAATGTAACTGAACATACGGCAACATCAATGCTTTCAGCCGAGCTTCTGACATAAGACTGTCTTTCTTGGTTTTGACATCTTTCAAGCCCAAATAACCACATTCAACATAGTCTGCTGAAACTGGCATTAAGAGGAGACTTCTCAGGACTGTCGATATGTTGCAAAATATTAGACATTTTTTTTTATTAACAGTAGATCTTAGATTGTCAGACAGCAAATAAATTTTACTATTACAAACGAAGGATGGGAATGATTTCCACTAGCTGTGTAAGTAGAAAAGTAAGATATGAATGAATTTTCATATTTTTATCCATATGTGCAAACAAAGGTACTATATTCTAAGACAAAAATCAAACATACATGTATATTAGAGCCGTGTTCGTTGCAAAGCAACGAAGAGGTCTTCCGTTGCAGCTTCGAGTCGAGAAAGGATTGTCAAACAGTCTGATAGAAACCACCCCCTTTTCCTTGCACTTGTCAGGGCCTGACAGGTATTGATTGGAGGTCATCTTCATACGACCATCACTACTGACCAAGCAGAGCTTTAGAAAATCAATAGGAACTTTTCAAAGGAGACAGACAAATTAATTCATGTCCATTTATATGTAACCTTCAGAATAAGTATTGAAGATATGCACCTAAACATTAAACATATAAAGGTATGCCTTTGGTAAGTAGAAGTATATTTAGATTGTATGCAAATGTGAAGGTCTTGTAAAGAAAACCTGTTGTCGATACCTATCAGACCCTGACGAGTATTAGAAGAGGGATGGTTTTAATCAAATTAGACTGTCAATATGATAATAGTACGTTCAGAAAATCGAAAACGAGGCTCAATTTCAAAGTATTATTTTTATACCAGGCAAGTTCTCCGTTTAACTTACTTCATGTTTACATCAGGTTAGGATAATTTAAAGAAAAAAACATCATATATGTACATGTATATAATTATTCAGAACACAAACACAAAATGATAAATACGGTTATGTACAACTTTTACAACTAATTACAAGATACAAACTGGGACTAGCCTTATATCAAAGTGTAATCAACACAAATTCCACTGCGCTAATGCATGCAACAAACAGTGTTATGTCTGATAAACATTTCCCTGTACTCATACTTACAGCTCTACAGCTTACTAAGGGAATAATTTATATAAGGGCAGTGTTAAAATTAAACAATTGAAATGAACACAAATTGTAAATAAACGATGACGCCTTCTCCCGCCTTAGGGTGCGCTCTACGAGAGGTGCTCAGCAGGAGGGACAACTCTCCGTATAACGTTAGGCCATACAGCCACTCAGCATCGTTTTTGCTAGAGGGAACATATTTATCCGAAATCTTGACAAGCAAATCTTCAAAGTCCTAATCCGTGGTGGTGGTAGTGGAGGGGAAGCTGTGAGGCAGCTGTATCTTCTATTGTTTAATATGCTTTTGATTTAAATTTGCGAAAAAAAATTTTGCTTTCTCCTTAAAAGTATGTGTGTGTGTGTGTGTGTGGGGGGGGGGGGGGGGGATCAATTAGAGGTACTGTGAGCAAGCTAACAAATGATACCCCCGCGAAGAAAAAATCATAACTCAAGTATTTCTCTACTGAAAAATAATTGATGCTTCTATTTCTTATTATGACACTGGAGTTGCACAAATGACCAAAGCTTAAGTCAGAACATATTTAAGGTCACAAGCAATCTTTGTGTCAAATTTTAGCTTCTGATCATTTCTATTAACATTGTGAATTTTTTCTTCCACTGACCTTGAATTTGCCAAAATGTCCTTGGGACAAATCATTACACACCCTCAGGTTATAAGCCATCTTTGTGTGAATTAGAACCTTGTGTTTCCATAAAAGCTATATAGACCAGACATGAATTTTGCACTTTCCCTGGCAGTTTCCTTGATCTTGTCCAAATGATCTTGGGTCAAGGTCATGACACACCCTCAGGTCATAATCATTCTTTGTATGAAGTAAGAACTTTCAATGTTTCTGCATAAGAAACTAGGATATGGACAGGACACAAATTTTGCACTTTTCCTGCCAGTGACCTTGCCCAAATGACCTTGCATCAAGGTCATTACAGACCGTCAGGTCATAAGCAATATTTGTGTGAAGTAATAACTTCCAATGTGATTCCTATATAAGGTGATTCCTATATACCCCCCCGAATTCGTTTGCGGGGGGTATAAAAATCCTTTTCGCCACTGTAGTGCGGCACAAAGAACGACCTATGTTTTACTATCATTTCTATCAAATCACATATACATGTATATGTGTTAGTTATTAATATTTTGTACTGTTTAAATATACATGTATTGACCAATGCATTGTACTATGTACATTTGCACTCGGAACCCACGAGTTTTCCATCCGTTACACTACCTTAAAAGCAGTATAACGGATAGGAAACCCGTAGGTTCTGACGATGTCTCCTGACGATTGTTTGTAAGCCAAGTGAACAATGGTCTTTCAAAGAAATAAGAAAACTGTCGACACTTGCAGTACTCTGATGATTTCTATGGCGACCGACTACATTGCATCATATAATCGAATTTCCTAACTTCTAATCCAGAGAACCAATTTTATTTAAGATCTTTGACTAAAAACTTTTAACTTATAATATATATTTTATTCTGTTCATAATTATGGAAGTTTAGCGTGATCAACAGTTTAATTTATTAGCCCCATTCTCAGATTACGATCTCGCACCTTTAACGTGAATAAAGATGACTGACTTCGAGTTAGACTAGACTCTAATTGTTTAACAATTGACCACTGCAGTGAAAGCACCCTTCTAAGTGTTTACTCAATTACATATCAATTGATGATCTCTGAGCTGTGTGCGCTGAAGCGACACGAGATTTTTGGTCGCATGTTGGATAGAATAACACAGGCTGATCGAATAAAAGAACGGATGGGAAAATTTTACACACAATAGGTCACCAAAAATTGATATTCGCCACATTTGGATTCCTTTTCGCCAGTTTTGAAAAAAAAGTCAGCATGAGCACTTTGCAGGAGTGGTCAACACAGCAATGAATTCGTTTTCATAATGAAACAAACGGCCATGTAGAAGTAGTACAAAATTGATTATGTGATTGCTAGAATCAAAACAAAACTTGTTTAAAACTCATGTGAATATTCTTTTAAAAAATCACCCAATAGCTCAATTCCGGACATTTCTTTTATCGTGCCAGCACCTACCGCATACGTGTAACACTTTGATTTTAATTTGATTTGATTTTTTTGACTGCCTTGAACGCTCGGAGAATATTTAATTTTTTGAATTCATTTTTACTTTGTACACCCTGATAAATAATGCACCGAAATTTGATCTCTCTCTCTCTCTCTCTCTCTCTCTCTCTCTCTCTCTCTCTCGCGCGCGCGCTCGCAACTCTATGAAAATTTCCTTTATTTTCTACGAAGTCTGTAAAAACTCTCAGCATAAATTAACGGAAATAATCAGGGATACATAAATTAATCTTCAGTTGTAACACAAGTCGATTTTAAATGGACCGGTCAAGTCCGTTAGAGGCCGAGGTTTTTAACCGGTTTACTTCAGGTGTTCAGGTGTGAAGCATGCTCGCTTGTGTATATTGTTTATATGCACGGGTGTTAAAATGCTCTCAACAGATTTTCTCCGATGATCTGGAAAATTATTGTATTTATATAATTATGTACTAGGAAAAACAAATTAAATGTCAATCGTTGAAATGAATATCGGCATGAATAACCGCCAGTGACATGAGCAAAATCTTTCGTTTGTTTGAACAAGTTTTCGACGGGATTTACTGAAAAATTATGCAATATACGATCATCGTACCGTTATCAAATACTAATGCAACTTTTATGCAACATACGTTTGTATAGCTTCTCCGATCATCTGCTACAGTGCACAATAATTCTACCAGCTGCGCATTTACCAGAGTTAATTGTCTGTACCTGTTTCTCTTCCGGTTTCGGCTAGGGAAATTTCTCAAAGAAATGTGATAACTAACGTTTTAAATCGTAGACACAATATTTCATTTATTTATATAATTATTTAATCTCAATTATTCCCAAACATCTTTAATTATAAAAGAAATTTTTCATGGATGATCGGCGCCACGTGATTTAGATAGACTATAGGTGATCAGCACGTTTGGTGTGGTACATAACCATGCAAGTACGAGTAAATTTTCACTTCAATCTTTCAATTTCCAAGAGTAGAAAATTTAATCTGTCGAAGGTAGTTTCTTCGTTAAGGTATGCATTAAAAGACAAAAGTTAATTGCACGGTCATCGCGAGGGCCAAACATGGTATACACAGGACAAGTAAACGAATATCAATCATGCATTTTCTATCATCCAATCTGAGGCCTCGATTCAGTTGATTGACAGGGGTACACTGACCAGATAAATTTGAAGGCGGAGCTTATTTTCTCGGTCTTTAGAGGTTTAATCTTTGTGGGTTTTTGTGCTTATCCTAAATATTATTTGTACAGTTTTTAGAACTTTTTAGTCTTTGTGGGTTTTTGTGCTTATCCTAAACATTATTTGTACAGTTTTTAGAACTTTTTAGTCTTACTAAACCAACATTGATCTATGACTGACGATGCTTCTGATTTGGAATAATATATTTTTATTAAATTTCAGAATGATTTCTTAATTTACACTCTATCGTTATAAGACGAAAAAACTTCTATAACATAAGATCAAAACAGATGAGTTCTTGTGTTTGCGGCTAAAAAACCCATATATGAAGACGCGAATCCTGTGTATTAGATAACCGCTGACCGCTAAGTAGTCCAGCCGCAACCGATCTCCTCGGCCGCGGGCGAGGGATAGGTGAACCAAGGATAATTTAGAAAGCTAGCAGTATTTTTAAATGACTTAAATATATTAGAACAAGTTATTTTTTTTATATAAATACCAACCATTGATTTATGTGTGATGTTGCTTCTAATTGGGAATTACACTGCTTTTATTAATTAACAGCACGATTTCTTTATTAACACTCTATCGTTTAATTCAATTTAAGAAGAATAAACTTTTATATGTAATCAAAATTAAAACAATTCTATGTGTTTGCGGCTAAATAAACCCATATAAGAAGACGCGAATCTTGTGTATTAGATAATCGCTGACGACTGGGTAGTCCAGCAGCGACCGATCTCCTCGGCCGCAGGCGAGGGATAGGTTACGTAATGGTATACACACACAGCTCAGATCCCAGAAAGATTTCAAATGCATGCAGTATAATAACTAATATGTATAACAAAGAAGTTTTTTAAATCCGTAATTTGTGTCTTACTAAAAAAGAATGTTTATATTTTGTGTTTATTGTTTTTATAGGATTTTCACTCTAAAAACAACAAAATTGGCTTATAATCCTCACATAAAAGCATATATACTGTAAAAAAAACCCCTTTTCTAATGAATTAAAGCATCCTGTATAAACAGATACACTTTCTGAGATAACTTTATGTCAGTTGTATGCTCAAAGACTTTTCGTTAACTTGCCAAATGAAAACAGGTACATGTTAACAAGTAAAGCTTTTTACACTCATATTACGCAATACCCTAACAAAATAACATTGTAACGACATTGATAAGATCCCAATGAACAACTTTTCCAGCGACAGCCATATCGAAATCTTAACCGTTTTTGAGTTATAAAGCAAAAGGTTTCAAGGGCTGTTGGCCCCTTATTTAAGGGGCCAGCCCTTTTTCAATAGGGTCAAATGAAAGCCCTTAAAATTTTGCACAACTTTTATTCTACATGTCTTAACAAAATATTTTTTGTTTAAAAGATACAAAGGAAAATATGTGTAAATTTTTGCACTTTTTGGAATCCCATTTTTGACCCCCTACCTTTTTCTAAATAAGATACGAAATCCCAAAACAAAAACCGATGTGCACAACTTCAATGCCACTATTATTCAAATTCGTTGGATTCCCATTCCCTGCTATTATAGTCTCAGAGCCTTTGTCTGGAAACCAAAGGCCCTAAAAAAATTTCAAAGGGAAATAACTCGTTAACAGAAAAGGAATTTTAAAGTTTATGATATGTTTTAGATAGTGTTTTGTAAAGTCTATGTGCCCTGAAAATTTGAGCAAAATCCGTTTAGATATGAGCAAGATATGAAGCTTCAAAGTTCGCGTCTAGGAAAAAAAAAAAAAAAAAAAGAAAAATAAGAATAATCTTAACCAGCACAATAATAGAAAGGTCTTCCGTTGGAAACGGAAGACCTTAACAAGAGAGAGATTCAGTCTTAAATGACAAATGAAATGATATCGCGTATGTTTAATCAATAGCAAGTAATATCAAATTAAAGAAAGAAAGATGATTATGTAATGTAAAACGGTTATACTTCATAAATGTTAAAATGATACAAATCACTACAGTATTTTTGATAAAAATAAACCATTTTACTTATTTATTTGGGTGCCATTATTTATAAATGTACATGTATATATACATATTAAAACTGTTCAATAATTCATAGCATTAATACATTAGTTTTATTTTGTATTCATCAATATTTGCGGTGAATATGAATAACACTTAAAACAATCCATTTTTTTTTTATTTTATAGGTGCCCCAATAATCACACCACATTTGAAAAAAAATCAATGAATCACCGTAAGAATTAGGAAAACCCAAATCTAAAAATAGAATCGGTAGGACAACAAAATAGTCCGCAAAAAACTAAAACGACGAATAATGCAATTAAATCATTTAATTTTCAAAGAATTATTAAATATAAACAAAACAAAAACTTACCATTAATATTATATTAAACATTAACAAACCTTTCAAAAAAAATCAGACGGACTATATTTTTGTAAAAAAAATTTCTTTCGCCCTGTTTAGAGTCCCTATTTAACAGCATGATAGGGTCAAGTCAGCGCCCTGGCGCCAGAAATCGGTGCTAATATTGCCCCTTTTGGGGCCAGGGATCCTGAGGGGACACCCGTGCCCCCATGAATCCGGTGCCACCTGGGTGGCACAAGTCCTAGTTTGGGCGCTAGGCGCCCTGTTTAGAGTCCCTATTTAACAGCATGATAGGGTCAAGTCAGCGCCCTGGTGCCAGAAATCGGTGCTAATATTGCCCCTTTTGAGGCCGGGGATCCCGAGGGGACACCCGTGCCCCCATGAATCCGGTGCCACCTGGGTGGCACAAGTCCTAGTTTGGGCGCTAGGCGCCCTGTTTCGATTTTTTTTTTCAATCGGGATCGGAAAATTCAGTTTATATAGTCGATAAATGTAAACAAATTTTCGTTATTGCTGAACAGCTTATTGCTGAGTAGCTTGACTTTGGTGTGCCGTTTTTGTGAAGTAAATTGATGTTAAATATTTCAATGCGTTGACATATTCACTTCTGACGGTGGTTTTAGCTTGTTTCAATTTTCGTTTCGTTTCTTTTTAACTTGAGGGGAACTATCGCCTGTATTTTGGAATTTTTACGTATCGAATCAAATATAGACTTTGGTAAATCAGACAGCTAATTGTTTACAAAAATGAGGAAAATCTGATGCACTACTATTGGTACATTTAATTTGGTACGATCTCTACGTAATGGTTGATTAATGCCACATGATTTGTTAAAATGCTCATCATTTTCAATCTAAACGGAGATTATTTTCGCTGCTAGAAATATATAAGTATATATATGATGAAAAATAAATTGTGTTCTTTCTTTGTTTTAGTGCATTTTTCTTTTCTTTTAATTGTTTACAATTTTATATTTACTAACCGTATCTGAGAGTCAAGCTTCTAGTTATAAGCAAAATACAGAGCTTTGTGCACAATGCTATGTTTGTACACAGAGCTGAGGTCATGCTTTAGTTTGTTTGTATTTTATATATTTTAAATGCAGCTATGCCGAAAAGGAAATGCCAAAATCTTAAGTTGAATGTAATAAACTCGTGTGAACAAAAACATGACTCAAACCAAGCTATGTATCTTGTTTATAATTCTACGATTGACGCTGAAATTTTGGTTGATCATTAGAAATGTCTTGCTAAAAGGATAATATGCTGTAACTACTTCTGGGGCCCCTCTTATTCGATAAATTATATGGAATCTACACCAATTTTGATAGTTTTTCAGACACAAGTAAATAAAAACGACATCTTTAAAACAGTTTCCATAGTTCTGACACATTACTGTTACGGGGTTAAATGCACTATCGCTATTCTTGAGAAAATATTACAGCAGAAAATCATCTTGGTTTGTAGCCATTTGTTGTTTTTTAATAAAGATGAAAATAATGGGTGGGCCTTAGTAAAATAGAGTGATATGCCTGTCAATACATTGATTATGATAGCTCTTAACATATCACGTGACAACATTTTTCATTCGAGTGTATTCATCAATCGAGTAAGGTTATAAAACGTCACATGAGTTCACACCAGGTAAACAACAATCATTTATTAATGTGGAAGACCAATTAAATTTTTTAATTTGAGCACATTGAGGTACAATTTCTTCTTTCACATATAGGAATCTTTTAAATAAAATACAATAACTAGTAAGTAGTTGATGAAGAAAATGTACCTATATGCTCATATATTTTGATCACTTTATGAAGTGTGGGGGGGGGGGGGGGGGGGGGCAGAACTAAAATAAAGGGAATTGGAAGTTAACAGTGTACCCCTACCAAAAATTTAGTTTAATATCTTGCATAGGATCTTCTTGCGGTAAAAATACTATTTCATAAAGGTACAATGTCAAAGATTAAGTGTATGCAAAAATAAGTGTAAAATTTGGATACTTTACGGTATTTATTTTTTGTTATTCTACCGAGGGCCATATGGCACAATATCCTTTGAACGCCCATACATGTATTAAGCTATTGTTGCTCAGGTGAGCGATGTGGCCCCATATGGGCCTCTTGTTTCATTTATATGCACTGATCTGACTTTTCTGTTCCCCTGGCTTGGAAGAAGTGCATAAAAATTTGATTCATTATTTCATCGCAACCTACATGTAGTAACATGGGGATACAAGATGTGCAGTATATGTCCACAAAGTGAGACCTGCAGTACTGTGAAATACTTTGAACTATTAAGAAGTCAGTGGCTTATTATATGGGTTATAGGGATAGTGGTGAGGAGAGATAAGTCATATTTTAAACAAATTGCCTCTTATGCAATATATATACAGAAATACACTGAATTTGTCACTCAGTCCATGAGTCGCTTGCTATCATAATGATAGAAAAATACATGTTTTGATAATGATTTGATTCTAAGTATAATTTCAAGATATGTTCGCCTCAAAAATGGCATGTTTATTACTGAGGCACAATCATGGTGGTTGTCATGTCCATCCTCCATCTTAAAATTATGCCATTCCCTCATAATCCTCTACTTCACAATTCCTCTTTAGGTCACCATGGGGTCATGGATATATATCGCTTAATATTTTTTTTCTTGGAGTCTATAGCTTTTGGCGATGTAGTGAGTATGCATTTACATATTAAAAAGTATGTAGCAGGTAAACTAAGTACATGTACGACTTATTTGAAGGTTTTTGAAATCCAATTGGTTCTTGTGTTAGTTAATTTGATGTTGGGAGGTGGGGTTATTCAATTGGTCTTCATGTAGTGGGGCAAGTTTACTTGTCAAATTTCAATTAGATTGTCTCAGAGGTAAATTTACATGTGTTACATGTCTTTAGCTCATTTTGACATCTGATAAATTCTAGATTATTCTAGCCAGTTGCTCAGTGATATAAGATGTACATGAGATTTTTTAGCAGGCAGCTGTTTTTAGTTGTAATGTATAAACATGTGTTAGATTATTGCTCTTTTATCTGTTTATTGATTTTTCATTATTCAATTGATTTCCCATTTATGATGAATGAGTTTGATAATCATTTTTATTCATTTGATGTATATAGGTATATTTTGATCATGAATTATTAGGTACTAGTATTGAGACAATGTGATTATGGTGAATGACTGTTGGGTCATCCCTGCTCTTGATTATCTTTGTGTGTGGTCATCCCTGCTCTTAGTGTTGCATAGATATAAGTGTGCAGTCATTATTGTGCTCAATTAGCATGTAAATCTCTGCCTGTTTGACATCACTTGTCCAAAGCATATTTTCTTTCTCCCTTTGGCCATTTCTTAGTTACCTAAGTCACATGTACTTCAACAACAGAATACTACTGGGTAAATGGTGTGCAGTAACCATGGTAACCTTGAACAAAGTTTCTAGGTCAAATTTCAAAGACAATCTGACTTTTTAGGTTATGATCATCTGAGTCACTTAGGTGTCTTACTGGATACTGCTATCTGTTTTTGTCATTCTTCGTACATGGTTCGTCGGTCATCGGTCGTAAACTTTTGAACAATTTTAGCTTCTTCTCTGGAACCACTGAACCAATTTCAACCAAATTTGGCAAGTTATACCATCTGTGGGTAAGGGGGAGTCAAATATTTGAAATTCATGGCCCCTTCCCCTCTGGGGCCTGAGGGTTTGGGCTAAAACCATCAAAATTAATACAATCTTTAAAAATTCTTCTTCTTTACTCCTGGACATCAAGCAGTCAAACTGCTGGCATGATTGTAATAAGCATTGAGCTCTCTTCCAAAATTGCGAAATTAATGGACCCAGGGTCAGGGGCTATGGCACTAGGGTGGGACTCAAATGTTTATATAGTGAACATGCATTCATTCTGTAAAAATCTTCTCCTTTGCTCCGGGTATTTAGCAATGAACTGAGTACATAGTAATGATGAGGGAGAATGCCTCTTCCAAAATTTGAATTTCAGGGGTTCTTGTGTTAGGGTGGGGCTCTAATGATTATATAGTTAAAATGCATTCTTTGAAAATCTTTTCCTTTGCTCCTGAATATTAAGCAGATGAACTATAAGTACATAGTAATGATGAGGAAGAGTGCCTCTTCCAAAATTGTGAAGTTCATGATCCCTGGGTCAGGGGTTCTGGCGTTAGGGTAGGGCTCTAAATAAATGCAGTGATTCTTTGAAAATCTTTCCCACGCTCCTGGGTATTAATCCAATGAATCAAGTATCTAGATATGATGAGGAAGAGTGTCTATTCAAAAATTATGAATTTCATGGCCCCTGGGTCAGGATTCTGGTGTTGGGGCAGAGCTCTAATGACCACAGTCGGGCAGAGCTCTAATGACCACAGTCCCAGAAACGTTCTTAACTTTCTACTTGAACGGTGAGCGCACAGTAAGTGAATGGTGAGTGCACGCTGAACCGAATTTGGTTAGCGCGAATGAAAGGTGAACAATGAGCGCAAATGCGAGTGCAAAATGAACGGTGAGCGCACAGTGAACAATATGTGAACGCTAATTGAACGATTTATTTGGAGTGACTCGAGAGTTATTCTTAAATTGTGTTTTGTCGGTAATCATGAAAAATAACAAATAAACTACATGTATATATTATTATCAGCCTAAATATAATCATGATAATATTATCTGACTGAACGATATGTGAACACTGACGGTGAGTGCACGGTGAACATTTTGTGAATGGTGAGCGCAAGTGAATGCACCGTGAGCGCATGGTGAGCGCACAGTGAAGGGAAAGTAGAACGTTTCAGGGACTGTATATAGGTTAGGGTGGTGTAATTTTGACCGATTGTTTATTTTGTACTTAAGATTTGTTCAATTATGTCACTGTATGTTATTTTTCAATTTTGTTAATAATTTTTTTAGAATTTAGAAAGTGTATCGTATTAAACAATCACGGAATATTAAAACTGATTTCGTTAGCCCTGTAATTATAATGCACATGAATATACATTGCAAAAGCCACACTGCAGTTACTCAGGTGACCGATAAGACCCATTGGCCTCTTGTATTTAATAGTTATGTCATGCAAGAATGTGCTTCATGATTCAATGTTATGTATATCATTTATTTGTAGGTTTTTGCACAGAATACAGTTTTGGTGGAAATCTTATTCAGCAGAACTTCAGAGCATATTGTTCAAAGTTTACACAAAATCCATGTCCAAGTACATATCCATCAACAGATGCATACAAATGTAAGTTTGTATCATTTTTTTCTCAATTGCAATTTGGCTACTGCTTCAGGCTTCAATATGTACACAACCCAAAATAGTAAGTCTACGGGGATTTTGCATTGCATCAGCCATGAAATAGCACGGATGATAATGTTGAAAAATTGTGCGATGTATTCCGAATGAGTTTCGAAAGGTGAAAAGATGTAAACATTTCCCATTATAACTCTCCGAAAGAAATTTGTTTTCGTTCCTGTGAACTTTTATAAGTGAAAAATGATAATGTGTCAATGAAGATATCTTGGATATTTTCCCTTTTATCGATTTCAACTGTATTTCTTTCACAGGTATGTGTATTTTTATTAAAAATCATCAAAAAGTGATGGGAGCAATAATTGGGACAGACTATAGATATGATAACAGTTTATTTGTATTAATTGCATTTGTTTATTTTAAAATTTTACAATATTTTACAATTTTTTTTTTTTGAGTTTTGGAAAGTTAAAATTTATAAAAGCCCCAGCAGGATTTAAACTCATGACTTATTGTGTAACAGTTTATGTTAATGCTCTAACCCAATGCGCTATGCTGTTAGGTAAGAATTTTTTGAAAGAAAAAAAATTATGCACATGTGATATTATTGTTTATCTTGTTAGGAAGTACGTCACAATATGGAAGTGTCCCATACCACCTTAATTGTTTTCAAAGTTGCATCAGGAATTAAATATAAAATAGAATTGCAAACATCAAAATTTCACCCCTAAAAATGTATGCTAAGATGCTAAGATTATACTAAAGTCCAGTGCTGTTTGTCAGTCAGTCAAGAGAAGGGATTCAAAATAAACACTAGTCTTTTAAAAGTGGTTTGACACACCAATATACTAAATGTATTTGATCTGACCATTTTTGGTGTCTATTTGTATAGAAAAAAATATGTTATGTATCAACATAGACCAAATTTTAAGCTCCAAAATATCTTGTTTGCTGCCAAATGATTTTTCCTTTTTCTCACAAAAAATGCAAACAAAATTTTTGAAAATAATTAACATGATTAAAAACCAAATTGGCCTCTCCCGGCTGTAAAACTTCCATGGAATTCTATGGATATTCCATGAAAATCCATGGAAAAAGTGTCCATGGAAAAAGCCTGGAGTATTTGGACTTTTGTCCAAGATATATTTGACAAAATAAGGGTGGAAAATAACTGGAAAATGTTCATGGCAATTTAGCACAAATTTCCATGGACATTCCATGGAACTACCCTCTCACCTTTCCATGGAATTACATGGCATTTCCCTGGAAGGTTTTTCATGGATGGTCCATGGAAATAGCATTGGAAATCCATGGAAATAGCCTGGAAATCATTGCGGAAATCGTTGCATTACAAATATTGCTCGACACCCTGGTGTCAGGCAAATTTCAATATCAAAACTTCATAATACTTGATCATGTTGATTAAAGGTTCAATGTACATATAAAGTATATTGTCCAAGAATCATACAAATCTTTAGTATAACTACAAATAAAAAAAAAAACTACAACATTTTAAATGTTGTAATCATGTATTCTTAAATATTCTAAATTTCAAGACACAGTATTTTTGCTCTCAAAACATAACCAGAAACACAAACAGATATTATTCAGAATCAATATCAATATAGGCCTATATATATATATATTATAAATATATTTTTTTGAGAAAAAAAATTACCAGTATAATTCCAAACAGGTTAAAATGCAATAAAAATGTTGGGACAAAACAGGATAATGCTACAAACTGGCTTTTTCAGCATAATTCTTTGTTCCTTCATAATCAATCTCTCTTATTTGTCCTTGTTTTTCTTACTTTCTTTTCTCTTTGTCCTTGTTCGTCTTACTTTCTTTTCTTTTTTGTATCCATCCATCTTTGTAACTAGAGCAAAAAAAAATAATTCAATATTCTCTAATATATGACTAACACATCTAATATAAACAACACGTTGACAGTATATTCTGATTGGGACTTCGATTTGGTTTTAATATAAACTTTTTGAAACATAAGTTGATCATAATAAATTAATTCGCTTTAATTAGACTGAATTTAAGGTACTAAAGATGTCAATATCATATTTTCAGAATTTGAAGGAATGTACGGGGCAGGTCTATTGGCCGGAATGGCGATATAATAGACGTAGTGACATGTATAAAAAGGTCGATAACTTGTGTTGTGTATATGCTATCGCCATTCGGTTTTCGGTTTTTTCATCTATGGATATAGGGCTATCGAAATATATAAAATCATATTTGATAATTAAATGTTTAATATGCAAAACCTTTACCGGAATGAGCTATGATCGTAAAAATCAGGCGCCGGAATGAGGGAGTCATCTTCATAAAACACTTAATATCTCAAAAAGTATTTAACATTTTTTCATTCGGACACGTTTTTTTTCATCATGAAGACAATATCTTTGAAATATGTAAAACTTAAACCCATATGTTTTAATTTGATAGACAAAACTTTTGCCGGAATGAAAATTTTTCGTTAAAAACGAATGCCGTAATTGTGCAGTCATCCCCACATAATCACCTGTATCGTTAATACCATTGAATATATTTTTATTCGGTAAAGATTTTTTTCATCCTGAGATATATACCTTTCAGAAAATATATAGTTTTCTATAATAAAATAAATATAAATGCTAAAAACCTTACCGGAATGAAAATTTAACACACAAAATTTACAAATTTTAATCGATTTACTCAGGTATCGCTCAGGTAAAGAAGCCATAATACAAAGAGGTGTGAACAACGCCTGTAATAAAAACAAAGGTACAATATGAACTCGTCAGCATAAACCATCTACAACATCAACTTTTAAAAAAAAATATTTCATAAATTAAACAATATATACAAATTTAACATACCGAAATTGTTGGTGGTTAGTAAAAAAAAAAATTAAAATTAATTATAAGGCATAATATCATTCATTATAAATAATTATCTATAATTGCTTTGCTAAAGTTAGGAAGACAGTACCAAAGCTAAAATTAAATTAGAAGTACCTTCTCCATGTAAGCCGTGATGATGATTTAATTGTTTATATCAAAGTGAATAAATATGTACCAAATTTAAATATATAGTGTGAAATTGTGAGTTTGTGTTCGAGTGAATGTGTAAAATGTCAGTTTTATTCGTGGGAGAATCACAATGGGGGACAATATTACGGAAACAAAGAAAACAATTAATCTTAAGCAGTTGTCTAAGAATAATTTGAAACGTAACGATAAAAAATCCGGTAGGAAAAACCCGCGACCGAATGATTGCGACAAGGAAGTAATACCAGCTCCTGATTCCGCCGCCGCCGCGTTAGAACAAGAGGATGTTTGTGACGATATTCCCGTAAAAAAAATCAAATTAGAAGGTAAAGAGGGTTCCGATAAGTGTATTCAAGACGAAAAATGGATTTCTGGGCTTAACGTTTCGCACAAGAAAAATATTTTAGATCCAAAAGGGTGTTTTTGTTACGATATTGTGAATTATTCATTAGATATAATCAAAAAGCAGTTTGAACATATACATGTACATATACATATACATGGGTTACAGTTAACAAATCTTGCACCTATATTTGACGAACAAACTAAATCATGGAAATGCGAAAAAAAATTTGAACATACTCAACCACCTTCAGTTCAGAAACATCGTACGGGTAGAAGTCATTGGGTAACATCTTTTCAAAATAACAATAACGAAATTTGTATTTTAGTTAGTCTTAGCAAGAGCAAGAACCAAACAGTAAACACTCCATCTCTTGAAATTCAACTCTCTCTTATTTATGAGCGTGATAAGACTTTATTACCTATTAAGATTTTAGATGTTCAACAACAAGAGAATGGTTATGAATCCCGATAATTCATTCCATTGGCAAATTAAAACCTCTTTCAAAACAGAATGTATGAGAAATCATCTTGTTGAATGTTTAGAAAATGGTAAATTTACAAAATTTCCACAGAATTCATCACAAACTTCTGACACTACAGTTTTAAAACATAAGATTTTAACAATTCATTGCTGTTCTTGTGGGTTTCCAGATTGGGTAGATGAAAAGGTAGGTTGTGATTTTAAATTAGGGAAAAAACTTTGTAACGTTTGGAAACATTCAAAATGTGCTGATGTAAATAATGATTGTACAGATTGGCTTTGTAATGACCATTGTCGTGAATAAATTTGAGAAATATGTGTTGTTTTATTGGAATGTGTTTTAATAAACTCTGTTTGTGTTTTAATTAAAGGCGTTGTTCACACCTCTTTGTATTATAGCTTCTTTACCTGAGCGATACCTGAGTGAATTGATTAAAATTTGTAAATTTTGAGTGTAAAATTTTCATTCCGGCAAAGGT
Organism: Magallana nippona; assembly: GCA_033439105.1. Lineage (NCBI taxonomy): Eukaryota > Metazoa > Mollusca > Bivalvia > Ostreida > Ostreidae > Magallana > Magallana nippona. The sequence goes on along the minus strand of CM065919.1, from coordinate 17,377,662 downwards.
TTTGAGCATTTAAAGTTACTTTATTATATAAAACTATATATTTTCTGATAGTTATATATCTCAGGATGAAAAAAAATTTTACCGAATAAAAATATATTCAATGGTATTAACGATACAGGTGATTATGTGGGGATGACTGCACAATTACGGCATTCATTTTTACCGAAAAATTTTCATTCCGGCAAAGGTTTTGTCTATCAAATCAAAACATATGGGTTTAATTTTTACATATTTCAAAGATATGGTCGTAATGATTAAAAAAATTGTGTCCGAATGAAAAAATGTTAAATACTTTTTGAGATATTAAGTGTTTTATGAAGATGACTACCTCATTCCGGCGCCTGATTTTTACGATCATAGCTCATCCCGGCAAAGGTTTTGCACATTAAGCATTTAATTATCAAAATTATTTTTATGTATTTCGATAGCCCTATAACCATAGATGAAAAAACTGAAAACCGAATGGCGATAGCTTATATATTACACAAGTTATCGACCTTTTTATACATGTCACTACGTCTATTCCGTCGCCATTCCGGCGATTAGTCCTCACCGAACGTACGAGTTGTTAAGTACGCAGTTTACACAAGTCGTGTCTGTTTAATTTAAACCCCTCTGGTTTTGAACCAGCAGGCTTTTGGAACTTATCAAATCATTGGAACTCAAATAAATATAAAATCATACTTTATTTCTTTATCTTTGCACTAAGTTTTGTAAGTTATATCTACATTTTTACTGAACATTAAGTTTCTTACATCTTGAAGTTCATTATGCGTTTTGTAACGGCGACGAATTGACCTGACACCTCATTAACAATGGTGGAAACTTCGAAAATAAGAGCATAACTGCTGGAGTTTAAATCGCTTCTGAGCTAATGCATGAATGACAGTGGTCATACAAATATTTTCAAAATAGATTGATAACGTCTCCGAGATGAATTACTTTCAAATGTGTGCTACAGTGATGCCATTCACATACAAATAACATTTCGCGACGGAGTCCAAATTACAACGGAATGCATCTTTCGTTCTCGCAGGTTGTATACATATGTTACTGATATACACAACTGACCATGTATTTACAGTGTCTTAACTTGCTAAAATGCACCTCAATCAAGTATGAAATTAAGTATAGTTTTCCCCAGAAACCAGAGACGTGAAACAAACTAATTTATTATGACAGTGTTGCGATATAATCAAGTGAGCAAGTTCACATTCCCTAATAACTTTACAATGCTGTACATAAGCAGTGATTCATTTTGAAAATGGTCTTTATGGGTCCAGAGGACCCCTCTTAATCATAACTATGAGTCCCAAGTAGAAAACAATGAGTCCATGTTTTATTCCACAAAGAACATGAACATCAAACAAGCTCTATTTATTTTAAATCAAATTCTTAATGACCATAATAAGAGACAGGTTAAGTGCAGTCACTGGAACCCTTCCGAGTTTTCTCTGTTTCTTTATTGCCACAATCATTTATTTACGTTCTGGATCAGCGTTCCTTTCAGCATGAACCTCTTTGTTGTTATTAATTTCAGATTAAATGTCACTTGTCTACCTTTTCATAAACTCTGGTTCGTGAGGAATTTCATCAGAGCGGTTTTATTCGGTGGCATCATGATCGACATCAATTTCCCCGCCGTTATGTTATGTATTATTGGCTCTGATTGGTTAATCACTAAGTGTTGACCAATGAGATTTTGAGGTTAAGAAAGGAACAATCAATGTTCTGGAACTTAGCGAGAAAATGTGTATGTGTATTTTTAAATTTAATGCGTTCTTTGGGATGCACATATAATAAAAGTATGCGTCCTGAGCAAAATTTGTGCGTATTTTACGCAGGACGCATGTCAAAATGAATCACTGCATAAGGAATGGCTGGCAAGGTATGCATTTAGGGGGCTGGATGTCAACAAATTAACCATCAGATATAACTAAAAAAATTAGTAAAGAAAAAATCCATATTTTTTTTTAATTTTTATATTAATTTTACTATATGTTTATCATTTATATTTTCATATAGAACTTTTCTTTTAAAGGAGATCAATGTAGTCTTACAATGACCACGGCCATTGAACCCTCAAACAATTTGATTTTAAAAAGAGCATTACTCCTAAATAATCATCATAATTATCAAAACTTCCTGCAAGTACAAACATTACCATGATTACACATCTACATGTATATTTTTGTATTAACTACAACAAAGTTATATTCATTTGAAAGGGTATAAGCTTTAACTTAGCTTCATAAAGCGAAAATCCATGTTTGGATACAATAACAGTGGGACAAGTTACAGATTTTCAAAAAAAAAAAAATCTATTGAATGCCACAATTTTCGACTTAGAAAAAATTTACAACTGACTACTGAAGTGTCCATGTTATTCCAGCTTGTAAAATTTCAATATAATAAAATGTTCAATTATTATGATAAAAATTCTAAGTCCAACTTTCCAGTAATTTTCCACCCATTTTCCATGATGTTTATGCTATCCATGGACATTGTACATGGAAGTCCAGTCTGTTCTTGTCCATGTATCCTGGACTATGTCCATGTTTTCCAGGCATTTCCATGGAATTTTTATGGAAATTAAAGCCTGGAATCCATGGAAAAATGAGACAAGTCCATGGAAGTTCTACAGCCGGGCTTGTTTGTGGAATCATGTTTTAAAAAATACACAGTACTTTAATTATCGATCTATCAAATACCGTAAATCTGGAAAATTTTACGTCAATTAAATTTTGCGAATCCGAGTCATAAAGCTATAGATTAATTTTTACGTTTTAAATTTTTGCGAATTGTCATCGGCGCCAAAAAAGTAAATTACCGCCGCCTTTAATTTTCTCACGAATCGTATATGTTTACCAACTTCATATAGAATCACGTGAGAGTTGATGTCTGCAATTTACATCTAGTTCAAATTACCGATATATACATTAGCATTGCTGTATAACAGCAGCAATTGCAACAAAGCTACCTAAAGGGGTATCTTGATACGGATTTATAGCGAGATAATTTTCCCAATTAGCAGTTCACACCGTCACATGCGACGGTTTGTGTACATTACACAAGTATCGGAAGGTCACGTGTCAAACACAGGTGATGTTTTCTTGTGTCGAGCAAGCGAGAATGAGAAGAAAATGGCGGCATTTAGCGAGAAATTCAAAATACTGCCTTTTGCAAAATTTTTATTAACTTTTTTTTTTGTCGATTAATTTTTCATGTTTTTAGGAATTTTTTTTTGCGAATGCAGAGCACGCACAAATTTGCTAAAAATTTATCTATGGTAAAAATTTCCAGATTTACGGTAGTATTTTGGTCTTTTGAGCAACCTTAAAGGTGATGTTGTTTGAAAAGTTATTTGAATACATGTAGACGAAATTTTGTATTGAAAAAAAGCATGAATATATAAAAACTTACTAGCTAGTTTTGAGTACATAAAAAAACCATTATATGGCTTTTTAGTATATACTAAACATAAAATTCTGATCAATGTAACTGTATGCACATGTATTAATTTTCTTCGGATACAGATCCTGGTTGTTATGAGATGACAAAAAAGACAACAGCTGGACCAGCCACAATTACTACTCTCTCAACAGTAAATGCCACCAATATGAATAAGTATGAATTTTATTCAACTTTGTTACAGTAAATATTCTATTAAATACCTTCAACTTGTCAATTTATTGGTGAGTTATAAATACATTTTTTTTGTATAGCCCAATCCACGCTTTACAAAAGTTACGTCTCTTGTCTGCCCATCTTTGGGGAAAACCCATTGATTTCTCACAGTAGCCTTTGTAGTTCAGAGGTTTGTAACTTTGTCATTTGACCATGTTGACATCAACAATTTGTTTCCTTTGTGTATTTTTTTGCCTCAGGATAGGGGAACCCACAAATATAAATTGAATTCAAAGAGATTCCATCACAGGACACCCATATATTTGGTTGCATAAAGAAGAGGAAAGATGGGTTTTTTCCCTTTTGACCTTTGAGTGACCCTGCAATGGAAAACAACTTTTGTAAAGTGTGGATTGGACTATAGTTTGATTACAGTGATTGTAATATCTTGAAGTTATGAACATTTAGTGTATTATTTAATACCATATAATTATTGGACGGTGCTGAATTATAATCATAATCAAACGCAGGTAAAAATGAATTGCCTGATTACGGGAGATATATTGTACTTGATTAACAGGATTCTGATTGCACAAAATTTATAAAACATACTTGATAATGAAATGTGTTGAGACTTTTAAAATGATTTAATGGTAGGTTTGACACCTTTACTCAGCAGTGTTTATTTACAGTGACTATAGAATGAACATCATCTGGATTTTACAAGTTTTACTGTGCAAGGGCTAATTTTCATTACATATAGACTGCACAGAAAACTTAAAATCAGAAATTTTATAGGATTATTATGTGTTGTTATTTCGACCTTTTTCAAGCGATATGTGACATTTCAAGTCCATGCTTCATCTATTTCTTGAGAAAAAGAATAATTGGTAACATCTAGTTCTGCTAGGCAGCACAGTGTGCTACATCAAAACTTTGAGTAATATGTTAAACCCTTCACATCATTTCTAATAATTATATTTATGTTTTATTTTTGGCAAATTCTTGGGAAACTTTTTTAACATGTACCAAGAATACAAATTTTTCGGAAGCATTAATGATGGAGATAAGGAGGGTTACTATATCATATTCGGCATATAAGAAAAAGGACAAAGACAATAGAGAAAAAATATTGCTGCAGGAAATTGAGGCTTTGGAGTTGAATAATTCTGTGGACATTGATTTCTTGGATGAAAAAAAAATGCTTTAGAAAGTCTCTGCAAAGAAAAATTACAAGGACACATGATAAGGTCACATGCTCATTGGATAAAAGAAGCTGAAAAATCTTCAAAATATATCTGTAACTTAGAATCCCGTAATTTTTTAAACAAAACCATAAAATAAAAATGAAGTGGAAGGTACAGGAATGGTATATGACCAATCAGAAATGTTAGAAAGTGTGAAAAATTATGAAAATCTATATACATGCAATGATTCAAAGGACTATGTGCGGAATAGTGTTTTTATGCCCCAAAATCCAAAGTTATGAATAGAGCTTTAGAAACTTGCTGAAAGATAAGTTAACAAATATCTACTTCAGGTTTATAAAGATAAATTGTCTAATCGAAGTCATAATAGAAATATGATTCCCTATCAATTTTTTGAAAAGGAAATGTCAAGCACATGCTTGCTCCAACACCAACATAATATGATATGCAAAATAATATGAACAATGATATATGTAACTAGATACGATCTCGTTACGAGTAACGAGTAGGTCTTCCGTGCGATTTCTTTTTTAAATGATACCATGAATAATCGATACAATTTCAGAATTAACCCCCTCCCTACTTTCAGATAATATATAAAAATCCCTTATTATGTAATAAATGGGTGTGGCAATGAATTTTTCAAACAAATATTGTTACGATAAACAAATTTGCTTCTATAATGCATTACAAAATCTTGATCGTTTTTAGGTTATTTGTAATAAACTTTACGAGTCTCATGGCCTCTAATTAAAGGGGCCAGCCCCTTTTCCTTGATATCTTATGAAAGGTCTTACGAATACTAACATTCTTTGTTCTTACACTCATCTAAAATTGTTGTTCATTTTTTAGATAAAAATGATTGAATATTTCAGGGGCCAGCCCTGTAGATCCTTAATGGGGACAGACATTGGTGTTTTGATTAGTGGAATCGATTAGAATCATCAATGCAGACATTTTCTCTTCTACAATGCTTAACAAAATATGTCTCCTTCTCTAGATACATTGCGTCAAAGTTTAATGACTTTGGCCCCTAAAAATCCCTAATTACGTAATAAATGGGTATGGCAATATTTTTTTCAAACAGGCATGTTACGATAAACAAGTTTGCTTCTATAATGCATTACAAAATCTTTATAGTTTTTAAGTTATTTGTAATAGAGTTTTCAAGTGTCTTGGCCCCTAATTAAAAGGGCCAGCCCCTTTTTCTTGATTTCATACAAAATATGTCTCCTTCTCTAGATATATTGCATCAAAGTTTAAGGATTTTGGCCCCTAAAAATCTCTAATTACGTAATGAATGGGTGTGGCAAAGAATTTTTTAAACAGATATTTTTAGGATCAAGAACTTTGTTTCTATAATGCATTACAAAATCTTGATCGTTTTTAAGTTATTTGTAATAGACTTTACGAGTGTCTTGGCCCCTAATTAATTAAAGGGGCCAGCCCCTTTTCCCTGATTTCGGTGGAAAGATCTTTTGATTATCAAACACTTTTGTTATATATGACTTATCAAAATATCAACTGATTAGAAGATACAGATCAAAACATGTGAAAATTTTGATTCAAAATTTGTACCCAATTTTCGAGCCATAGCGAGCTCCATGAAATGGCACCACTGGCATAAAACAAAAAACAATAGGCACAACTTCAAACTATGGTCTACCTATCCTGAAAATTTCATATTCATATCTCTGATAGTTTTTGAGATCAAGTGTGCACAAAATGAGTCGAAAAAGTTTACAAAATCAGCAATAAATTGGTACCGGAAGTGACGATGGCAAAAATTTTAAAAACAAAATAAATTCAGATCACTTCCAATCATCTTTGAAAAAAATGGTCAAAATCGGTTGGATAGTTTTCGAGAAATCACATGCACAAAATTTGTGGAAAAAAAATAATAGTACGAAAACTGTTGGGAACGGAAGACCTTAAAAATGGTTTTGGAGCAACATTGCGCTCTATACCTCCTACTCTTGAATATGAAGAAAAACTGATGAATTTTTCATGCCTTTTAGAAAATGCGGGAAATGGCCCATTAAACGTGACAAGAGGAATGATCGATGTTGTAAAACGTTTAGATTTCTGTAACTAGCATATTCAGTTTTATGTTTTATCAAAATATCTATATGATATGATGTTTTTTTCAAATTTATAAAAAATGGGGGGCAGAAATTAGACCTTATCACATATGGTTATTTAGTTAATGTAGATTTGGAGGATATTATAGATCTATAATTACAACTCGCCTCCTATTGGCGGAATTACTGTAATTAAAAGTTTGCTTATCCCAAAATTAAACCACTTGTTTATTTCACTGCATACTCCAAAAAGGGAGACAATTTTATAACTATATAAATGTATCTTCAAATTTTTGTGGAAATCTAAGGTAGATAAAGTTAAGAGATCAGTTATAACACAAGATTGTTGTCAGGGGGTATGAAAATGGTGGACATAAACAGCTTTATTACATCCCTTAAATGTTCATGGAGAAAAAGGTTAACAAAATCATATAAACCATGGATGGATATTTTTTTTTACCATCAATGGACATGATTTTTACAGAAATTATATAATTTTGGAGATTACTTTAAATTTGTATTTCAATGCCTACATAAAGAAAACGGTGCCTTTTGGAAAGATGTTCTCTATTCTTGGTCATGTTATATAAATACTGTTAATATAACCATCCAACTATTAAAGACAACATTTTAAATATTCCAGTATGGTATAATTTCAATATAAAAGTAGCCAACAAAACAATTTTTTTTATTAATCTTGGTATAAAAATGGGTAAAGGTAGTGCAAGATTTTCTTGATGAGGATTGCATTTTATCTTTTAGTTTTTGAAGTATTTAAATGCATACATAACCTCAATGATATATGTATTATGCAATATAATAGCATTTCAACATCAATTTTAAAATATTTGAAATTATTATCTATTGATAGGACTTCTGTTAAAAGAATTCCTAATCCATGTATGCCAGTTTTTTTGCAACCACTTCTGTTAAAAGAATTCCTAATCCATGTATGCCAGTTTTTTTGCAACCTGTATACTTTCAGAAAATTGTACTAAAATCATTTATCATTTATTGAACCAGAAAGATGTTGTTCCAACTCTATAAATAAATGGAAGACAGAGCTAACCCCATATGGTGTTGATGATGTTTCAGTAAAGGATGTTTTTAAGATTTGTTTTAATATAACCAATGATTCTTCTGTTCAATGGTTACAGTTTAGAATTTTACACAGAGTTCTTCCAGTTGGGTATTATCTTAAAAAAAATAATATTAAATCTTTTGACAGCTGTGGGTTTTGTAAGAAAAATGTAGAAACCATAGTCCATATTTTTTTCTCTTGTGATATTATTCATATGCTGTGGAGTGAACTGAGTCTTCATATTTACAGAAAGACTTCTGAAAGGATGGGATTGGATGTATTAAATATCATATTCGGTGAACTTCCATTGACTTGTCATAACAAAGTTACTAATTTTATTATTTTATCTATGAAACAATACTTATTTTCTTGTCTGATGTTGAATAAGTTGCCAACACTGATTGGTTTCTTGGTCATTTAAAGGTAATATATAATGTTGAAAGATATGCTGCAATTCAAAATTTCAAAGTGCATAAATTTGAAAAACAATGGGATATATTTGACTGATAACATTTTTCTTTTTTTTGTTGTTTTTTTTTTTGGGGGGGGGTTGTTTTTTTTCCTCTTGTTTATTATTAACTTTACAACTATTATTCCTTTCCCTTACTTTTATTCTTAACTTATATTTTTTTTTTCAAGCAAGTAACCACTGCTAAGAATTATAAAACTGCATATACATAGAGTTTGTTATTTAAAATATGCAGGGGTGAGTGTGAGTTGGTGTGTTTGTGTGTGGTTTTTGTGGGTGTAATTGTGTGTTTGCTGGTTTTTCATAAATAGATAAATTATATTAAAAAAAATACAAATTCACAATGCATTTCTACAGATTTGGTTTGTTATTTTTTGTTTTGTTAATTAATTATTGGCTTTTGCAAGATTACATTATATTTAAGGTTAATGTTTGGTCCATAATTTAAGCTTTTAATTTGCTTTTTTTTTTCAGTGAAAAACGGGCAAATAAAGGGTCATCAACAGGCATAGTGTTAACAATAACAATAGCATTAGTGGGTCTAGGTTTTGCTGTGGTTCTCGGGTGTATACTTATTTGGAGGAAAAAGAAATCTTTCTTTAGGAAAAAAGGTATTTTATCCTTCATAGCACAGAATTATACATCATTATGTCTTGTAAGATAAATGTTAGTCTTTTTTAAATTGTAAAAGTGTCAGACCAGTTATATAATAAAATATCTAGTTTTGTGTCTGAAGTAAAAGGCCTATTTTAATTTATTTTGTGTTTCATAGATTACAATACAACTTATGAAGAGGAATCTTGGTCTTTGAGGGCCCCAGAATCGTTGGATACAGAAACAGGTATGGGACTTTCTATATTGGTATGGAACACTAAATATATAGATAAAGCGTTTCTCTTCAACCCTTATTCACATTTCAAATGATTGTTGTGTAAATATAACCTTCCAAAAATTAATTGTGTTGATCACAGAGTCTATCATAAAAATAAAAATGAATCCTCATCTATTTAATGATCTATAAACTTAGTTGGAATATTGCATTTTTTTCAGAGAAAAGAAATTTTGCACCATCTGGACAGTGCATTGGAAGTGGTATTGTATTACAGAGGGTTCCACTTAATCTGATAGCGGTTAATCTGATAATTCGGTTAATCTGATATAAAATCAAAACACCAAACCATTTCTTACATATCCCTTTATATTTTTTCCTGATAATCTGATAGGAAAAAATGTCATTTTCGGTTAATCTGATAGGATTGTGACAGTGTAATATTGATTCCCCACCCTTTTACACCTGTATACACCTGTTTTTTTGGTTGACACCCCTCTTGTGTACACAGTAACTCTTTCCATGGCATTAGTTACACTTCAACGCACACAAGGGGCTCCTTTCTTCGCAAGATGAAAGCTACCGACATCGGTAATTGTTTCGGATGACTGCACACAGGACTGTCCTTACCTGTGTACAATTTTAATTGTTTGTTTACTTACCAATCGCATGTGTTAATTTCATGCTGGCTTGCACCATTAAGAAGTATTTAAACATAATTTCTGAATAAAAAATGACAGGCTTTGGAACATGTGACACCGAGGAAATTCTGACTACTTTCAATTTTACATCGTGGTAGAAAACTTATAAATAAAATCAAATATTTTTTTATCATGCATAATTAATTATTTAAGAGCATTTTATAACAGAAAAAGAATTAAAATAAATAGTTATATTGAAAAGAGGTACTGTTCAGACAGCCATTTCCTCTTATTACTTTCTGTCAAAATGGCGGCCACTTTAAAACCATCGTAATGTAGAGAAACATTTTCTTTTGGGCATTTACAAACAAAATAAAGACTTTCATGCTATTTCATTGCTATTGCAAGGTAAATTATTTCATTTCAAACTGTTGACATACATATTATATCCTTTCATGGATAAATTATTTTGAAACAATTTATATTTAATTCTATACCAAAATCAAAGACCACAAAACCGCTAAATCGGTTATTCTGATTTTCGTTTAATCTGATAATTTTTCCCTGACAAATTGTCTATCAGAGTAAGCGGAACCCTCTGTATTTACAAATACAATATCTTTTAGTGAAAGCAATAATGATGTTGATCAATCATGACAATTAAGTTATAAGTAACTTAATTGATAAATAACTTGTAATGAAAGAATTTGTAACAAGAGAGAGAGAGAGAGGAGAGAGAGAGAGAGTAGGTTTGGTAGGGTAGCATGTTTCAAATTTTATTCAGAAAGAAAATTTAGGTGTCAGTCAGTTTACAACATAGAAGGAACCTAGTATTATGAATTTTAAATCTTATACATTCTGGAATGCCTACTACTAGGAATTCAGACCGGGTTAGTTATTGTGACATTTTGTCATGTCTTCTGACTATGTTTGGAATTCAAATGCTGTAAATGAGAAAATATGGTGCAATACAAATTTTAGCACCTTTAGCACATCTTTTTACTGCCCCTGAGCACTAAAATTAATAGTGAGCAAACAATTTTCCATTGACGTGAAATTTCTTCAAGTTTCAAAATGATAACTTTAGTCCCTAATTGTTATTGATGAATATTAGTAGTGTGCGCTTACATAATTTCAGACGTACAACTCTATTTGTTTACACAATTACACAGGTAAACAGTATGGGTAATAAAGTAAATTCTGCCAAAATGTGGAACAATTAGTTCGATTATATTGCGTATTGGTATCATTCGTTAGCACTTTCAAAATTGGGCTTCTCCCCATGTCACCTCTTTAGCGCCCCGAGCTGAAAATGTGACCAAGCGTGGCTATCGTCTATGCTGACAATACAGTACAGATCAGACCCATTGAAACCAATGGAGCAGACCCCAACTAAAACTCTGGTTTATTTGAGGGGTTTACTTGGGGTTTGCTCTGCTTTTTGAAAATTTGCGTCTACTCGGGGTTTACTTTGGGTTTACTGAGGGTTTGTTTTTGGGATCCACTGTATGCACTGAAATGTGAAGCAAACCGGTCTTTTATCTTACCATCTTACTGCCTGTAATTTCTCCCCCTTGTATATTCCAAATACATGTGTGCTTTCAGGGGTATACTTCTGATTGGGATTTACTTTTGGTTTACTCTGGGTTTACTTTGGGTTTACTCTGGGTTTACTCTAGGTCCACTCTTTACGAGTAAACCCAGGGTAAACCCCGAAAGTAAACCCTTTCTGTTAGGTTGGGTCTGATCGATACTGTACATGATTGATTAATTTCAAGCTCTCTGATTAGGGGATATAAAAATAATATACGATACTCTGTTTGTGTTAAAATGTCAAATTACTGTGAAATTCGCTCTTGGTGATCGAAACTCATTGGTAGCATTCGATTTTCCTTACTTTTAGTTTCATAACTCTTCTAGTGTTATCCTAGTGTTATCTTATAGTCCAATAACTAAAATTTAATTGTTAACCAACACAAATTTTACCACACCCCCACCAATAAATGTTTTTATTTCTATCTACTTATGATTTGGACAAAAGTGAGTGAATGACAGTTTACCGTGTACGCAAGTTATAAGGCACAGTCATTGTGTTCACGTTAATCAAACAAGAACATAATTTGTTTAACCTTTTTAAAATAAAAGGTGCATGCACTAAAATTTAATTGCACCAATGTATTGGCACTTGTGTTTGTGCTAAAATATGAATGTGCCAAATTTTCTTTTTTTACAGTATTAATATATACATGTACAATGTAGTTAAGATTGGCCTGCGACTGTTCTGAAATTGTATTATACAGCTGATTCAGGCAAATGCATTTACATGTGTTTTTGTGATACATTAGCTAGCTGGTGCTGCATTGGTAACAAATAAATCTTTGGAGATATATATATGTTTTAACAAGAATATGTTTTGATTTTTTAAGGAGGTAAAACAACAAAAATAAAGACTGTTGAGGAAGATACATTACCTGGTAAGTCTGCATTAGATTTTTTTGTTAGACTTAAATGAGTTTAATTTTAGGAATTTTAAGTATGTAGCATTTGCTTGCTTCTAAAACAATTCTGGAAAATATATACTTCAGGTAATGATCAAAGAAGCTAATAAGGTTGGTTATATTGCTTCAGTTGGATTCCATTAAAAGGTAGCAAAAATTAAGGTACCTCACTACAGCTAGACTTATACTTTTTAAAAATCCTATATGATTGCCCTCTAAAGAGCGGTCACCTGTCTAACGCGGTCAGCGGTCATCGTATTTTGATACGAAACTGTACTTTCGACATGCATTAGGCGGCCATTTTGGTCGGTCACATGATTTACACCCGGGGATTTTAAACATGGCTTCCGAAAGTAAGGTAACAAATGTACACAATAATTATACGTCTGAGGCAAAAGAAGCCAGATAGATCGATGTAATTATATAATTGGCAGTTCAGATACGGATGGCAAAACATTAAATTGTTTAAACATGTATATACAGTTTGTTTTTTATATAACCTCATGAAATAGGAGTCAAAAATGGCCGCGATGAAGCTAGAGAAAATCGATCGATTTAATACAGAGGACCCCGCTTAATATAATACCCGTTTAATATTATAGTTCGGTTAATATAATAGTTTTTCAAAACACAAAACCATTTCTTAATAAATCATTGTATTTTACATCGGTTATTATAATAGCTTAAAATGTGCACCCCGCTTAATATAATAGAAAGATCACGCCTTTCCATTGAGTTTCACACCTTTTTCACGAGCTAGCCCCTCATGAGAAGCTTGTATAAACACTCTGACTCCCCAAATCACTTTGAAATTTACCGACAGTGCTGGCCAGACGGGATTAGTCACGCCTCACTGCACGTGGCTTGGGTACTTTACCTATGCATCTGTCAAGTGACATCGCTGTATATATTGAAGTTCTTTACAGTTTAAATAAGTGAATGTCTCTTATTTTTGTAAAATAATTTATAACAAATGAGATATTTTACATGGCTTAGCATTGCACATGATGTTCCATTTGACGACTTGTACTGCAGTTAAGTGGTGACAAAATCTTTTTTTAAATATGCCTTTATTCTATAGGAAGAATGGGCTAAATAATTCAAAGAAAATAAAAAAAATCTGCATAGCTTTGTGGATTATTTGAGTTTTAATGAAAGAAGTTATTAAAAACGAATTGTCTCATGAATGCCTTATTAGATTTAGTCAAAACCGGAAGTGTAGGCAGAAAACAAAATGAAAGCATGTCAACTTGTAATAGTAAACTTTATCCATGAAATTAACTTTTTGGAAGCATAAAAAGTAAAGTTTTAGAAGAAATCATCAATTATTGTGGAAATTACATTGTCTAGAAATGGATAGTAATAAAACATGACGTGAATAGGTACAAATCATACTTGTACACATTGAATTTAGCTGGGTTCGGTTATTATTATAGTCCGGTTAATATAATAATTTTTCCTGACAAAATAACTATTATATTAAGCGGGGTCCACTGTAATATGATTTTGAGTTCAGATACGGTCAGTTAAGAAATACATTGTTGAAAAGCTCATGGCCATGCCCAAATTTTGGATAAAATTACAGATATTGATGATATGATAAACAGAAAACTATATCAAGTGCAAGTCTGGAGTGCAGACGAAAATAAGTGGCTTTTTCAAAAATTAAAAAGAAATAAACAATTGCACCCACAATTCTTATGTAATTACACTTATTTTTTAAACATAATGAATGCTATTAAAATCCAAATCAATAACTTTATTCATTATTTTGTCATTTTGATCAGTATGCTAAATTGCAAATATATGAAAACTTCAATAATTGTTTTAATAGGGTAATTGATGATGGCAAATTCCCAAGTCTCTATTCAAAGGTCACCTCTGTTAAGAGGTCACTTTGGGTGCCTCCCAAAGGTGACTGCTTAATACAAGTTTGACTGTATCAACTAAACGGTGCACTTGTCGGCACTACATGTTTGTCAATTCATACGCAAGTATGGAGTTCTGTGATAATTCGATGTCACATATGATTACTTCATAAATAGATCTCTTTACTTCATCTAAAGTCTACAAAATGTTAAAAACTTAATTGAATTTACAGATGAGCAATTCGGCATTTTAATAGATAATCATGGAATTTCATATAATTTCTTCGATGCCCGATAACAGGGACGTATATTTCTGTCCGGTATTGAACTGAACAGATACAATTAATAAATTTTAGCTAGCTATAAATGCGTATGAGTTTATACTTTAAAAACAACTCTGAATGGTATACCTATAAATTATATCTTTATAATGATTCCTAAAGAAATTAGAATTTAAGGTTTAAGTATCAGGCTTGTGAAACACAGATCATGAGTTTAAATCCGCCCGGGGCTTTTGTTCATATTGATGGAACTAAGTTTTTGAAAAAGATAATTTTTTATCCATAATTGTAATTTTTTTTTACTGTTTGACTTATTTACATACATCTTATCCATCATGCTTTCTTTCATAATAAAGTAAGTATTCTGCTGATTTGAGAAACTATTTCAAGATGTATAGTGAGCCAGCTTAAGAAAAAACCTTAGGAAAAAAATCTTTTCAGTTGACTTGAGTATTTTTTGTCAGTTACACAGAGGGAAATAAAGTTGACAAGTATACTTTGGCCTCTCAAGAGAAAATTTAAGGAATATCACATTCATAAAATGATTGCATCATTTGTTTTATTATAATAATTTATCATTTAATGAAAGTTATTGATAGATGGAAGTTAAACATTGAGCCCTTAGCAAATTAATTTTTCATAGGAATACATTCTTGAATAATTTGTTAACTTTTAATTCCAAAGTTGTAGTCAAATGGACTTCATGCATGCATGTTCTTGTGTTAGAATCGTGCTCTGACATTGTGAAAAAGTGCTTTTTGTATTCACATCATGTCTGTGTATTTTAACCAGTGCAATTGATGTTACTTTTTTTCTACATTTTTTTTCTGAAAAGGCACACACACACACAGGTAGTTGTAAACACAGTTGTAAACATGTGCATATACACAGCCATGTATTGTGTATTGTTACACAATTATCAAATGTTACTATCAATCTGCCCTGTTGTTGAACCTGACCAGCAATCTGTTTGAAAAGACTTTTATACTTTGGGACTCAAAAAGTTGATTTAAGTGGAATTACTGCTTTTATAAATATACCTTTAGTTACAACTTCCAGTTGCATTCATAAGTCCAAAATTTAAATCAGAACAAAAAATTAAAAGATGGTGATTATACATATTTAAAAAAAATGCGATAGGAAAATGTCACTCACAGTGCAACAATGACTGACGGAAAATAAAAAGCTGCAGAAATTCACATTACATGTATATATGCTCAATCAAATTAGAATCTGCCTTGTTAATATTTTCTTTTTAGCTTACTTGTCATATCTTCACCAACTTGCATGGATGATGCATCTGGATCTACTAATGAACTTGAAAGACTTGGTTGCTGAATCTGAGCCATAGGTTTCATATGCTGGAGGAGGTTAAGGTTTTTAGAGCTGGTTAAAGTTTTTGGAGCAGGTGCCATCTGATGATTATATCTTAGTTATTACTAGTCCTAACTTCACCAAACTTGCATGGATGGTGTGTTTTATGATACTGATGCACTTGACAAGCTTGATTGCTGAATATGAGCCATAGGTTTCGGATGCTAGCGGAGGTTAAGGTTTTTGGAGCTGGATAAACTTTTTGGAGCAGGTGCCCTTTGATAGACATATATTAGTTATTACTGGTCCAAACTTCACAAAACTTACGTGGATGGTGTGTCTTATGATACTGATGCACCTGACAGGCTTGAATACTGAATCTGAGCCATAGGTTTCGGATGCTGGCAGAGGTTAAGGTTTTTGGACCTGGTTAAAGTTTTTGAAGCAGGTGCCCTTTGATGATTATATCTTAGTTATTACTGGTCATAACTTCACCAAACTTGCATGGATGGTGTGTCTTATGATACTGATGCACCTGACAGGCTTGAATACTGAGTCTGAGCCATAGGTTTTGGATGCTGAGCCAAAGGTTTTGGATGCATTCCACAGACGTGGATGCTGAATCAGAGCCATAGGTTTCAGATGCTGAACAAATAAGGTTTAGTTTTTAGCTCACCTGAGCTGAAAGCTCAAGTGAGCTATTCTGATCACATTTTGTCTGTCGTCTGTCTGTCTGTCTGTCTGACCGTTTGTAAACTTTTCACATTTTCAACTTCTTCTCCAGAACCACTGGGCCAATTTCAACCAAACTTGGCACAAAGCATCCTTAGGCAAAGGGGATTCAAAATTGAAAATTAAGGACCACACCCTTATACAAGGGGAAATAATTAGGAATTATTGAAAATTTTTGAGAAACTTTCAAAAATCTTCTTCTCAAGAACCATTAGGCCATGAAAGCTGAAACTCATGTGAAAGCATCCTCAGGTAGTGTAGATTCAAAATTGTGAAAATCATGACCCCTGAGGGTAGGATGGGGTCACAATTGGGGGTCAAATTTTACATAGGAATATGTTGAGTAAATCTTTGAAAATCTTCTTTTCAAGAACCAATTGGCCAAGAAAGCTGAAACTTATTTGCAAGCATCCTCAGGTAGTATAGATTCAAAGTTGTGAAAATCATGATCCCCGGGGGTAGGATGGAGCTACAATGGGGGGTCAAATTTTTATATAGGAATATATAGAGTTAAATCTTCTTCTCAAGAACCATTTGGCCAGGAAAGCTGAAACTTGTGTGGAAGCATCCCCAGGTAATGTAGATTCAAAGTTGTGAAAATCATGACCCCCGGTTGTAGGTTGGGGCCACAATGGGGGTCAAATTTTTACATAGGAATATATAGAGGAAATCTTTAGAAAATCTCCTTCTCAGAAACCAATCAGCCAGGAAAGCTGAAACTTGTATGGAAGTATCCTCAAGTAGTGTAGATTCAAAGTTGTGAAAATCATGCATATGACCCCCGGGGATAGGTTGGGGCCACAATGGGGGTCAAATTTTTACATAGGAATATATAATAAATATTTAAAAATCTTCTTCTCAGAAACCAATCAGCCAGAAAAGCTGAAACTGGTATGGAAGCATCCTCAGGTAGTGTAGATTCAAAGTTGTGAAAATCATGACCCCCGGGGGTAGGGTGGGTCCACAATGGGGGGGTTGAATTTTAGCATGTGAATATATAGAGTAAATCTTTAAAAATATTCTTCTCAGAAACCATTCGGCCAGGAAAGCTGAAACTTATGTGGAAGTATCTTCAGGTAGTGTAGATTCAAATTTGTGAATATCGTGACCCTCCGGATAAGAGTAGGGCCCCAATGGGGGGTCGAATTTTTCATAGGAATGTATAGAGTTAAATATTTTAAAAATCTTCTTCTCAAGAACCATTTGGCCAGGAAAGCTGAAAATTGTGTGGTAGCATCCTCAGGTATACGTAGTGTAGATTCAAATTTATGAATATCATGACCCTTAGAGTAGGGTAGGGCCACAATGGGGGGTCGAATTTTTCATAGGAATGTATAGAGTTGAATATTTTAAAAATCTTCTTCTCAGAAACCATTTGCCCAAGAAAGCTGAAACTTATGTGGAAGCATCCTCAGGTAGTGTAGATTCAAAGTTGTGAAAATCATGACCCCTGGGGGTAGAGTGGGTCCACAATGGGTGGGTCCAATTTTTACATAGGTATATATAGAGGAAATCTTTAAAAGTCTTCTTCTCAAGAACCATTTGCCCAGGAAAGCTGTCACTTATGTCTTTAGATAGCGTAGATTCAAAGTTGTGAAAATCATGACCTTTGGGGGTAAGGTTGGGGGCCACAATGGGGGTCAAATTTTTACAAAGGAATATGTAGAGGAAATCTTTAAAAATCTTCTTTTCAGAAACCAATCAGCCAGGAAAGCTGAAACTTGTGTGGAAGCGTCCTCAGGTAGTGTAGATTCAAAGTTGTGAAAATCATGACACTGGGCTTAGGGTGGGGCTACAATGGGGGGTCAAATTTTTACATAGGAATATATAGAGCAAATCTTTTAAAATCTTCTTCTCAGAAACCAATCAGCCAGGAAAGCTGAAACTTGTGTGGGAGCATCCCCAGGTAGTGAAGATTCAAGTTTGTTCAAATCATCACCCCCGGGGGTAGGATGGGGTCACAACGAGGGGGGGGGGGGGGAACAAATTTTTACATAGGAATATATATAGAGAAAAATCCTAAAATCTTTTTCTAAAAACCCATTTGCCTAGAAAAGCTGTAACTTTTGTGAAAGCAACTTCAGATAGTGTAGATTCAAATTAGTTAAAATCAAAATCTTGAGGAGTAGGGTGGGGCCACATTGGGGATCCAGTTGTACAAAGGAAAACATTTTAATAATTCACAAAAACTGAAATGTTATTATACCGTATATGGTTTTACTTATATGCAAGCATTTTTACATATTGCTGATTCTTTAGAATTGTTTAGACTTTGGCCCCCTGGACGATTCTTGGGCCTCACAAGGGGGGTGGGGGGAATGGATTTTTAATTATACAGGATCTACATGTATTATACCACTTTGGCCACATATTGTTGTATTATGACTCCATTAAGCTGATTTTATCATGCCTATTGTTGCTCAGGTGAGCGATGTGGCCCATGGGCCTCTTGTTTGGAACAGGTCACATAATAGATAATTGTACTATTTCAACCTTGCATGGTTGATTTAATATGAATGAATCACAGACTCAGGTAGCTTTAGATACAGAGCCTGATCTCCAACTTGCTTGTAAATGTGTTTGATGTACAATGATATAACATGATTCCTATGACACTACTGGCTTCGAAAACCCCTGTCCGAATGAAAATCCCCTGTCTTTCCCTGTCACCCCCTGTGTTTTCCCTGTCATCCCCTGTGCACCCCCTGTCAGCCCCTGTACACATTCCCTGTACACCCTGCAATCCCCTGTCAGCCCCTGTACACATCCCCTGTGTGCCACTGTAAGCCCTGTAACCCCCTGTACGCCCCTGTCACCCACTGTAAGCAACTGTATTTCCCTGTGAATGCCCCTGACGTCCCCTGTACGGTCTTAACTGCTTGCTAAAGTAAAAAAAAAAGTTTTTAATTATGTTTTCGGGTTTTCTTAAATATATATTTAGCAGTTTCTGATACATAAGGAAATGGAAAGCAAGAAAAGCATTCATGGTTTAGACGGTGTTTGTTTTTCTTTATATTTCATAGAGGGCAACATTATTACAAACATGAATAATTATGACTCAAAATGGACACATATCAAGATAAATATATACCGATAAACCGCTTAATATTTTATTCCATGTATTTAAACAAATGACCGTGTTTTGTAATTTGTGAAAAAAAAGATCTAAATGGAGGATGTGCGGGAAATCTGCGCCATGTAGCCTGTCTGAGTTAAAGCGCTTAAAGGCCGAACATTTTAAAAACGCCCCCTTTTTTACCTGTACAAACTTCAAAACGATGCCGCCTGTCAATTAAGTTTAAAAAAATAGCACCCAGTTTGATTGACGTGATCGTCCGAGCGTGATCTGGCCGGTTCAGTTGTACATTTGTGCTGTACACACGTGTGTTTAGAGAAAATTCGGACGACACAGACATGGATGTAGAACGTACAATCCAACTGTTAGATTGGATTCATTTTCATATTAAATCGCTTCATATGGACATTTAGAACAATAAGATATTCCAACTAAGATCGATTCTGACTAATTATTTATTTCCTGTGTATTAATTTGCGTCCTGTGTTTAGAGATTAGCAGCGTTCACGACCGCAGGTAGACTGCAAGCCCCGGAGGCTTTCACACCTCTAAAAATTAAGCCCCGCCCTCACCTGAGATTTATCAGCCGGTAAAATGTTCGGCCTTTAATATCACACCATGATTAGCACGTGCAGATAATCACACACCGATCGAAATGATCACCTATATTTTGACAGTTTTGCCTTTTGTAATGATGCATAGAATAGCATCGTCCCAATGAAATGCATGTTGATTCTATTTAGCAGAAAGTTACTTACTTAATATCTAAGTCATGTAAATCGCAATCGATTATATTTGCATTCAGCCATTGTTTTTTTCTGATAAATTATGAGAGAGAGAGAGAGAGAGAGAGAGAGAGAGAGAGAGAGAGAGAGTTGATTTTTTAGAGGGGGAATTAGTCCGGCCCTTTGACACTTTTAACTTTTATGAGGGTGAATTGTCCAGTTTAGTAATTCATATGCATTATTGTATAAAATTGTCCTCATACATATAAAGCAATCATGATATAGTTCATGAATAATTTAATACATGTATACAAACACCGGTAACGGCACGCATGCATGATCTTAAAACAATGTTCTGGACTTCGGGTTTTAGATTAGAAAAATATTATACATTTACTTAAATATGAAAAATATGAGAGCAATATGGTTTAATTCATATAGCTGTGTCAAATGATGTTCCGAATTTTAAGCCCTTTCTTCTCATGTTTGATATTCTTACATGTAGAACTGATAAATCAAAATTTTAAATTTCTGTTTTCTTTACTTGACAGACTGGGAAAGAAAGTCATAAGCGGCGTTTAAACAACATGTTGAATAATTGTTTAGCATTATCGAGCATTCATATCTTAGGAAAAAGTGTGTGTATATACAAGTACACGTGTGTCTGTCACCTCATTGTTCCCATCCTTGCCGTGCACTGCAAATTGTCAAGAAGGGCTGTGTATACAGTAGCTATAATTATATATTCAGTGACCGACCATTCAGATCTGAGGAAGTGTGTGTATATACATGTACACGCGTGTCTGTCATCTCATTTTCCCTACCTCGCTACCGTGTGCTCTGCAAATTGTCAAGAAGGGCTGTGTACAGTAGCTATTATATAACCACTGACCGAGTGAAAAAATAATGTCAACATCCTCTTCTTTGAAAACTGTAACTTCAATCAATTCTTTGATCAATTGATATGGTGTAAAATAAAACATTGGTGGATTAAAATTAATATCATCACTTGAAGTTAATCTAAATAATGATAAAGAATTGAATGAAACTAGGATTGCATGTTAACTTTTTAGGAAATTAATACCCAGGTAAATTAATTTTAGTAACTTTTAATTCAAAATCAATGCAAACTCTCTCTCTCTCTCTCTCTCTCTCTCTCTCTCTCTCTCTCTAAAATTGTTTATGAGAGTTAAACATCAGATAAAATTTCATTCAAGGGTCCAATTAGCCGCTCAGAAACATATTTAACAAGCTATTGAAGCTTTTTTTTTGTTATTCACGGGAAATTAATGAAGGTATAATCAGGAACTTGTTATAAAAAAAGAAAGATGTGCTCTATCGTAACATGACTGCTTATACATGTACATTCTGCATTCTGACTTATTAACATCTTTCAGTTTGCAAATATTTGTTTAGATACACAAAATTAAATGCTAAACACCATATGCTGCGCTTGGTCTTTGTAGAAATAATTCACAGTATTTCTTATATCTATTTTTCAAACATTACGGAGTAGTGATGTTCCCGGTCGCTAAAGGACTAAATGCTCTGAAGGCTCTCACACCTACCGAAAATAATCCCCGCCCTCACCTGAGATTTACCACACGGTGAATCTCTAGACTTTAGTTGTAAGCATGATTATTAAAGTACTGTATCAATAAATTGTTAATGAAAACATTTTAATTTCTAAAATTACAATAACAGTGTGTCTTGTGAGTCGGCGCTCTGTCGAGTTCAAACATTGATTTATAGCTCAATCTATAACACATGAGAGTTAAATAATTGAACTAAGAAAAAAAATGAAATTAAATAATAGAAAAGGCTGTTAAAAACTGTCAAAAACCGTACAGGGGGTGTCAGGGGCATGTACAGGGGAATACAGTGGCTTACAGGGGGTGACAGGGGCGTACAGGGGGTGACAGGGGCTTACAGTGGCACACAGGGGGATGTGTTCAGTGGCTGACAGGGGATTGCAGGGTGTACAGGGGCTGTGTACAGGGGCTGACAGGGGTTGCACAGGGGATGACAGGGAAAACACAGGGGGTGACAGGGAAAGACAGGGGATTTTCATATGGACAGGGGTTTTTAGAGCCAGTAGTGTGATATACTATTTTATGATATGATACTCTATTGTATTATATGATACAATATTATCTCATATGATATTATATTGTAAAAAAATTATATGATACTATATGATATTGTATCATTTTTTTGGTATATTATTATTTGTTGTTATATTCAATAGTATATTCTCACTATATAACTCTACATAGACAAATAGTCAATAATTGTAATACATTGTATTAGCTCGTCCGAAAAATATTGACCGGTCAATATTTTTTTTGATATTGACTGGCTTGGAATAATATCTAAAAAATATACCCACTATTTCAATATGTCACTCCTGATTCGTTGATTCGTAAATGGTGACGTAAATAAGTCTTCGCGACTCCAAAACAAGGTGACATCATAAGAGGCAATCAGTCAAGACAAGTAAACAACGGACGCGCAATGTAATGGTTTGCTAGTATAACGGATATAAGGATTTGCGAATTGTGAAGTAAAATCAAATAAAACATCAGTAACTTAATTCCTATGGGTGGCGGAATATCACCATTGACAGTTTGATGCCGATGATATTTTGGAAATGAACTTTGCACAAAATTTATTTTGTGAATTCTCTGTTAAGCTGTGAAAATTACGGCTATCTGTTTTCAAATCCTTTCTTGAATTTTGGTTTGTTTTTTCATATAACAAAACATATGTTGACTGTGTTTTCGGGCAACATTGATTATATTAGCCCCCCTTGGGATGAATATAATGCCCTCCGCTTCGCGTCGGGCAATATTTCATGCCTCGGGGGGCTAATATAATCAATGTTGCCCTCAACCCCAGTCAATATTTGTATAATATTGTATCCTATGATATTTTTATATGTAATATTGTATATTATGATACAATTTTGTATGATATGATATTGTATTATAAAATATATATAGGATCTCTCATGATTTGCAATGGTATATGATTTTTATCCAACGAGTTGTGTCTTTTCTATCCCCGAGCCTTGGCGAGGGGATAGAAAACACACAACGAGTTGGATTAAAATCATGTACCATCGCAAATCATGAGAAATTCTTTTTATCACACGTTTTACCACGTACTTTGTTAAACTTCAATCTTTTCTATAAAAATTATAATTGTGAACCGCACAACACATATTCTATACCACACGTCAACAACTTTATGCACGGAATAAAGTTCCTTATAGATTAACAAACATACATTTCATTTTTGAGCATATTTTAATCAATTCATGGAAGAAAAAAATAAAACAGCATTAAATGCTTCACATTTACAACTCTACACTTTTCAACTGAATTGTTTTGTTACTTTTTCATTCTACGTCAATCATCTGCATGAAGCTACGTAATGTTTAATTATGATGTCATGTGGCGTAAGAACACACAGTGGAATATAAAAAAAATTATTATATGAGGGATATCCACCGCTTATTGAGATAAACATTTGGTAAATTATTGTGTCTCATGATGTTGTATCAGATGATATTGTTAGTAACATAATATTGTGTCATATGATCAGATATTGTATAATATAATATTTCATTAAATAAATAATATATAATTGTTTCATATGATATTATAATTTATAATATTGTATATAATATTGTATCATATATGATATTTTATAATATGATAATGTATTGAATAATATATATATGATATTGTATCATTTGATATGATACGTTATATCAAACTGTATTGTATCATATGATACAATATGATAATTTATGAAATAATATCATACAATATGATATCATATGTTACAATATCATGATGTACCGGTAATATGTGATAAAATATTGAATTGTGAATCTTTATTTTATCATAAATTATGCTATGATTTTGTGTGATCAAATACAGAAATGTTTAACACAATACCATACCATATCATTTTATATGATATGATATATGTGTTTAATTTATATGATACTATATCATATCTTGATATGACGTCATATCATATGTTACAATATCATATTGTTTCATTTTATATTACAGTATTATATTGTATTTTATTATTATATTTCATATGACACTATTTTATAGTATCATAGGATGCAATATTATATTTAATTGTAATCTATTGATTAACATTGTATCTTTTAATACTGTATGAAATAAACTAATGATTATCAAACAATTTCTTAACACATGATATACGATATTGTGTCAAACCACACTACAGTATCCATGAATATCCAAGATCATTATGATTTTCATATGATATGATAAAGATTGTCTCATAAGGTGATGCCTCGGCTCGGTGAGCTTTGTAATCTGTGATTACCTATGTTTTAATATTATTTTATGTCTTGTAGAACATTTTTTGAAACCAGAAAAAGATCCAGAGCAGGTAATTGGTTTTTTTTTTTATTTCATATGGAACTAGGTTACTCAATGCTAAATTGCTAAATGATTTGTGTGATCTTTGATACAGACAGAGACATAAATAACATATGCCTCATGCCTCTGATACAAATTAGGATATAAATTTATAAATAATGCCGAGATTTAGGGAAAGGGGGAGATGAGTCCTCTCCGGAACCCCTAAGCAACTTTAGACAACCTCATTCCTGCATCCCGCGGGAGACTCCCCCAAAAATGGCCTATAAATCTGAAAATTCCCGCATCCAAACAATCTCCCATATGGGAGACTAAATTCTCCATAAAACATATACCCCCCCCCCCCCCCCCCCCCCCCCCCCCAAACATGTGAATCATTAGGGTTTTCTGTGTGATTTTGGTTTTAAAAGCTGCTATGTAGCTTGAATAAATCCAAATTCATCCACAAACTGCCTACAGTGATCATAGTATGACTTGTTTTCGTCTAGTTTACTTTTAACGATTACTTCCGGTTTTAAATAAAATCATGAATGACAAACGTATTACACTCATAATACGTGTATATATTTCAAATTAACAACTGTTAAGCATATAGAAAATCGAGATGGATATAGGTAAACAATAAGGGCTACTTGATTTTCCACGGACATGCGCAATGAGGTCGGTTTCACTCTTCCTTTCTTCATCAATATTCATTAAAAGGCATAAGTTTTCTGTCAGGAAAATAAAATATTTAAATTCAAAAAATCCCCCCCCCCATAATCAAGTTGGTAAGGGGGAGATTCTCCCACGTAATAGCTTTGAAAGGTTTACAGGTATGCAACCTTTATAGATTAATTTCTTAACTTAATATGGTGGTTCAGTTATACACATAAAAGTCCCTTTCAAAAACCATTGCACCAGAAAAGCTTATTGTTTCATTAAAAGCTTTTTAATACAAGGTGATTAATGTTTGTTCAAATTATGACCCTTGGGTCAGTAATGATCGAGGCCTTAAGAGGGGTGCAAATTTTAGCACGGAAATATTTAAAGAGTTGACATTGGATTGATTTCGTTTTGTTACAGTCGGGATTAAAATTTATTTAAGGAATAACCCCTGGGTTAATGTGTAAGTTTGTTACTCCGTGAGTGTGGCACTGATCTCCAGGAGAGGTGCAAAAACATATCACTATATACTTATTAATTTCTTTTTATTAGCTCATCTGAGCTGAAAGCTCAAGTGAGCTTTTCTGATCACTTTTTGTCCTGCGTCCGTCTGGCTGTCTGTCCGTCCGTCTGTCTGTCCGTAAACTTTTTACATTTTCGACTTCTTCTCCAGAACCACAGGCCGATTTCAACCAAAATTCGCACAAAGCATCCTTAGGTGAAGGGGATTCAAGTTTGTTAAAATGAAGGGCCACGCCCTCTTTCAAGGGCAGATAATACATAAATCATTGAAAATTTGTTGGTATTTTCAAAATTCTTCTTCTCAAAAATCATTTGGCCAGAAAAGCTGAAACTTGTGTGGAAGCATCCTCAGGTAGTGTAGATTCAAATTTGTTCAAATCGTGATCCCCAGGGGTAGGGTGGGGCCACAATGGGGGTCAAATTTTTACATAGGAATATATAGAGTAAATCTTTTAAATCTTCTCTGAAACTGATCAGCCAGAAAAGCTGTAACTTATGTGGAAGCATCCTCAGGTAGTATATATTCAAGTTTGTTCAAATCATGATCCCCAGGGGTAGGGTGGGGCCACAATGGGGGTTGAATTTTTACATAGGAATGTATAGAGTAAATCTTTAAAAATCTTCTTCTGTGAAACTGATCAGCCAAAAAAGCTGTAACTTATGTAGAGGCACCCTCAGGTAGTATATATTCAAGTTTGTTCAAATCATGATCCACAGGGGTAGGGTGGGGCCACAATGGGGGGTCAAATTTTTACATAGGAATATATAGAGTAAATCTTTAAAAATCTTCTTCTCTGAAACTGATCAGCCAGAAAAGCTGTAACTTATGTGGAAGCATCCTCAGGTAGTGTAGATTCAAGTTTTTTCAAATCATGATCCCAGGATGTAGGGTGGGGCCACAAGGGGGCGTTCAATTTTTACAAAGGAATATACATAGTAAATCTTTAAATCTTTAAAGCCATTTTTACAAAGGAAGCATTTAAATTATCTACAAAAACTCAAATGTTATTATATATGGTTTTACTAACATGCAAGCATTTTGAATTATTGTTGATTCTTAAAAATTGTTTAGACTCTGGCCCATGGAGAATTATTTGGCCTTACAAGGGGTTCAAAGTTTGATGTAGGTTTATAATCCATAGATAAACAGTTGTTTAAGTCTGATCATTTTCTCGAGAACTGCAATGCTTAATATGTAATATGACTGTAAAGTCACCATTTTACAAAAGGGGTCAATGATAAACATTAGAATATGCAGGGGAATTTTTTTTATATACAGGATCTATTATACGACATTGTTTATATATTTTGTATATGACTCCATAAAGCTGATTTTATTATGTCTATCATTGCTCAGGTGAGCGATGTGGCCCTTGGGCCTCTTGTTAATCTTTTTTTAGCTCACCTGAGCTGAAAGTTCAAGTGAGCTATTCTGATCACATTTTGTCCGTCGTCCGTCTGTCCATCTCTGTCTGTCTGTAAACTTTTCACATTTTCAACTTCTCTAAAACCACTTGGCCCATTTCAGCCAAATTTAGCACAAAGCATCCCTATAGAAAAGTGAAAATAAATTGCAGAAATGAAAGGCCAGTTTTCATTCAATGTGGAGAAAACATCGAAACTGAAAAAAAGGGGGTGCATTTTTAAAAATCTTCTTCTCAAGAACTACTGAGTCAAATTCAACGTAATTTAGCAAAAATAATTCTTATGGAATGGAAAATATAAATTGCAAAAATTAAGGGCTAATTCGGTTACAAATTTGAATGAATTACGAAAATAATGATAAAGAAGGGGCAATCAGTTTATAACTTCGGATTCGGTATTCCATATATCGAAAACGAAGTTCTTTGCTTGAAGCAGTCATATTGGACGCATGATAAACGGGTCAATCTGACAAGGATGAATGTGTTTTTTGTGCAACAGTTCGCGTGCGAAGGGAATTTTTGAAACATGCAAGATATATAAGTGCCGATTTTGTGAAGTAAATTGAGGTTAAATATTTCAATGCATTGCCATTTTCACTTCTGATGGTGGTTTTAGCTTGTTTTGGTTTTCGTTTCATTTTCATTAATTTAACTTGGGGAACTATTGCCTGTATTTTGGAAGTTTTACATATCAAATCTAACATAGACTTCGGTAAATCAGACAGATGATTGTTTACCTGCGCAAAATGAGCAAAATTGAAAATCTGTTGCAGTAACAACGTACTAAAATTCAGTATGATCGTGATAAGATGCTCAGCATTTTCAATCTAAACCGAGATTATTTTCGCTAATAGAAATATGTAGGCATATAAATGATTCATTTTGGAAAAAAAAGTTTTGCTCTTTCTTTGTTTTCGTGCATTTTCCTCTGTTTTAATTGTTTAAAATTTTCTAGTTACTAAAGGTATTTGAGTGTCAATCTTCGAGTTATAAGCAAGATGCAGAGCTTTGCTCACAATTATGTTTGTACACAGAGCTGAGGCCATGCTTTAGTTCGTTCACATTTTAAATGCTGAATAGGAAATAAGTTTTAAAATCTGAAGTTGAATGTAATAAGCTCATGTGAATAAAAACATGACTCAAACCTCACATAATTGTGAGCTCTGTATCTTGCCTATAATTTTACGATTGATGCTGAAATTTTGGTTGATCATTATAAAAATGTCTTGCTAAACATTAAATACTTGTACAGAAAAATTAAAAAGAGGATATGTTATAACTAAATGTACTTTCTGGGGCCCCTTCTTTTACGATGAATTATATGAAATCCACACCAATTTTGATAGTCTTTCAAAACACGAGTAAACAAAATTGACATCTTTTAAACATTTTCCATAGTTCTGACACATTATTATTATTATTGAGGATAAATGCATTATCGTCGTTTTTAGCTCAATTGAGCTTTTCTGATCAAAATTTGTCCGTTGTCTGTCGTCGTTGTTGTTGGCGTTGTCGTTGTAAACTTTTCACATTTTCATCTTCTTCTCCAGAACCACTGGGCAGATTTCAACCAAACTTGGAACAAAGCATCACTGGGTGAAAGGGATTCAAGTTTGTTCAAATGAAGGGCCACACCCTCTTTAAAGGGGAGATAATTTAGAATTATTGAAAATTTGTTGGTATTTTTCAAAAATCTTCTTCTCAAAAACTATTAGGCCATAAAAGCTGTAACTTGTGTGGAGGCATCCTCAGGTAGTGTAAATTCAAATTTGTTCAAATCAAGGTCCTCAGGGTAGGGTGGGGGCCATAATGGGGGGGGGGGGATTAATTTTTACATAGGATTATATAGAGAAAATCTTTCAAAAAATTCTCCTTTAAAACCTTTAGGCAAGAAAAGCTCAAATTGGAGTGGAAACATCCTCAGATAGTGTAGATTTAAGTTTGTGAAATTCATGGTCCCCGGGGGTAGGGTCGGGCCACAATGTGGGGATGAGTTTTTACAAAGGAATATATAGAGA
The DNA here is from genome assembly GCA_033439105.1 of Magallana nippona. Classification (NCBI taxonomy): domain Eukaryota; kingdom Metazoa; phylum Mollusca; class Bivalvia; order Ostreida; family Ostreidae; genus Magallana; species Magallana nippona. The sequence continues at coordinate 17,348,193 of CM065919.1, read as the reverse complement.
AAATCTTTAAAAATCTTCTTCTCAAAAACTATTAAGCCAGAAAAGCTCAAACTTGTCTGGAGGCATCTTCAAATAGTGTAGATTCAGGTTTGTCTAAATCATGGTCCCCTGGGGTAGGGTGGGGGCACAATGGGGGATGAATTTTTACAAAGGAATATATAGAGAAAATCTTTAAAAATTTTCTTCTCCAAAACTAAAAGGCCAGAAAAGCTCAAACTGGAGTGGAAGCATCCTCACATAGAGTATATACAGGTTTGTTTAAATCATGGTCACCAGGGGTAGGGTGGCGCCACAATGGGGGATGATTTTTTTTACATAGGAATATGTAGAGAAAAACTTTAAAAATCTTCTTCTTAATACTAGTAGGCCAGAAAAGCTCAAACTTGCCTGGAGGCATCTTCAAATAGTGTAGATTCAAGTTTGTTTAAATCATGGTCCCAAGGGGTAGGGCGAGGCCACACACACACAATGGGGGGATGAATTTTTACATAGGTAAATATAGAGAAAATCTTTAAAAAATATTCTGGGAAAGTTTTCAGTCCAAAAAGCAGCAACTTGTGTGAAAGCACGGGTTGTGCAGATTAAAGTTTGTTCAAACCATAATTCCCTAGAGAAAAGTAGGGCCACAAAGCGGGAGGGGGGGGGGGGGGGGTGATATGGGAATAGAGAAAAATCTTCTTACAGGTACAACAACAAAAGGGGCTTGGTATTTACCATATAAATATATAGATATAAATATTTTTTGCAAGATCTACTGTAATTAGTTGTCAAAATGTTTTGATTTTGATACTGTAATGCTAATTTAATCAGAGTTAAGGCTATTGTTGCTAAGGTGGGCGATGTGGCCCTTGGGCCTCTTGTTTAAGAAAATACTGCAGCGGAAAATCATCTTGATAGCCATTTGCTGTTTTTGATTAAAGATGAAAATAATGGGTGGGCCTTAGTACTATGATAGGAAAGTAGGAAATGAGCATATAAATACATTGAAAACACATATGGTTGGACCGGGGAATCGAACCTGGGACCCCTGCAACTCCAGTCAGGGAACTCTACCACTGAGCCATCCACTCATCCAGGCAGATATCCACGGTCCATATAGCCCCAACCATTACTGTACATTAGAGTGATATGCTTGTTAATGCATTGATTATATTAGCTCTTTAACATATCACGTAATAACATTTTCAGTCGAGTGTATTCATCGATCAAGTGTCAAGATATAAGGTCACACAAGTTACGCCAGGTAAACAACAAATTTTATCATGGGGAAGACCAATTAAATTTTTGAATGTTTTTAATTGAGGAATTGAGCGCATTGAGTACAGTTTTTCTTCTTTCACATGTAGGATGTTTTTTTTAATAAAATAACAATAACTACTAGTAAGTAGTTGATGGAGAAAATTTACGTATATGCTCTCATATATTTTTATCGCTTCTGAAAGTTGGGGGGGGGGGGGGGGGGGGGGGGGGGGGGCGGGGGGGGGGGGGGGGGGGGGTGGGGGGGGGGGGGGGGCTAAATAAAGGCAATTGGAAGTTAACAGTGAAACACTTCCCAAAATTTAATTAATATCTTGCATAGGATATTCTTATTTTCGGTAAAAATGGGTATTCCATAAAGGTACGTAATGTCAAAGATTAACAATATGGCCATATGGCACAATATCCTTTGAACGCCCATATAAAGCCATTGTTGCTCAGGAGAGTGATGTGGCCCATGGGCCTCATTGTTTCAAGAATTAAAAGCTGTTAATATTTTACTATGCAAGTATAGTGATGTAGTATTGAATAAAGTTTCCTCAGACTGATACTTCCCCGTACTAACATGAGAGCAACAAGAGAAAATGCCAAAAAAGTTAAAAACAACTGCTTTGCCACTGATATTTTATTTTGTTGCTTTGCAAGCATGGGTATATTAGTGTGCGTACAGAATAAGATTAATCTAATTGTGGTCACTGGATCAAAAATGAGGCCTGAAGATTTCATCATCTGAAAATGTTTAATGTAAAAAAAAAAATCAGTTTGAAAGTCATGACATTACAAAGCTCAAATACATAAATACTAAATGACATTTACAAATAAAATTAGTCATTAAACTTTTGAACCCAAAATGCCATGATGTGGCCATAGCTAGAGTACATTTTTTGTATCAGAAAACTAACAATGAGGTAAGCAGTGTGTATCACAGGCCCTCTTGTTTTATTCTACTTTTTTGTCCTAGGAATGCCAAACTCTGCTGTCCCTCCTCAGTGATGGATTTGAAAAACTTGCAGTTATCAGTTCAGGAAACAGCAGTGCGGATAACCAACCCAATCTGAAAAACCTTCATCATGAGTATTATGAACCCAGAGCTCAAGATTTCTCAAGAATCAACACAAATACTAGAAAAAAGACCTTGCACAAGTCGAATCTTTGATTGAATATTTTAAAAAGTCAAAAAACGCAAGGAATTTGCAAGGAGTGATTTAGTTGCAATAATGTAGCCATATCCCATTTTTTCTCTGACCTTTCCTGGAGAGGGCCAAAATTCCATATGATATCTGTAATGATTTAATCCAGTTGACTTTGGATTAATTGATTGTTTTTAAGTAAGACTTTGATCATGACCTTTTTGGTCGGCCCATTTTTACGTCTTAGAGAAAGACTGATTCTGATTTGACCAAAAGGTCATGATCAGAAAATACATGTAGCCAGAATATTAACCAATGAAATTGAGTTTAGCATTAGCTATCAAAAATGGCCGGCCTTGTCAAAAGTCGATGTGGTTGCAGAATAAAAGTTCAGTTTGGGGAGTATTCCAAGGAATTATTCTTGAGCTTGAAGATGTATAATTAAATTGTAATATAATTAAACATCTTAAATTAAAAAGCAACTGTTAATTTTGTAACTGTAATTGACAGTGGAAAGTATTGGATTTTGCACCATGACTGATTAAAAACAACGTCTATTTGGTCATTATTTAACGAGGCCGAATACAGTTCGAGTACGTACGCTTTCGCACACAGCGTTTCATATGCATTGTGAGTCATCGTTTTGCTTGGTTGACCCCATGGTGTTATGGTTTCAACTGTAGATATTCAGCGAAAATACCTCTGCGTAAATGCGTGAAATTGATAGCATATTGTAGAATATACATAAATGTCTTGAAGTATAAGCTATCTTTAGGCTTTGGTCAAAAACGTGAAGAGGGTTCAACAAGCCTAGCCCTCTGTCACGTTTTCTTACCCGCCTATATAAAACAATACAGTCCCTGAAACGTTCCCATTTTTCCGTGCGCTCACCGTACGATTACTGTGCGTTCACTTGCGCTCTCCGCTCCGCTCCGTTCGCAGCTCACCGTTCACAAAGCGTTTCGCCTTGCGTTCACTTTGCGTTCACATTGCGCTCAACGTTCGTTCAGCGTTTACTTATCGTTCAGCTCAGTTTTCATTCATTTTCATTCGGAACTCCAAAGTGAAAGGATCGGTCTTTGCGAGTCACAACAAAATGAATTCGACAAATAATATAAATAGAGAAATTGTGAATAAGAAACGGGCGTTGTTTGAGTGTATATTCACGATTCATTCGATTTCTGTTCACAAATGTATCCAAGCCCGACAATAAACTGAACATATCAAATTAAGAAAAGTAAGCTAACTATCACATGATGAATTTCTGCCATTCAGTCAACTGAATAATAACTGAATGGTCAGGAAAGGTGACTGAATGGCATAGCTATGCCATTCAGTCACCTTTCCGTCAGATTTCAGTTGACTGAATGGCAGAGCTTCATCCTTTGTGTAAATACGTGTCAATTTATTAGATAATAAATCCAAATGATTTATCAATAAAAGTGAGGTTTTTTAATGATTTATAAAGTAATTAGATCTGTAATTTACCGAATCGTGTTTATTTATCGCCGAACGAATCTGCCGATTCCCGATAAACTTACTTATTATAAGATAAGGGGAAAATGATTAAATGTTTGTTTAGAAAATAAATAAAAGAATCTGCTTTATTTGTTATAATACATATATATCTAATGTAAACCAAAAATGTATCGTAATTGCTTACCTGTTTGTTTACGTAATTGTGTGAATACTGCGCTTACGATTTAATACTTCTGATGCACCTCGTTCTAAAGATTTTTCTAAAGATTATATGTATGTATATATTAATTAGTCATTATACATTATTCGATTATTCGTAGGTAAAATTATTATTGTCTTAAATTTCGTTTTATTTAACTCTATTTCCTAAATATAAATGGTATGGTATAGGATGGGATATGATATGATAGGATAGAGATTATTTGCAGAATAGGATGCAGGATACACAATTTAGGATAGGATATATTGTTTTGTCAACTTTCAACGATAGCAGCACTGTAGATGTAGTTTGTTATTTTTCCCTGATTGCCGACAAAATACAATGTAAGGATAACTCCCGAAGCACTCCCGAATAAATCGTTCATCTTGCGTTCACCGTTCACTTGCGCTCCGTTTGCGCTCTGCGTTCGCTCATCGTTCACCATTCATAAGCGCTCACCAAATTCCGATCAGCGTGCGCTCACCGTTCACTCTCACCGTTAAAGTGTAAAAGTAGAACGTTTCAGGGACTGTACATGTATTTTAAGACATTTAAGGTGGAATAACACACATGGAAAGGAAGTCCACTCAAATTAAGAGTAAATTATTTGATTATGAAAAATATAATGATTAATAAACTGCACATATGTCAAATCAGCCAGAAATTTGCAGGTTTGGGGATAAACAATGAATGTCTAAAAAAATTCAATTCAGTAAGTAACAACAAAAGACCCTGCTGGATTCGAACTCGGGATGTACGGATCAAATGCCCGACACTTTATTCATTCGGCTATGGTGTAAGTTACATTGTGCCGTCGATAAAATCGTTTAATAAAACGAAATGTCGTTTCGATCAGAGGTCAGCCATTTTGTGATGATGTGTTATTCCCACCCTACCGAACGACGTATTTTATATTAATGACCCTTAATATGTGATGTTATATATATTTTTATTACTTAAATATGTCTGACTGTTTTAATAATGCTCTAAAGATCACCATTTCCACCTTTGTCAAATAAAAAAAAGGCAGTATCTGACAAATCTTGGAAATTGGTCAAAAAAAAAATAAGAAACCCGTGAAACAAACCAGGAGGTAAAAGGTTTTTTTGTTTTATTTGATCATTTGATGCCTTTTAGCAATAACTTTCGTATGTTGGACACAAAAAAAAATCCCAAGGGCAGAAGTTTCAAAACAAGTGTCAAATTGATACATTTCAAGCAAAATCCATAGGGTCAACAAATTTTGAAATGACCCCATAAACAAACGTTGTGGAAACTGACTGATTTTTTATCCAAAAATTAAGATTATATCGGTAGAATTTCATGTAAAAAAGCTCATTAAAAATATATGGCAGAACGAATTAGACGCAGCCTCATTAAACGCATATGAAAACAGATAGTGCATGAAATATTTTGAATAAATTCAGAAAACCAATCTGCGAAGGTTTATAGCGGGGTGCTATCTTCAAGTTATTTAATGGTTTGATTGTAGCTCGCCAAAATAGAATCGCTTTTGCAGTATATCAGGGACGTATAAACTAACTTAGTATATATACGTCCCTGACTATATACAAAGTAAAGTACTGAACGCAAGCAATATCTGTAGTTTTAAAATTCATCTTAACTTGTCATGTGGTGCTCAAGAACACATACAATGGAGAGACAGTTAAATAAAAGACTAGTATCAATATATATATATATATAATATATATATATATACACACAATCCTATCCTATCGTATCGTGTATCAATCCTATCGTATCGTGCGTGTATACTGTTCTATCGTGCGTTAATCCTATCATATTGTGCGTTAATCCTATCAGCTTTATCGTTCAATTTTAACAGGTTTTTTCGTTTATCCTATCGTGTTAATCGTTTCGTGCCTTTTAATAAGCAAATAAATTTATTTCAAAGTTACAAGTCGTTCAGTGCGCCGTATACGAAAATTTATCAAACAAGAAATATAAAATCCTATCCAGTATTCTATCATGATACTAATTTCTTAGTTCTTTAGATCAAAATTAACCAATATTACATGTAAATCATATCTGTAAGCAGTGGAAATGAAAAATTAATGTAAACTATCGAAGTTTTTAGGAACAAGGTAACGTATTTACCTGTATATCGAACATATTTAATCGTACTCTGAGTGTATATCTGCGTAAACATTAACTTGTATGTAATATAGTTCGTTTTTTATGCATCATTTTTTACAGAAACAAAAGTATTTATGATATAATTTATATTTATTTAAAACAAGAGTTGTATTTTAATTGAACCCGCTTTTTTCCGTGTGATATAAAATTAAACTGGTCGTTTTTATACATTCTATAAAGGATGCAGCGATGATTACCAACTCGGCAATTGTTAACAAGAAAATCCACGTACATCTTGATTCGTACGTGTTCTTTCTCAGACTCTACGAGAACGAGATAATACTTTTATTATGAACATCTTTTATCCTTTCCTATTGTGCGTGTATACTGTTCTATCGTGCGTTAATCCTATCCTATCGTTTATCTTGTAAAAAAAATAAGTTGCGGGTACTATATATATATATATATATATATATATATATATATATATATATAATATATATATATATTAAGCACTGAATAGAATCAACAACACTAGGCATCTTTAAGGGGGATGTGCGGCCATCTTGTACATTTGAGAATAAAAATGTTAACATTTCTTGAACTGGGTTGTTTCTGTCCAAAACTGACTAAAACTGTTGTCAAAGGATAAAAAAAAAGCAATAAATATGAGGTTCTACGTATTCTTTTGTATGCAAATAACGCATACAAGAGCAGAAAAATGCCTTTTTAATCACTTAGAACTGCGCAGCTGCAGACTAAAATTCAAAATATGAAAGGAGGTAATTAATGTCCACTCTACAACCATTTGTTGAGAAAAATGGTCTAAACTTGCTTATTTAAGGAAGGAATCTTTTCTGGTTATCGACTTGTCAAAAGTAAATTTAATTGTACATTAAATCAAAATGAAAGGAAATTAAAATATCATATTTTTCTATCTTTTTTGATATTATACAACTTGGCATAGAAATAGTAATCAAAGTTTAGAATCTAACAAGGACTAACTTTTTTCAACTAATTTGAACTAATAATAAGATACTACGACTTAAAATATGTTTTTAAAACATGATTTTCCTGTCAAATTACATTTTTATTAGTTTTTAAGTGCTTATTCTATAAATAGATTTGTGTGAAAAAAACACTAAAAACAGAATTTCTCTCTTATTAAATGGTCAATATATTAGATTTTCTGTCAATTAATATCTTTATGTAAAGTCTTTATAGTATGTAAAAATCAGAAATATTTTATTACTGGAAGCTTAGAAAAATAATCAAAATATCTTCAAAATTTAAGAAAATCAGAGGAAATGTGGGCTAAGCAATATCATATTTAGTTTAAATATTTATTTCAATTTATTAGTACAAGCTGATAGACATTCTGGTATTCTATCATTTCATTGAATATTACAAACTTCATATTTTAAATAGATGTCTACAAAACTGCAGATAACTACATTTATTTTTATCATCCTTTAAGTTGAGAAAAACGGTAGTGACCTTGACATCACCTTCATGCGAAAACAAAGGGGTCAAATTTGATTAAACTGATACAATCATTTGGTTATATGATCTGTTTGACTGTGTTAAAATTTCATGAATTTCTTGATATAAGAATTATGTCATAAAATGGGTCTCAAAAACTATCAATTCGCACGAGATATTTTTATGTCTATGGGAGTACATTAAAGTTATATTTTCATTGAAAAATATATGTATATTTTTTTTCATTTAAGACAATTATTTTTTTGGACCCTACCGTACTTCTAAAAACAATTTAATTTAATTTATAAGTATAGAACTAAAAAAAACACCCTTGGAACTGGTATAGAGATGTCTTTCTTATATTTTCTATGAAAATATAACGTCAATATGCCCCAATAGACACAGGAGCTCGAAGTATAGACTGGATTTGTCTTGTTCTAAATATAGACCCCATGCCGACTGAAAAAATAAGGTACCCTATTTTGAGACAAAGTTACTAAAAAAAACACCCTTGGAACTGGTATAGAGATGTCTGTCACATTCAGCACAGATTGTTTTGAATTGACATTTCTTATATTTTCTATGAAAATATAACGTCAATATGCCCCAATAGACACAGGAGCTCGAAGTATAGACTGGATTTGTCTTGTTCTAAATATAGATCCCATGCCGACTGAAAAAATAGGGTACCCTATTTTGAGACAAAGTTACTACAATAATGTGCAAGATTCAACCGTTTTCTCAACAAAAGTTTTGTAGAGGACACCAATGAACCCCTTTCTTATTTTTTTCAGATTTTTAAACCTTCAAAATACGTTAGCAGCTGCGCAGTTCTACAACTGTTTTAGATGATTAAAAAGGCATTGTTTTGTTTCAACATGCAGAACCTCATATTTATTGCTTTTGACCACAGTTTTGGGCAGAAACAAGCCAGTTCAAGAAATGTGTACATTTTTATTCTTAAATGTACAAGATGACCGCACATCCCCCTTACAGTGTTGGATGTATCATATAGACAATAAGCCAGTAAACTGAATATATAAAGCACAAAAATGGCTAACGACATGAACAATTGATATTGTCAAATTTTCGGGACAACCAGTCCCTTCTTCAGGACACAAGAAATAAATTAAATGGGTAGAAACAGAAAACAAAATCTAGCAGTAAAACTAACACAAGTGGTTGGGTCTCAAATGCGAAACACAACACTTGACCACATCTGGAACTAGCACACCTTGCTGTATGGAAATGTTTGCTGTGCTGAACGTGGAATGATACGCATACCCTTTGACTCTTTGCGACAAATAATGCACGTCCCCTTAGTTTTTCAAACAGAAATAACAAGAAATGTGACTTTTGTAGATGTATAATTTTTTACGAGGTGTTCGATCACTATCATCATTCACTCAACATTCAACTGAACTCTTTTCCGTATTAACAGCTACATCCTTTGTAAAAGGGGATGTACCTGATGCTGGAATGGCAAGGGGACGGAAAACTCTAACTGATCCACTCCCATTTTTTTCTAATCTATAAACCTTCTCCCTGCCTTTTTTGCATAAAATGTCATCAATGCACACGTTCTTTGCAATAAACGAACTGTATCTACCTTGCAATACTTTTCCCACAAGTGTACCATTTCCTATAGATGTTCTGGAAAGGCAAACGGTATTTGCTCGGCATGCTTTGTTTACGTGGAACCTGTCTCGAGTAACACAGAGTGAATGATTCTTGTCCTAAAACAAGGCGTGCTTACAAAAAGATATACTTATGGTTGATAGCTGTCTTCAATTTTAAGAGCAAACGTGCATTAAAGAAAGATAATCGGAGTAAAATACAAAGTGCACAATCCTGTTTTAAAAAAAGTGTGTATACAAACCGATAATTTAAAAAAAAGAAAAGAAAAATCATGCCAACAGGTGGAATCGAACCAGGATACCAAAAAAAAAACTTTAAAAATGTTGTAAGTGACAGCGGTGAAACCAACTGAGCTATTCAAACCTCAGACGTCACACGTATATATAAACCACTATTATAGTACAAATGAAGTTTAATTTTGTTGTAGGTTTTTTTTTTTTTAATTTCGACCTCGGGGCACTGGTGCCACTAAAAAATCCTATCTTTAGGTCAAGATCTAGTAAATGAAAGTTAGGTGCCTACAGCTATATGAAATTCAAGCTACAAATTCTTTCAATGATGCTTCATAATAATAGCTTTGTTTGATAGGGTGTACCGGTGCTTTTTTGGTAAACACAATGAACAATCATGTTTTAAACTGTCATTTTCTACGAGATATGAAGAAAATCAGTAACAAATATTAGGGTTTTGTCCATTTTTTACTAATGGAATAAATCTGGATTACCTCCACTCTCTTCAAAAAGGGCATCAAACAAGACCTTGACATCCTCTTTAAAATGATGTCGAATCGAGTATAGGTATCGGGATTACTTATCTCACGATTTGATATAAAATGTCAAGAAACTGTTTCATTTTCTACATAATCCAATTCCTTTACAGCTGTAAAGTACGGGAAAAATTTCCATTAACTCAATTAAGACGTCATAATGGTTCTCGTACCAAAATGACTCTCTGGAATCATTTTATAGATCTTGACCTTAATTTATTCCTCTGATCAAAACCTATCAAAATATCTTAGTTTTTTTATGGGAAGGCCTGCCCTGATGGATATCTAGGCCAAAATTCATGCAGAAATACACCGTTTTACTGAAAAAAGCATGTTTTATCCAACTTGAAGGTTGATGTGAGAATTACAAACGCAATATTCTAGGTTCTAAATGAAAATTCGAAAAATTTAGAAATATGTACAGTAAAAAATAGCAAATAAACTTTGATTTTTAAAAGTGAATCAGATTTTTTACGGGAAATAGACCCCCCCCCCCCCCCCCCCCCCAAATAAGTGAAATCTTTTGTTATATTCAAGTGATCCTTTTCATACGTTTTGATCTGTATCTTTTTATCAATTGATGTTCTGTTAAGACATTTTTCTAACAAAAGTCGCAGAGAAATAAAAGTTCTTTCCTCCGAAATCAAGATAAAGGGACTGGTTCCTTTAATTATGGGTCACTAGACTCGTGAAATTTATTACAAAGAGCTTAAAAACGAACAACATTTTGTAATGCATTATAGAAGTAAAGTTGTTAATCATAACAAAATCAGTATGAAAAACTTAATGACATACACATTTATAACATTATTAGTATTAGTGATTATTAGGGGCCAAAGATCACTTAGACGCAATATATCTAGAGAAAGAGACATATTTTGTTCAGAACTATAGAAGAGAAAATGTTTGCATTAATGATTCTAATCGATGTCACTAATCGAATCACCAGTTACTGTCCCCATTAAATATATACATGGCTGGCCCCAAAAATATTCAATCTCTTGTGCTTCAAAATGAGCAACAATTTAAGATCGGTGTAAGAACACGAAATGTTACTATTCATAAGAACTTTTGTATGATATTAAGAAAAAGGGACTGGTCCCTTTATGAAGAGAACAAGAAACCCGCAGAGTCTTTTTATAAATAACCTAAAAACGATCAATATTTTGCGATGCATTATAGAAGCAAAGTTGTTAATGTAACATTAACTTTCTGTCAAATACATTGTCACGCCAATTACAATAGGGATATTTAGGGGACGAAAATCTGTAACTATTTAATGAGCCATATGTTTAAAATATAAAAAAAAAACCACTTTGTTGAGCATTGTAAAAGAGATCGGTAATCCTATACATTATTTGAAATTTTGTTTGTTTTTTTTTTGGTTCTGTTTTTTTTTTGGGGGGGGGGGGGTGGGGCGTATTTTTTATCGGTATTACAGCAAATCGTTTCAAAATTTCGGACAGAAGACATACTCATTACTGGTAACGGGATCGTATCTAGTTTTACATAATGTCTAAAAATTCTAATATGAAAAAAAACAGAGTAGAAACTCCCTGTATATTTATATTTAAAAAGACCGGGGAAAGGCGGGACTAAGATGCCTTATTTAGTGTAACTGCTTAACTGTGTTTATACATTATATATATATATATATATATATATATATATATATATATATATATATATATATATATATATACAGTTACACATGAAAATATTAGAGTCTTCACAGATCATTACACTACTGGCTTTGAAAACCCCTGTCCGTATGAAAATCCCGTCTTTCCCTGTCACCCCCTGTGTTTTCCCTGTCATCCCCTGTGCACCCCCTGTCAGCCCCTGTACACCCTGTAATACCCTGTCAGCCACTGTACACATCCCTTGTAAGCCACTGTAAGCCCCTGTCACTCCCCTGTACGCCCCTGTCATCCACTGTATTTCCCTGTGCATGCCCCTGACATCCCCTGTACGGTCTTTTAAATTATCTGCTTGCTAAAGTAAACAAAATAGTTTTTTATTATGTTTTCGGGTTTTCCTAAATACTGGTATATATTCAGCAGTTTCTGATACATAAGGAAATTGAAAGCAAGAAAAGCATTCATGGTTTAGACGGTGTTTGTTTTTCTTTGTATTTCATAGAGGGCAATATTATTACAAACGTGAATAATTCTGACTCAACATTGACTCATATCAAGATAAATGTACACCGATAAACCGCTAATTTTATTCCATGACCGTGTTTTGAAATTTGTGAAAAATATATATAAGTGGAGGATGAGTGTGGGAAATCTGCAACGTTCTGTGCCCTGTAACCTGCCTGAGTTAAAGCGCTTAATAGCACAACATGATTAGCACGTGCAGATAATCACACACCGATCGAAATGATCACCTATATTTTGACTGTTTTGTCTGGTGTAATGATGCATAGAATAACATCATCCCAATGAAATGCATGTTGATTCTATTTAGCAGGAAGTTAATTAGTTAATATCTAAGTCATGTAAATCGCAATCGATGATATTTGCAACCATTGTTTTTTTTCTGATAAATTATGAGAGAGAGAGAGAGTTAATTGTTTAGGAGGGGCAATTATCTGGTCCTTTGAGACTTTTAACTTTTATGAGGGTGCATTGTCCAGTTTAGTACTTAATATGCATTATTGTATAGAATTGTCCTCATACATATAAAGCAATGATACAGTCCATGAATAATTCAATACATGCATACAAATACCGGTAACAGGTAACGTAAAGACACGCATGCATGATCTTAAAACAATGATCCGGGTTTCGGGTTTTAGATTAGAAAAATATGATACATTTATTTCAATTCTGAATTTGAAAAATGAAAAATATGAGAGCAATACGGTTTAATTCATATGACAGTGTCAAATGATGTTCCGAATTTTAAGCTCTTTCTTTTCATGTTTGGCATTCTTAGAACTGATAAATCAAAGTTTTAAATTTCTGTTTTCTTTACTTGACAGACTGGGAAAGAAAGTCATAAGCGGCGTTTAAACAGCATATTGCATACTTGTTTAGCATTACCGAGCATTCAGATTTTAAGAAGGGTGTGTATATACAAGTACACGTGTGTCTGCCCAACCTCGCTACCGTGCACTGCAAATTGTCAAGAAGGGCTGTGTACAGTAGCTATAATTATATAATCAGTGACCGACCATTCAGATCTTAGGACGTGTGTGTATATACATGTACACGCGTGTCTGTAATCTAATTTCCCTACCTCGCTACCGTGCTCTGCAAATTGTCAAGAAGGCTGTGTACAGTAGCTATATATATAACCACTGACCGAGTGAAAAAATAATGTCAATATCCTCTCCTTTGAAAACTGTAACTTCAATTAATTCTTTGATCAATTGATATGGTGTAAAATAAAACATTGGTGGATTAAAATTAAAATAATGGTAAAGAATTGGGAATGAAATTAGGATTCCATGTTAACTTATTACGAAATTAATTCCCGGGTAAACTTTCAGTAACTTTTAATTCAAAATTAATGCAAACTCTCTCAAACACACACACACACTCTCTCTCTCTCTCTTTGACCAGGGCCGCGGATTTCTGTTCACTGGCTATAAATAACATTATATTTGATATCTTCCACTTCGCAGTAAAAGGGAAATGAAAATTTTAGATTTTAGAAATTATTAAATTGTTTGTGAGAGTTAATCATCAGTTAAAATTCAATTCAAGGGTCCAATATGCCGCTCAGAAACATGTTAAACACACATACTAAAATTTCTTAGTATCTTTCTTAGGCAAACTTATAAGCTATTGAAGCTTTATTTTGCTATTCACGGGAAATTAATAAAGGTATAATCGGGTCATAAAAAAAGAAAGACGTGCTCTATCGTATCATGGCTGCTTATACATGTACAATCTACATGCTGACTGATTTACTGGTTTCAGTGTGCAAATATTTGTTTAGATACACATAATTAAATGCTAAACACCATGTGCTGCGCTTGATCTTTGTAGAAATAATTCACGGTATTTCGTATATCTATTTTTCAAACATTACGAAGTAGTGATGTTCCCGACCGCTAAAGGACTGAATGCCCTGAATGGTTTCACACCTATCGAAAATAATCCCTGCCCTCACCTGAGATTTACCACCCGGTAAGCCTTTAATTGTTAGCATGATTATAAGTATCAATAAATTATCAATGAAAACATATCATTTCTAAAATTACGATAACAGTGTGTCTTGTGAGTCGGCGCTATATTGAGTGCAACAATTGATTAATAGCTCAAACTATAACACATGCGAGTTAAATAATTGAACTAAGAAAAAATATTGAAATTGAATAACAGAAAAGGCTGTTATAAACAGTAAAAAAACCGTACAGGGGCATCTGCAGGGAAATACAGTGGCTTACAGGGGATGACAGGGGCGTACAGGAGGTGACAGGGGCTTACAGTGGCACACAGGGGGTGTGCACAGTGGCTTACAGGGTGTACAGGGGCTGACGGGGTGCACAGGGGATGACAGGGAAAACACATGGGGTGAGAGGGAAAAACAGGGGATTTTCATAAGGACAGGGGTTTTTAGAGCCAGTATTGTTAAAAGTAAGCGACAAAGCCATTCTCTTAAATCCATTCTTACCAGAGCATAGTGTTCACCATGCTACGACACATTCAATTCCAAACTATAGCAGCAACCCAAGCACAAACAGAAACCAAACACGCCCGATTTTTCCTGTTCATGAGCGATCTTCCAGACATAACAGGAAACAACGTAGGAATTCTTGTTTAGGACATGGCCCATTACAAAAACAAATAACGTAACGCAAAGCAAAGAACCAGACCACAAACACGAACCGAAAGTGATTAATATATCAAATCGAATTCTTTTTGACATTGAATTTAAAGTACTTGAAAAAGGATTAAAATTTAAACCTATGCCACGCTCAAAACATATAGAGGAAATTACCAATGATACAGACGCTTTTTGCAGAAGATTTAATTAGCTGAATTTTTCTTAGATAAAGAAAATGATGACGAATCTATTATATCCAACAAATATGACTTTATGCCTCCTACGGTAAAAAATACATTTAAAAACAACATGAACAAATTAGACTGGGATGCAGTTGAAAATTAAAAAAAAAATGATGAAAGCATTTTCATTAAAGAAGCAGACAAAGTGAGCGCCGTGATCATACTGGATCGTCAATATTACAAATCATTGTCTCTTTCTGTACTAGAAAATAGTACATACTATGAAAAACAACCAACATATGAAAGTAAGAAGGTCATGCAAAAACTGAAGACTATTATAAATGAATACGGACAAAAACTGACAGATAAGGAAACCAAATATGTTTTGTCATTTAACATTAAAACTAGTAACTTTTATGGTTTGCCTAAAATAAATAACAGCCAGACCATTAACGACAAGTGCAAAAATTTCGGATCAACATACATCAACGATACAAGTCCAGATGATCTCACAATTAGACATATAATTGCAGGAACAACGTGTGAAACCCATATCATAAGTAACCTATTGGATATTTTGTTGAAACCGTATATTTCCAAAGTTCAGAGCTATATAAGAGACACTGTGAATTTTCTCAATACTATTCCTGAAAATAATCAACCCTGTAGGAATTCTTGTTTCATTTGATGTCACTAACCGTATTCTAATATTCCACATGATCTTGGTCTTATTGCCATAGAACATTGGATTGACAAATTTCCCAATCTTTTACATGACAGATTTTCATAGCTTTAAAAAATCTTCAACTTATATTGGAGAAAAATTTCATGCATTTCAATGATACAATTTACAGACAAAAAATAGGCTCAGCAATGGAAACCAAAGTTGATCCAACTAATGCTACACTTGTCCTTGGTTATTTAGAAAAAAAACTATTTTCAAACAATCAAGACAGATTCGATCAAGACTACGAAACCTTCATAAGAAAGTCATGGAAACGTTAATTAGACGACTGTTTTAATATATGAGACAAACGTTAAAATCAGTTAATTTAATCTTTTAATATCCTCAACACTTTGAGCACTACTCTGAAATTTACAATGGAATCGGATACTAATATGTTACCCTTCATTGACGTTATGGTAATCAAAAAAGAAGACCGTATAATAACGGATGTTTACTACATAATAACAGATACTAAGCAATATCTTATATTTGACCCATGCCATCCTAGACACACAAGGACTAATATTCCATACAATATAGCAAGGCTTTTATGTACAATAACCTCCAATACAGAAATATTAGATCTTGGCTCACAGAATTACTATTTCAAAGAAACTATTTCATACAATTGATTCAAAACGGAATTAACGAAGCGAAATCCTTTGAAAAAAGCATCTACTTTGAAATAAAAAATAATATCATTATATATCATAGGTTTCTATGCACAACCCAATAAATCCAGAAGTGTTCAACATAATTAGAAATAACATACCTATCCTAGCGGAGGATCCAGACATGAAGAAAATATTATAGACTTCACAGATCATTAAAAGTAAGCGACAAAGCCCTTCTCTTAAATCCATTCTTACCAGAGCATCGTTTTCCAGAAATAAAAACCCAGGAACGACCCATCATCAAAATATGCGACAAACCCAGATGTAATACATGTCCATATCTGACAGAAGGATATACATTTCATGTCAAAACTGTAAGCGATTTTACAGTCAAAACCTCTATGTCGTGTACGAGTTAAAGCCTTATTTATGTGAGAAGTTGCGCTGGTTGCGGTGAAAGACAGGAGACACCTTGATACACAGGATGACCGTACACCGACAGCAAATCATGGAACCTAAATACCAATGTACGCCCGTCAGTGAACATATAAGAAACTGTGCCTAGAATAAAACTCCAAATTTTACCGTTTTTCCCTTTTACAAATATCTGAGGGATAGCACAGAAAAAGAACATGAAACAAAATTAAATAAAACTGTTTATTAACAGATATAAAACTGTTCTGAATGCCTAATACTTACACTTTGTGTCAGATATCAACTTTTTCCCGCAATATATATTTGTATTATGTGTATGGACAATTTTAAATTCCCGTACTAAATGACTTTCATTGTCATGACGTCATAATCAATTCGCCTATAACGATACATAATATTAGCGATTTCACTACTAAGTCATAAAAGTACTGACATTCCCATTTTTTACTGATAAACTTGGACATTTACTGACAATGTAATGACATTACCGATAAACTTAGAAAAGTACAGACGTTTTTACTGATGGTACTGAAAAACTTAGAAAAGTACTAACAAACTTAGACAGTACTGATAAACTTAGAGAAGTACTGACACGTTTTACTGACGGTAATGAAAAACTTAGAGAAGTACTGACAAGTACTGAAAAGTACTGACACCATTGTTCTTACTCCCGCTAGAGCTTAAAAGGTGTGAAATTGTATAAAATAATGTATTTTTAATTATAATAAAGAATTAAACAATTATTAAACTTATAAATAACATTTTCTTTGTATGAAAATGTCAATTTGATATGTAATTTTCATAAGTGAAGGAGAAATTGAGCCTTGTGTTTCGAAAAAAAGAAATTGGCGGATTTTATAATATCTATGTTGTGAGCATGAGTTTTGATAATTATTTAGAAACGAAAGTCAGTAAAAAAGAAGCTTTAGTAGACTAGATTTTATCTAAACATGCACGCGGAAGTGTGAAACAACGAGACGAAAAAATGCGTTAAATTACATTCTCCTGACACTACTGGTTCTGAAAACCCCTGTCCGTATGAAAATCCCATCTTTCCCTGTCATCCACTGTGCTTTCCCTTTATGCCCTGTGCACCCGCTGTCAGCCCCTTTACGCATTCCCTGTGCACCCTGCGATCCCTTGTCATATATATTTTAAATTATGAGTTAGTGATGCATAACACGAAATGGAAAGCAAGAAAAGTATTAAATTGTTTAGACGGTGCATGTTTTTCTTAGTATTTTACAAAGGGCAATATTATTAAATACTTGACTAATTCTGAATTAATGTTGACACAAATCAAGTCAGACATGTATACTGATAAACCGCTTATATATCTTATTACATGTATTTAAACAAATGACCATGTTTTGTGATTTGTAAAGATCAAAAATAAGTGGAGGACGAGTGCGGGAAATCTACAATGTTCTGTGTCATGTAACCTGCCTCAGTTAAAGCGAATAATAACACAACATGATTTGCACGTGCAGATAATCACACACCGATCGAAATGATCACCTATATTTTGACTGGTTTGCCTGGTGTAATGATGCATAGAATAACACAGTCTCAATGAAATGTATGATTTAATGCATGAATACAAACGCCGGTAACGGGTAACGTAAATACACACATGCATGATTTTAAAACAATGTTTCAGGTTTAAGATAAGAAAAAATATCATACATTTATGTAAATTTGATTTGAAAAAATGAAAAATATAAGAGAGCAATAAAATTTGAATTCATATCACTAAGTCAAATGATGTTCCGAATTTAAAACTCTTCCTTTTTCATGTTTGAAATTCTTAGAATTGATAAATCAATATTTTCAATTTCTGTTTTCTTTACTTGACAGACTGGGGGAAAAAGTATTAAGGGGTGTTAAAACAACAAATTGCATTATTGTTTAGCAATACTGATCATTCAGATCTTAGGACGTGTGTGTATATACAATACACGTGTGTCTGTCACCTCATTGTTCCCAATCTCTCTACCGTGCACTGCAAATTATCAAGAAGGACTGTGTACAGTAGCTATTATATTATCACTTACTGACCATTCAGATCTTAGGAATTGTGTGTATATATACATGTACACGTGTGTCTATCATCTCTTATTCCCTATATACCTCGCTACCGTGAACTGCAAATTGTCAAGAAGTGTTCTGTACAGTAGCTATTATATAACCACTGACCGAGTGAAAAAAAAATGTCAACATTCTCTCCTTTGAAAACTGTAACTTCAATCAACCAGTTGTTAAACATGTGTTTTCAAGTTCTTTGATCAATTGATCTGGTGTAAAATAAAACATTGATGGATTGAAGATTAATTTGACCGCTCCAAGTTAATGTAAATAATTATGTTATGAAAATTAATTCAATTAAATTAGGATTGAATGTTAACTTATTCAGAAATGCAAACTCTCTCTCTCTCTCTCTCTCTCTCTCTCTCTCTCTCTCTCTCTCTCTCTCTCTCTCTCTCTCTCTCTCTCTCTCTCTCTCTCTCTCTCTCTGTATCTATATAAACTCCTACATGTATAGAAAACACTAGTACTACATTTACATGGATGGTGTGTATGTTCTTACCAGGGCCGTGGAATGATAAAGAATTGGAACTGAAATTAGGATTGCATGTTAACTTAATAATTAGGAAATTAATTTCCGGGTAAACTATTAGTAAATTCAATTTAAAATAAATGCAAACTCTCTCTCTCTCTCTCTCTCTCTCTCTCTCTCTCTCTCTCTCTCTCTCTCTCTCTCTCTCTCTCTCTCTCTCTCTCTCTCTCTCTCTCTCTCCAACAAACTGTACCAATGTTGGTATAAAGTTAACACGACTTTACCATGTCACCATGCAGCTTGTAATAGTTGATTTTTTTAGCGTGTTAGGTCTAACTACCGGTTAGCCTTACGTTATATCAAATTTTATATAGAAATGATTTCATTTTATATGTGATTTGCTGTATATGGCAAAAGATATTGAATTAAAACATTCAGATGTTTTACGTCTAAATACTGAACATAAAAAACGTGGCATTCCTAGTCATTCGCAAACATCCAACTCCAATTCCATCCCCCTTCCTATTTGTACAACACAATTCTATGTGTAACAAATAAAGCCCCATATTACACTTTTTTTTAAATATGACAATTTTTCTATTCATAATATTTTGTTAACACTAAACGAATTAAATATAACAGACCCAGTTAATACTTTAAAATTGATATCAGTCTATGAAAAAATGACAATAACAAACCGTCAACCATCTCAAAAATCCATAAAACGAAATACAAATTCAAAGCAGAGCAACACGGGCCTCCAAAAAGATAGAGGTGGGATCAGGTGCCTAGGGGGAGTGAGCATCCTATGCTGACCGGTCACAAAAAACCCCGGAAAAGTCCGTAGACAATTAGGTGATAAATTATGGTCTAACAATTAGTTTGAAAAACGTCAGTCAGCATGCGACCCAGTGGATGATTGTATTTGCTGACAAGGTCGTTGTATCGACCATAGAACTTACGAAAAGATGACTTCAAACGAGCCTGTTGATAGTCCTGTTTTATATAATCTTTACACTGTACACAGGTAGCTTAATTAATTAATGGTGAAAAATGACATAAAAGATGAAAAATCAGGTAAAATTTCATTCAGTAAGAGTAAGAACAATGGGATCAGTACTTATCAGTACTTGTCAGTACTTCTCTAAGTTTTTCAGTACTGTCAGTAAAAATGTCAGTACTTCTCTAAGTTTATCAGTACTGTCTAAGTTTGTCAGTACTTTTCTAAGTTTATCAGTACCGTCAGTAAAAGCGTCAGTACTTTTCTAAGTTTATCAGTAATGTCAGTACATTGTCAGTAAATGTCTAAGTGTATTAGTAAAAAATGGGAATGTCAGTACTTTTATGACTTAGTAGTGTTTGTGACGTCACAATATGAACTATGAATTTGTATGTATTTAAGCAATGAATGCTTATTTTGGGATGTCGTTGGTTCTATAACACACCAGGCCGTGCAGACAAATTGAATAATTTGTCTGCATGGCCTGGTGTGTTATAAGACCGACGACATCCCAAAATAAACATTCATTGCTTATATTTATATTTCTTTTAAATTCTTGCCTTGTCTGCAAATGTGATTTATACCACAAAACTACTGTATTGTCCTAAGGGTAAGTTCAATTGATGGAAGAGCTATTGTAACAGCCACAACAGTGAACTCTGATTTTCGCTTGTGACGTTGCACTTCGACGTTTGTGACGTCATAATAAAACTCATCATCTAACCTAAATGTGTTCATAGGAAATTGAACGTCGCAGATTTCCAATGCAAACATAAGGGGAAATATACACTGAATTTAAATATATGTATATAAGTAACTAAGCAACATTTTGTCAAACTCCTGATGATTGATAATGAAACTAGAAACCCCAGAATTATTAACATGCAATTTCTGCAATTAATTTCGGTGTTGTGATTTTTTTTCATATACTACTACGTGTGTGAATTTATAAAATATATCATCTTCTTTACATCTACAGAAACTTAAAGGGGCATGGTCACGATTTTGGTCAAAAATTTTTCTTTCGATTTTATTGTTAACAATGCTTTACTAAAGCATTTTTGATAGGCAACCAGAATTTGAGTGCCATCCGTTGAGTTATAAGAGAGTTACATAGTTTACAATTATTTGCTATGTAAACAAAGCTTTTCCCAGCAGGCATTACAACGTTGTTTCAACGTTGAAATGACGTTGAAATTTCGTTGAATATGAAAGTTGAATGGTCGTTGAAATTCGACGTTGATTCAACGTTGAATTCTGACGTTATTTCAACGTTGATTCGATGTCTTCTGACGTTTATGCAATGTCTTAATTTGGTTGAAATATGGTTGAAATTTCGTCATTTCGCTTTTTGTATAATCAAAGCTTTTGAACTATAATCCAAGTAGTTTTCTTAGTTTTACAATATACCAAATTATTTCATACACAACAAGTCACCCAATGTTAGATAATATTCAATTTATTTATTCCGTGAATTATTCTCTCACAATAATTCCTTCTGAGTCAACAAATGATTATCAATTTCACCATAATGCTGATGAAACACATTCTAAAAGTTGATTCGAATCACAAGAGGCGTTTCTTCTGAACAGTCAATCTTTTCTCTTTCTTCCATCTCCTCCATCAAGCTATGAGGGCATAATCATGGGACTCAAAATTTTGATCCGATATACATGATCCCGTGCAACCGTACCAGCAAAAAATAAATGCAAAGTATGTGCACTCAATCGGATGATGTATACCCCCTTTATCAGTCCAACTGTCAGGTATTTTTCAAAAACCTAAACATTGTATTACATCCGGCCAATCCCATATGCAAGGAACACGTGTAAATACATTATGTGATATATTCAATAATACACGAGTCTCCTTCACAATTATTTTACATGAATCAATGTTAAGTTTTAAAAAGTGCAAGAAGAGACATTATTTGCTTTACTGTTACGATGATAAAATCCAGATTTTTGTTCCTCGGTAGTCGATGTGGTACTTCACACATTCAAATTCGAAATGTGCTCTCTATCTCCATAGCTAGACTCAATTTCTTTGTTTAGATCGCGTTAGTAATTTGATACTAATTGGTCAGCCCGTTTTTAAGCAGTGCAAATTGAGGAGCAGTGTTGGTAGGCTAATGGCTAACTCATCTTCACTTACAATTTGTTTACATGATGCATTTCATCATTTGTAAATTAACTCTACATTGTAGGCCTATTGGCTATATATTTTTTTAAATGTCTATTATAAAAATGGCATTGTTTAAAAAAAAACTTTGAAGTAGAGAGGTTGATCATTTCGTGTACAGTTTTAATCTATTAAAATGATTATTTATTTAAAAATCAAAACAAATCAGAAAGTTGGATTTTGATTTTTAAAAATCATGTTTTGGTCGATATTTGTCAGAGTACAAGACGTCATACTGACGTTGAAAATTAGTTAGGTTTTCAACGCTTATAACGTGTTTTGGCTGTTCAACGTCATCAACCATAATTAACGTATTTTCAACGTTAGTACAACGTTGTATGCCTGCTGGGTTGTTAATATTTTGTATGTTGAAGTAAAAATTCCAGGTTTAGACCAAATATGAATGTGTTTAATTTAGGAACTGTTTATTTGTGCTTAAAATGAATAAGAAGATCAGCTTGAAAAAGATTTTACTGGTATATTGAACATATGTAAACTAAAACAGGACACGAACCTTGTTTACCAAACAAAGAAATGAGAGCCCTGTATCTTGCTTATAGCTTTACGACTGACTCTAAAATTTCATTTGATTACTAGAAATGCATTCCTAAAGCATTGTAAATAATTAAAACAGAAAAATAGAATTTGACCAAAATCGTGTCCATGCCCTTTGAATAGTAACTGACGGTATATTAAGATAGGCTATAAAGCCGTATACCAATATTCTAATACCATGCAACTTAATTCAAAAGTAGTAGTTCTAGTTTGGAAGTGGGATAGTATACAATGTTCAAACATCTTTTTTTTCTGCTGTCCAACTTGAAAATAAATGAATGCACAATTAGCAGTTTAGAAGAGAGATTAAAGCTTTTTATCAATGTAAAGATATCATGAGAGCCCTTGGAGCATGAGTTCAGTCCCTGAGTGTGAACATGGGCGGAATCTTTTGTTCTTTAAATATGGTGGCTATGGAATGCAAACTGACTGCAGAGGAAATAATAAATTTTACCATTTGTGTTATTTGAAATGAGTTCTGCATCAAAAATACAAATTCCATAGTCCATGTGGCAAGACAGGTAGCTCCCGGTCTGAAAAAAATCGGATGGAGCTACGGTTTCTGACGTGTTACATTGTAATTACCATTTCATGTAAGAAAAATGGCAGCCTAAGCAGAAAAAGCAATAATGAGTTACTTCGTTTCTCATAAATCAGTGTTTATTATGTTGATTGAAGCTTAAATAAACCCCTTTGACACGTGTTATTCTTGAATTCGGTAGTTGTAAATGTTTCATTAAGAAATTATTTCTTAAGAAATAATTATTCCAGTTTCATTCAAAATTAATGGAGAATATACCCCGGCATCTACATGTTACTGTTATTAAAACACCAGGTTTTGTGTGAAAATATCGAAGCCTTGAAATGAAGAAAAAATCATACAAATATTGTACAGAGACTGTAAAAGAAATCAAAATTCGAGATTTACCTGTTCTTTTTAAGTTCAGTAACCGTATTCTGTCATATTTATATTACTGCAGGGTGTGACCAAAATGGTCATGTAGTGTTAATGTATATGATGTTTCAAAAATGTCTACTGACATGCACGGAATAGAAACTGACTTCATATTTAGAAAAAAAACCCACACATAAAGCTGTCATTTTTAATTATATTTCATGTCACCTTCATGTAAAGCAAGAGTTATGGCTAGGGGTCGTATGTCTTACCAAGGGAGAAGGGGGAGGGGGAGTAACAGTTAATGGAGTTATCTTCCTTTCCTTGTTCATAATAGAATTATCTTCCCTAGGTCGTTCATATTTAGTAATTTATCATTAAAAATAGTGTAATTAAGAATCTGTATGATTAAAAGAGTTATGCAAGTATTTCATTATTTAATACAAAACAGCCACATCAATTCTTAAACTTTCGAAATAAACAAAAAATAGATTTCTTAATAGTAAAGTAATAATTGGCTAGCCAAATTGACTTGTAAGCGGTACATGTAAAATAATTTTTTGATAAATGCCAAATGGTGGTATAGTAACAGTTGTTGGATATTGGAAAACTAAAATGGAGTAGAAATGATAGATGTTAATGGTTAATTTTTTTTTGGTTTTGTTTAAATGTCCATGGTGGAAGTTTTTTCTGTCCCCTGGGGAATGGGAGGTTGTTTTAAATAAATATGTATACTAGCCATCATTAGTATGCCGTCATTGTAACTATAAAATGATATGTTTATGTTTAAATTCAGTCTAGATAAACCAGTCAAGATGTGCAAATGTGTTTTTGTTTCTAACTGACTCAAAGAGTATAACCACTATTCAATCGCGACTCTGGTGCCGTGACCTTAGGTGTGTCCTTTAGATATAAATAGAAAACCGGTCACGCTGGCTTGTTCTCCAAATACAGGGTGTACCAAAAATTCTAATACGGCTCGCAATGCACAGGAATGAAAATAGATAAAATGGCAGGAAACAATGAAAGTGAAATTGAAAATATATACTATACACAAACAGCTGATGAGGTTGATATATATAGAAATATTTACAAAGATAAAAGAGCATTTTGGGCAGCTTGATAAAGAGTCGTTCATTCAAAAAGTCATTGAGCAATATGATGGTGATTCCGAACAGCTAAATGCAGTTAGACAGAGCATGTACGACTATGGTAAGTCGCGTATTGAAGATTTCCCAGCAGGGCATCTTACCGAACGTAGACAACGAGGCAAGACAGGCAAAACAGTTGGGGAGAAATACGCTGCCCATGTTTATTATACCTATGATTTCATTGAGGGTATAGAATCAATGTCCGAATTTCAAAGAGAGGTCATGAGCAAACACTAGATGAGAAATCAGGTCACATTGTGGTTTTCAAATGATTCAAGCGAGGAACATGAAACTGAACCATACCCTACTGGATGCGATTTTGAAGAGTACTTCAAGAATGCACTTAGTCCAGTCAATGAAAAATTAGCTGAAATACAACTGACTTTTCGGCGTGAATTGAAAATAAAACAAAGTGAAATACAATCATTGCAATTAGAAAATGATAAGCTTAGGCAAGAACTGGAAGCATGGAATCTAGTAAAATGCAGACTAGCTGATTTCGAATCGCATCTAAGATCCGAAATTCAATTTCTTAACCAGAAAATCAAATCGTATGATGATGGCAATGATGCAAAAATTCAAATCATCAACGAAGTAAGGAAACTACAGAAAACACAGAGTTTACCTTAAAAACCAACAGAACAAAAAAGCGTACAATATTCAGAGAAACAAACTTCTCTTCAAAAACACACCAGCAGTGATGCATCTTGTGAAGAACAAGAAAATGCTGTTAATGTCATTCAACAGAATTGCACTGCAACAAAACCACCAAGTCATACCCGTAGTAATTTTTCGTCGTATAGTGCAGACAAAGACGCGTGGGTGCAAAATTCAGTAACGTATGCAATGGTGGTGCACAGCCCTCAGGAAAACAAACCTTGTTCGGAATCCAAACAATCACATTCGTATAATGCGTTTACCGCGGATTCAAAACAGATATCGTTCAAATACAGTTCACTCGACGTGTATACGAACCGGCATCGTGCTTCAGAGGTTAATACCTATGTTGCTGCAAAGGAGGATTCTTCAAACTACTTCAAAGGATATACTTTTGTTCGCAAAAAGCACACACCCTCGAAACGTGTGGTCCTTGCCAATATCAAGGCACGTGATACCACCTTCGAAAAGGTTAAAGGGGATATCGTTATGGTGCCAAAACAAAAATGTCAAAGTTTTTAACATCTTCCTTTTGGCAAATCATTCTGCACGACGATACCCAACATTCGTTATCGGTGTAAATATTGACGAAAAAGATTATTACAAAACTTTAGAGCCTGATTTCTGGCCAGATACAAGATCAGCCAGAGACTAGATTGTAAGAAATGAAACAACGAATAGATAAAATGGCTCCGTCATCCTCATATTTATCAATTTTAATGAATCTGCTACATGGAATATACAGGGGGTATTTAGTGGCATAGCTGAACTCAAACAAGTAGTCACGTTTAGCGATATTGTATTTATATTAGAGCATTGGCTGTCTAAAAATTGTCTGCCAATTCTAGAGACTTCATTTGGTCATCAAGTTACAACATTCTCAAAACATGGAGTTACCACAAATCATATTACCAGAGGAGGCGTGGCTTTTATCGAAAAACAATCTGAAGACTACATCATAAATCAGATTGAATATTCTAGTGAACTTATTCTTGCAATCAAACTGACAATCCGACAAAGTTATGTATACATCATTGGTTGCCTACGTCCTTCGACCAACCTGTCTTTTGAAGCTTAAAAGGATGTGCTTCTAGAACTTTTTGATCTTGATGACGATAATGTCTAAACTTTCCGTGTGGAATATATTAGTAAAGAAGCTGTAACTTTTATCAGATGTTGATCGATTTCATTATTGCGGTATGTATCTTCCTGTAATAAGCACAGATAGTTGTCACACTTGTTTTTATAGGAATTCAGATTATCGGAATTTGCAACATTCCATTTGGGTATGATTCTCGATAAATCAAATGAAGTTTGTGTAAAAGCTTGTTCAAAGTCAATTTCTGCAAAAACTGGAGAATGATCTGAAATGTTATAATTGAATTCTGAGTAAATTTCTTTGTACATAATTTTCGAGTTCAGCCATTCCGGTACAAAAATGTAGTCGAATAAAGTTTTGGATTTTCTATCTTTTGATTGATACGAAAACACTTCATCGGATTCAAACGTATTACACAAGTTTCGTTCAATGACGGAATCAACTAGTAGTTTAGATTTCAAGCTACTGCGTTTGTTTATTATGTCTGTATTAAAATCTTCACATATAATAACAGGCTCGGTCTCGCATAGCTCGTCATAGAGATCAAAAAGTTCTAGAAGCACACCCTTGTGAGCTTCAAAAGACAGGTTGGTCGAAGGAAGTAGGCAGCCAATGATGTTTACATAACTTTGTCGGATTGTCCGTTTGATTCACTACTAAGTCATAAAAGTTTCTACTGATAAACTTAGACATTTACTGACAATGTACTGACATTACTGATTAACTTAGAGAAGTACTGACACTTTTTACTGACGGTACTGAAAAACTTAGAGAAGTACTGACAAGTACTGATAAGTACTGACCCCATTGTTTTTACTCTTACTGAATGAAATTTTACCTGATCTTTTATCGTTTATGTCATTTTTCACCATTAATTAATTAAGCTACCTGTGTACAGTGAAAAGTAAAGATAGACTGATATTAATTTTGAAGTATTAACTGGGTCTGTTATATTTAATTTGTTTAATGTTAACAAAAAATTATGATTAGAAAAATTGTCATATTTAAAAAAAAAGTGTAATATGGGGCTTTATTTGTTACACATAGAAATGTGATGTACAAATAGGAAGGGGGTGGAATTGGAGTTGGATGTTTGCGAATGACTCGGTATGCCACGTTTTTTATGTTCAATATTTAGACGTAAAACATCTTAATGTTTTAATTTAATATGTTTTGCCATATGCAGACAGCAAATCACATGTAAAAATAAACCATTTCTATATAAAATTTGATGCAGGATATAAGGCTAACCGGTAGTTAGACCTATCGCACTAAAAAAAATCAACTATTACAAGCTGCATGGTGACATGGTAAAGTCGTGTTAAATTTATACCAACATTAGTACAGTTTGTTGAAAATGAGAGAGAGAGAGAGAGAGAGAGAGAGAGAGAGAGAGAGAGAGAGAGAGAGAGTTTGCATTGATTTTTAATTAAATTTACTAATAATCTACCCGGGAATTAATTTTCTATTAAGTTAATATGCAATCCTAATTTCATTACCAATTCTTGATCATTCCGCGGCCCTAGTAAGAACATACACACCATACATGTAAATGTAGTACTTGTGTTTTCTATACATGTAGGAGTTTATATAGATACACACACACAGAGAGAGAGAGAGAGAGAGAGAGAGAGAGAGAGAGAGAGAGAGAGAGAGTTTACATTTGATAGTTTACCCGGAAATTGATTTCTCAATAAGTTAACATGCAATCCTAATTAATTTTCATAACATAAAATTATTAAGATGAATTTGGAGCGGTCAAATTAATCTTTAATCCATCAAAGTTTAATTTAACACCAGATCAATTCATCAAAGAACTTGAAAACACATGTTAAACAACAGGTTGATTGAAGTTACAGTTTTCAAAGGAGAGGATGTTGACATTTTTTTCATTCGGTCAGTAGTTATATAAAAGCTACTGTACACAACCCTTCTTGACAATTTGCAGTGCACGGTAGCGAGGTAGCGTATAAGAGATGATAGACACATGTGTACATGTATATATATATACACACACTTCCTAAGATCTGAATGGTCAGTAAGTGATTATATAAAAGCTACTGTACACAGCCCTTCTTGGCAATTTGCAGTGCACGGTAGCAAGATTGGGAATAATGAGGTGACAGACACACGTGTACTTGTATATACACACACGTCCTAAGACGTCCATATCCTAAGATCTGAATGCTCCGTATTGCTAAACAATAATGCAATATGGTGTTTTAACACCCCTTCATACTTTTTTCCCAGTCTGTCAAGTAAAGAAAACAAAAATTGAAATTTTGATTTATCAGTTTTAAGAATTTCAAACATGAAAAGGAAGAGTTTTAAATTAGGAACATCATTTGACACAGTGATATGAATTCAAACTTGATTGCTCTCTTATATTTTTCATTTTTCAAATTAAATTTAAATAAATGTATGATATTTTTTTCTAATCTTAAACCTGAAACATTGTTTTAAAATCATGCATGTGTGTACATTACCCGGTAACGGCATTGGTATACATGCATTAAATCATTTATGAACTGTATTATTGCTTTATATGTATGATACAAGAATCCATATGAATTACTAAACTGGACAATGCACAATGGTAAAAGTTTTAAGTGTCAAAGGACTGGACTAATCCCCCCTTCCGGAAAAAATCAACTCTCTCTCTCTCTCTCTCTCTCTCTCTCTCTCTCTCTCTCTCTCTCTCTCATTATTTATCAGGAAAAACAATGGCTGACAGCAAATATCATCAATTGCGATGTACATGAATTAGATATTAACTATAAATGTACTTACTGCTTAATAGAATCAACAGACATTTCATGAAGACTTTGTTATTCTATGCATCATTGCACCAGGCAAAACAGTCAAAATATAGGTGATCATTTCGATCGGTGTGTGATTATCTGCACGTGCTTATCATGTAGTCTTATTATGCGCTTTAACTCAGGCAGGTTACACGGCACAGAACATTGTAGATTTCCCGGTCTCGTCCTCCATTTATTTTTGATTTTACACATCACAAAACACGGTCATTTATTTAAATACATTTATAAGATAAATAAGCGGTTTATCGGTATATATGTCTAACTTGATTTGTGTCAATGTTGATTCAGAATAAGTCACGTTTTTAATAAATAAATATTGCCCTTTATGAAATACAAAGAAAAACATGCACCGTCTAAAGAATTTAATAATTTTCTTGCTTTCCATTTTGTTATGTATCACAAACTGATAATTTGAAATATATATGACAGGGGATCGCAGGGTGTACAGGGAATGCATAAAGGGGCTGACAGCGGGTACACAGGGGATGAAGGGAAAGCACAGTGGATGACAGGAAAAGACGGGATTTTCATACGGACAGGGGTTTTCCGAACCAGTAGTGTCAGGAGAAAGTAATTTATAGCATGTTTTCGTCTCGTTGTTTCACACTTACGCGTGCATGTTTAAATAAAATCTAGTCTACTCAAGCTTCAATGTATATGGATAGGGTTCATTTCTAGATTTGTATTATTTCACAAACACAAAATAACTGCGATTTACTGATAAACACGTTCGACCTCTATCCCAAGCGCTTCAAGCTTACCGCGATCATAAGTATACGGACGCAGCGCATTAATTTACTATGTAAAATGCGCATTATTTAAAATACATTATTTAATACAATTTCACACCTTTGAAGCTCTAGCGGGAGTAAGAAAAATGGGGACAGTACTTATCAGTACTTGTCAGTTCTTCTCTACGTTTATCAGTACCGTCAGTAAAAACGTCAGTACTTTTCTAAGTTTATCAGTAATGTCAGTACATTGTCAGTAATTGTCTAAGTTTATCAGTAAAAAATGGGAATGTCAGTACTTTTAGTAGTGATTGCAAGAATACGTTCACTAGAAAATTCAATCTGATTTATGATGTAGTCTTCAGATTGTTTTACGATAAAAGCCACGCCTCCTCTGGTAGTATTATTTGTGGTAACTCCATGTTTTGCGAATGTTGTAACTTGATGACCAAAAGAGGTCTCTAGAATTGGCAGACAATTTTTAGACAGCCAATGCTATGATATAAATACAATATCGCTAAACGTGACTACTTGTTTGAGTTCAGCTATGATACTAAATGCCCCCTGTACATTCCATGTAGCAGATTCATTAAAATGGATAGATATGAGGATGACGGAGCCATTTTATCTATTCGTTGTTTCATTTCTTACAATCTAGTCTCTGGCTGATTTTGTATCTGGCCAAAAATCAGGCTCTAATGTTTCTTTTTCGTCAACATTTACACCGATAACGAATGTTGGGTATCGTCGTGCAGAATGATTTGCCAAAAGGAAGATGCTAAAAACATTGACATTCTTGTTGTGGAACCAGTTAACGATATCCCCTTTAACCTTTTCGAAGGTGGAATCACGTGCCTTGATATTGGCAAGGACCACACGTTTCGAGGGTGTATGCTTTTTGCGAACAAAAGTATATCCTTTGAAGGAGTTTGGACGATTTCTGTTTTGAATCCGCGGTAAACGCATTATACGAATGTGATTGTTTGGATTCCGAACAAGGTTTGTTTTCCTGAGGGCTGTGCACCACCATTGCATACGTTGCTGAAGGACTATTCTGCACCCGCGCGTCTTTGTCTGCACTATACGACGTAAGGTTACTACCGGTATGACTTAGTGGTTTTGTCGCAGTGCAATTCTGTTGAATGACGTTAACAGCATTTTCTTGTTCTTCACAAGATGCATCACTGATGGTATGTTTTTAAAGAGAAGTGTGTTTCTCTGAATATTGTACGCTTTTTTGTTCTGTTGGTTTTTTTTAGGTGAACTCTGTGTTTTCTGTAGTTTCCTTACTTCGTTGATGATTTGAACTTTTGCATCATTGCCATCATCATACGACTTGATTTTCTGGTTAAGAAATCGAATTTCGGATCTTAGATGCGATTCGGAATCAGCTAGTCTGCATTTTTCTAAATTGCATGCTTCCAGTTCTTGCCTAAGCTTATCATTTTCTAATTGCAATGATTGTATTTCACTTTGTTTTATTTTCAATTCACACCGAAGGGTCAGTTGTATTTCAGCTAGTTTTTCATTGACTGGACTAAGTGCATTCTTGAAGTACTCTTCAAAATCGCATCCAGTAGGGTATGGTTCAGTTTCATGTTCCTCGCTTGAATCATTTGAAACGCACAATGTGACCTGATTTCTCATCTAGTGTTTGCTCATGACCTCTCTTTGAAAATACCCTCAGTAAAAGCATAGGTATAGTAAACATCGGCAGCGTATATCTCCCCAACTGTTTTGCCTGTCTTGCCTCGTTGTCTACGTTCGGTAAGATGCCCTGCTGGGAAATCTTCAATACGCGACTTACCATAGTCGTACATGCTCTGTCTAACTGCATTTAGCTGTTCGGAATCACCATCATATTGCTCAATGACTTTTTGAATGAACGACTCTTTATCAAGCTGCCCAAAATGCTCTTTTAACTTTTTAGATATTTCTATATCAACCTCATTAGCTGTTTGTGTACAGTATATATTTTCAATTTAACTTTCATTGTTTCCTGCCTTTTTATCTATTTTCATTCCTGTGCATTGCGAGTCGTCTTAGAATTTTTGGTACACCCTGTATTTGGAGAACAAGCCAGCGTGACCGGTTTTCTATTTATATCTAAAGGACACACCTAAGGTCACGGCACCAGAGTCGCGATTGAATAGTGGTTATACTCTTTGAGTCAGTTAGAAACAAAAACACATTGCACATCTTGACTGGTTTATCTAGACTGAATTTAAACATAAATATATCATTTTATAGTTACAATGACAGCATACTTATGATGGCTAGTATACATGTTTTATTTAAAACAACCTCCCATTCCCCAGGGGACAGAAAGAAACGCCCCCCCCCCCCCCCCCCCATGGACATTTAAACAAAACAAAAATCAAAATCAACCACTAACATCTGTCATTTCTACTCCATTTTAGTTTTCCCAATATCCAACAACGGTTACTCTACCACCATTTGGCATTTATCAAAAAATTATTTTACATGTACCGCTTACAAGTGATTTTGTCTAGCCAACTCTTACTTTACTATGAAGAAATCTATTTTTTGTTTATTTAGAAAGTTTAGAAATTGATGTGGCTATTTTGTATCAAATAATGAAATACTTGCATAACTCTTTTAATCATACAGATTCTTAATCAAATTATTTTTAATGATTAATTACTAAATATGAACGACCTAGGGAAGATAAATTCTATTATGAACAAGGAAAGGAAGATAACTCCATTAACTGTTACACACCCTACCCCTTCTCTCTTGGTAAGACATACAACCCCTAGCCATAACTCTTGCTTTACATCAAGGCGACATGAAATATAATTAAAAATAAATTAAACTTAATATATAAATCTAAACTAAACATTACGATCAAAAAGTTGATTATTTATATACTATTTCACTTTTCTCTCTTCAGGTGTATTATTACCCCTGCGACAGGAACTAGCTTGTGTTGTTTTATGAGATATGTGATCCAATATCGACTAAGGTGCATATACTTGTCAGATTAATGGTTTTGCTAACAATAATATCAAAATTGATTGTTTATAGATTAAACATTTTTCTAGCATATAATGTATTTATTATTCATTTATTTCCTGTCGATTTCTGGATTAGATATTACGTTTTAACGCCTCGCCATGGCGACTGGGGATTCGTGTTTACTTACAATCTAATAAAAATAATTATACTGAAAAAGTTCTTATTGAAGAGAATTGGAATCACAAAATGATATCCGGCAAAATTAATGGTTACCTTGAAGGCCCAATCTCAACAAATTTGTGATCCTCTCCCTCCTTCTCTACCCTACCCCACCCCCCCCCCCCACCCCCCCAAAAAAATCATTTTTTTCTGCAAAAAATGTATAGTTTTACTTTTAACAAATTTAGAAAGAAATTATAACCTTTCTTCATAGTTGTTACATGTATTTTTTTAAGAATGATAATGTGTTTGCGTGTGTGTATGATCATGTGAGGTAACTTCCTCTCAATACTCTCATTACACAGCCTGTATCTGATGTTATGAAATGAGTGTGACTCGGAAATCAAACAAATAATTGTTGAATATGGAATACCTTTAAGTGATGTTGAACCTGGTCTGTTCTCTTGTTTACAATAACAGTTGCTGCAATGATACATGTTTATTACATGGGTTTTACTGCATATCTGATATTAAAGAATTATGTGACTATGAAAAAGATCATAAGGATTATTACTGATAATTACTGACAAGATATTTACGCTCAACCCGTGCTTAAAGTGTATTCAAAATCAATGATACGAGCAAATTTAGGATCGAAATGTTAATTAATGACTTTCTAGATCAACCAGATTAAGTATTATGGTTTAAGTTAAGTACTCCATTTGAAAGGATTGCACCACCGGTCATCTATCCGTCTGCACGCTTGGATTGTTTAAACACAGCCAGTTATCACTTCTGCCTTTCCATTTATATAGGAAGTAAATAAGTATTTTCATAATGTTATTCTTAATAGAGATATCTGTTGATACATGCTGCTTTGCTTTTAATATGTTAAAAAAACATACATTTTATGTCAAAAATATGATACATATGCAATTAGTTGTAAGCAATTGCTAAGTGACTTATGAAAGTGGATTGGCAGGAAGCAATTGATCCACCTCGAAATCGTATATTTTCCACATTGCAGGTTCACACAGAAATGCTCACATTCGTTATCAAAAATACATAAATCAACTTATTTGCATTTTGCGTTTTAAAATTTTAGTTGAATGTCCATATCTTGAACTGAATTGAATGGTACCAGCATTTTAGGAGTGTGTGGAGGTTTTGAGTAGTAAACATATCTAATTAGATATCAAAGTGTTTAATAAATATATTTTTTTATTAAATGAAATAAAATGACTTATCTTTTGTACGTTACGTAGAAATGAATTTGAAACTGAAATAACACATTGATTGAAATATGATTAATATTCTTCTCACAGATAAATTATTTATAGTGCTTTCCAATTTTTTTTTATTTTTCCGTGAAAACAGGTGTTGTGATCTATATAGCTAATTACAACATTGCAACGGGAAGTATATTGGAAATTGTTTGATACTATTGGTTTATATCAAATCAAATCCATGAAATAAATAAACTTTCGTTAATCATTTATCAGCACAAATGATGCACGGAGTCTTTAACTATTTCATTATAAAACCAAATGTAGAATTAAATATGTACACTGACCAAAGTATTCACCCAATATATATTTTTTTATTATGTAAAATAAACACAACCGGTATGTAAAAACTGTTATTCATTACCGGCCTCTAGAGGGTCGATTATATGATATGAAAATAAAAAGTGACTATGCGTTTATACGGAGCATTTTATCAACGTCTAGTTTAACCGAACAACTTGTCTACACAACGCCGTTTTGCTCAAAGAGAGCGTGTGGTTGAACAAAATCAACTGTGGAAATTAATCAAAATAATGACAAAATGTATTGGTATTGCGTTTCTTTGTATTTCTATCAATTTATAAAAATAACTAGACATGATCTCGTTGCGAGCAACGAGGAGGTCTTCCATCCAATTTTAGAAGTTAAGATATATGTATGACCTTTATTTTGCTATTTACCAGCTAAATGATTTGTAAAAAGAAAAAAAAAGATCTCCTTTTATTGATATCAACTGAAAGGTCTTATTATTTTAAACACATTTTGTTCATTAAGTGTTCAGAAATGTGTTACCGTTCTTGAGATATTTGGGAAAGATTGCATTAGGGGCCGACCCTTTATCTCCCTGTAGGGTCCATTTGACGAAACTTTGGTGGTTGAATTTTATTACGAACACTATTCTAAGCATCTTCACTTATATAATGCTTTTCAGAATATTTCTCCTTTTTTAGATATAAATGATCAAAATATTGGACTTCTAGCCCCTTAAAACCCCTAATTATGTAACATATCCGAAAACTTTTAATATGCGTAGATAAAGAGCTAGAAGATTAACATTTTTGCTTCTATAATACATTACAAAATGTTTCTTATTAAAGAGATATAGATAAAAGACTCAAGACCCCTCTGGGCCCCTAATATGAGGGGTCAGCCCCTTTTGCTTGGTGTCAGTTGAAAGGTCTTGTTTATATAAACTTTTAATGTTCTACATATGTTAGCAAAATATTTATGACAAGAAAGATATTCGTGATCAAATCTCAAATTTCCCAAAAAACTGTCAAAAAAGTTAACATCAACATTTTCAGGTTCAGGCGAGCTTCCAGGACAATGACTTCTAGTCAAATCTAAAAAAAGCATGCAAATCTACCATAACAACTCTATCTTGCATATAAATTTCAAGTCTTTAACTATAACGGTTTTTGAGGAGATGCGTGGACAATATCATGTCCCAAAATACATGAAAAAGGGAGATACTTCAGAAGCAGAATTGAATTTTCAGACAAAAAGTTGTATGCAATGAGAGGTTCACCTAAGACATCATCCCTGTAAAAATCATTAAAATTGATGGAGAAATGGCTGAGAAATTAAGGGTGTCTACCAAGAAGAATAATTAAATAATATAGAAGAATGAGAAACAGTAGAATAACAGTAAGGTCTTCCGCTGAAGACGGAAGACCTTAATGAGAAACAGTAGAAAAACAGTAAGGTCTTCCGCTGAAGACGGAAGACCTTAATAATAAGATAGAAGAATGAGAAACAGTAGAAAAACAGTAAGGTCTTCCGCTGAAGACGGAAGACCTTAATAATAAAAAGAATAGTCTGATTTGCACATTTTTTCCTTATGTCTGCAAAACAAAGATCTATTTCATTTCATTTTCTTTGTTCAGAAAAAAGTGCTTTATGGCCGTTCTCTCAACACAAGCGTCAATTTTTCCTTGTATATAATGATGTATATTTCCATAGAATAGTTTGTTAAAATCCGCCAGTTACCTCATAAGACTTTAAAGCAGTCACCCCTGACATGACACACTCTCAAAATAGAACACCAGAAAATTAGTTAGATAAATGACCAGTCTCTGCAAGACAACGTTGCTTCGTGGATACAATGTACCTCTGAATCGTAGGTTTTCCTACCTGCTGCAATACCTATCGTACAGTTTTTTCTAAACATAAAACCCATTTTCCAATGACAGAACTATAGCTTTATTTTGGTTTTATCAACCAAAAACGACGTTTGTCAAGTCAGATCTAGTTAGTCTGAGATGTTTTTGTGTCCGTGCCAGAAGAAAGGTTTGATATATCTGAGTCAGTATTTAATCTCTTATTGGACGCAAATGCACTCCTGTAAAACGGTTTCGGACTGTTTGATTCGATTTTACGCAGCAATTGTTAGCATATGTTTATCTTGCCTTTGAGATAGCCTATTCTTACCTATATGAATTTAAGTGTATCAACAAGGTATACTTCATAAATACTTTTTTGCGGTAAAAAAAACATATGCATGCATTGTTATTTCTTTTTTATATATAATAATTCCTTTAATATATTTCTCATTTTGTTTCTCTCTATATTTAATCGTGGATTCTCTTCCCCGTCGTGCCAGACAGAGCTCATTACAGTAAGGAACTATTTATTTCCATGATTTTAACAAGTCATTTATTTTAACTTATACATTTTACATATAAACAATGAGTTTATATTACTGTAGAAGCTTTTTGACATTAACTGCACATATTAAAAAGTTTAGATAGAGAATGGAACATACGAGGCTCCCTATTTACATTGTCTTAGTCCACCCAGCTGAAATTTGGTACTATTTTTCGCTTTAAATTAACCTGCGATGGACTGGTGTCCATCCAGGGGGAGTCAATTTCCTCAAATCCTCTTTGCACCACGGTTACCGTCATATTTACTTAGATTTTGTCTCCAATATATGAACTTTGTTAATTTTGTAAAAGTTTTTTAATTTTACGGAACCCCCCAAAAAATGAATCAGTTAAACATAAACAATTGATTTTGATTGTTTAAGGTATAAAGTGATTTTCAGAAATAAACAGCAAGTTAAAAGGTTCACCTGGATATAAACTTGGTTGGTCACGTGATCAAATCCTTTATTACTTATATTTACATTTGAAAAAGACAAACCGTTCAGAATTGTTGAAATTACCGAGATTTTATGTTGCAAATGTAAATATAGAAGAATGTTCAACACTCCAAATTAATTAATAATATATGTACATGCAATTTTCAGAAATGCATGTTAATTATATTAAATTGAATGGAAGATAATGTATACAGAGATAGTTAAAATGTGTAAGTACTGTAGAAATCATATATATTTCTGTGTGTGTTATTTGTAACATATTAATATTTAAAATAAAGACAAATAAATTGTCAATTTTATTTAGACAACTTATACCGTGAAATAGTATGAAAATCTAAAATATAATATATGTGGTATATAACGTAAGACTGTCCTTGACAACAGTCGTAACAGAGAGGAAGGGGAAAATTGCCAAAACGCGAGGAACGTTTTCCATGTGATAGTTCTTTAAATCATAGGGCATCTACTAAGTATTCCTTTACGTACAATGTATCAGAAATCGGTCAATTATTAAGAATGTTTATTTTAAGTGGGTTTTATATGGTAGAGTTATATCGATCAAACAAATGACAAACTGCCTAAATGATCTTTGCATTTCACATTTTAAATATATCATTTACATCACATTTTCGTAACAAATATTTGCTCATTTGTAGTACTAATTCGACACCACGTCCTCGAAGTTTATTTTACTTAAGGAAGTCATCGGAAGCTAGAGTGCATGTTTATAAACATGATAGTTTAAACACTTTTTAAACAAATGTTTTAAAATTGAGGTTAACGATAAACTCAAGGTCTGATTACAAGTGTTCGTTTCCCTGAATCCCATTCAATGTATTAGTGAAGACTTAGTGTATACGTGATTCAACATGTAATTTAGGCTCAGAATAGTCCTTACAGAGTACATGCACTTACATGTCCTAATTGCTCAATAATCACAATACTACCAGATATCCGGACGCGTTAGTTTACGGACTATTTTATTTTGGAACATATTTTGTATACGTTATTTTGTCTCATATATCCGGAATTTCGCGTTCCGGATCCGGACGGTCTGTTTTACCACAAAACACTGTTTATAAGTTTTGCTTTCACTTAACTGGACGGTAAATTTTAATGTTACTCCGATTAATACAATAGAAAGATTACGCTTGTCTATTGAGTTTAATATCTTTTCACCTGCTAGCCCCCATGAGTAGCTTGTATAAACACTCTGTCTTCCCAAATAACTTAAATATTACCGACATTGCTGGTTAGACAGGATCAGTCTCGCCCCACTGCACGTGACTTGGGTATATTAACACTGTGCACCTATCAAGTGCAATCACTTTTTAAAACACCCCTCTATTTAAAAGGAAGAATGTGCTACCTGTTTTTGTAAGTTGTTGGAAAAGTAATATTTTTTATATCAAAAATACCTTATATTTGTAATTAGTTGATGAGCATTTGCTTAGTGACTTATGAAAGTGAATTAGCAGGAAACAATTAACGCACTTAGACATCTTATATTTTCTACATTGCATGTTCACACAGTCAAAAGTACATACGTGTACATCGTCTAATTTGCAATTTCATTTGAATGTTCCTCTCTTCAACTGAATTGAAGGGTACCAGCATTCTTACAGTGAATGGAAGTTCTGAGTAGTAAACATATATAATTAGATAGCCAACTTTTAAATAAATATGATTTTTGAATTAACTGCAATGAAATATCATATCTTATGTACATCACGTAAAAGTGGATTTGGAACTGTAATAACACTTTGATTAAAATACGATTAATATTCTTCTGACAACAACTAAATAAATCAGAGTGTTATCCTATATTTAATGATAAAATCAAGCTCTGCTAATTACAAGTGTTCGTTTCCCCGTATTCCATGTATAAGCGAAGACTTAATACATATTATACGTGATGCAACATAATATAACAGTAATTTAGGCTCAGAATAGTACTTACATGGTACTTAAAAGTTCTCGTTCTCCTTTAACATAATTGCACAATAATCACGATACTGCTTGTATTACATTTACTTGTACTTTTCAGCTCTTCGCTTAATTTATCTTGATACTCTTAATATAATCATATCTTATCATTAGGACGTTAATTTCATCTAGTTACATAGATAAAGATATAGGTCGTGTACATTATCTAAGTTTTATTAAAGCAATGCAGATAATCTTGAATATAATTAGTTCATTGTGCTGCTTACCATAAACACTTAATCTCATATTTAAGTGAAATGTATGCAATGTATAAAAGTAATATTATCTCATCTTAACATAAATCGCAATATTAACATAAGATATAATTTTACGGTCACACCTAAGCATGTATCTTATTGAGTTCGATAATATGTTTAAGGCTGTTCAATTAACTCATTACCTTTTACATGTATTTTCTTCATTTCTAAAATTAACAACAGTGAGAGGAAGATAT
Source organism: Magallana nippona (assembly GCA_033439105.1). Lineage (NCBI taxonomy): Eukaryota > Metazoa > Mollusca > Bivalvia > Ostreida > Ostreidae > Magallana > Magallana nippona. Next base: position 17,307,790 of record CM065919.1, on the reverse strand, counting down.
AGATATAAGAAATTTGTTAAAGGAATTAGCAGGAGAAACAGAAAGGCAGACAGTGAAAAAGAAGTAAGGGACGCTGTTGATCAATTATCTTAATTAAAGCTATATAGTAACATATAGTGAAATTAATTCCTTGTGTGAGACCTTAAGGTTATCTGTTTTTCTGTGTTTTTGGTAGACTGAGTACAGCGTGAGCATATGTATGTTTGTATGTATGAAGAAGTATGTGTTTGAATGTATTGTGTCCGAATTATTTTGAACAACGTGATAAGTTATTCATATTATTGTTTTCAGTCTAATCTTGTGTTGTTATTATTGACTTATCTTTATATGTTATATTAAATGTGAAAAGAGAACAAGGAGTTTTCATTCAGGAAAGGATTTAAGAAAGTAAAGAAAAGCTCGCCACATGTGTACATAGTAGCCCCCCCCCTTACACGCACACGCACGCACGCACGCACGCACGCACGCACGCACGCACGCACGCACGCACGCACGCACGCACGCACGCACGCACGCACGCACGCACGCACGCACGCACGCACGCACGCACGCACGCACGCACCCTACACACCCTACACATACACGCACACACCCTACACACACACACGCACACACACACCCTACACACACACGCACGCACGCACACACCCCCCCCCCCCCCACACACACACACACACACACACACACACACACACACACACACACACACACACACACACACACACACACACACACACACACACACACACACACACACACACACACAAGAGCTATATGGTAGTATATGTTTGATTGCATTTACAAAATTCCTTGTCTTCTTTTACTCTTAGCAAAAATTGTTTAGTTTTAATGATAGATTTATTTAAAAATTATTCCCATTTTTTATTTTTGTTTCTTTTTAAATCAGTACTGTGCTTGTGTGTGTATGGTCATGTAAGGTAACTCCATCTCGACATTAATTTGACAAAACATTCAATAAATGGTTGGCCAACATTTTTACTTTGAGTACACACTAATATTGCCTAATACGAAATAGATTCAAGCGATGTTAACCATTTTTGTGTTATCTGGCTGCCATGTTACAAGTTTGTTTTATAACATGTGTCTTTTTTGCAAATTTTATATTAAAGAATTATGTTACTTTGCAAGAACGTATGGAATAATGGATTTTTCAATTATATCTTGATATCATTGTGGTTTACGTTTACTGATTAGATACATACGTTCAACCCTTGCTATAAGTATATAAAAAATCAATGCCTCGAACAAAATTTGGATCTAAATGTTTATTAATGACTTCCTATATCAGCCAGATTAAGTGGTATAGTGTAAGTTAAGCGCTCCATTTAAAAGGATATTGCATCCCCGGACATATCCGTCTGCATTCGTCAATTTTTAAAACTTAGCAAGCCACTACTTTTGTCCTTCCATTCACACAGGAAATAACATTAGATTCATGATGTTATTTTCCGTAAATAAATAAGTTTGTCCTTGCTGTTTGTGTTCTTTTCAATTTTTGTTATATATACTAGCGGAAAAAAGAAACTGTGCATTATTTAATATATGAAAAAACATTTAAAAATTACAATGAACAAGTTTTATTTTTTGTAATACTGTTAACACATGTATTCGTAACAACATCTCATAACACATTAATGTCAACGTCGAATAACGTCAATTTCAGCACACTCGAAAGTCACTGTTATTTGAAATTGAATTAACAAAATTAATAACGCGTGTGACCACCATTTGCGTTTACGCATGCTTGACAGCGACGCCTCATTGATGCCACTAAAGTGTTCAAAAATGCTTGAGGGATGTTGTTCCAGATGTTGGTTAAAGCCTGGCCTAAATCAGCCAATGTCAATGGCTGATTTGGTAAACGGTGTAAACGTCTTTCCATTTCATCCCAGACGTGCTCGATCGGCGACAAATCGGGGGAAACAGCTGGCCAAGGCAAGACATCGACATTCTGTTGAACAAACAAGTCCCTGACTACACGTGCAACGTGTGGCCTTGCGTTGTCTTGCTGCAGAGTGATGTGATTTTTATGTCTCTGTATGAAGGGTATCACATGACGCTGAATAATTTCATCTCGATAGCGTACGCCGGTGAGATTTACATTGACAATTGGTAGAGGGGTCCTTCCACGTGCTGATATTCCACCCCACACCATAACGCTACCTCCACCAAATTGTCGACGTTGCACAACACAAGCGTCCTGGTAACGCTCCCCAACGCGACGATACACCTACAACGGCCGTCACTGCTATCCAAATGAAATCTGGATTCATCAGTGAACAGAATATTGGCCCAGTCCTGTATTCTAATGTGGTTGTCCTGTTGACGTGACGTCACATGAGGTCGTCCAGAGCGCGATCGATCCTGGGTGTTGCCAGATTGTTGAAAACGTCTCCATAATGACTGGATGATGTTCCAATGAACTCCAGAGTGTCTTGCTACAGTATTTTGTGCCATTCCAGCTTGCAGCATCCCAACAGCACGATTACGTTGGTTTTCGTTGAGTCGTGGCATGACATAGGGCTAAATTGTGTTGAAACTAAAGTGATTTCCTTAACAAAAAAAGTTTAAACAAATCCTTTACAGTTCTTATTCCATACAATATTGGCCAGTAAAACTCGTGCGTACAAATTCTTCAATAAACAACAGGTGCTCACTAACCATGAAAAAGTCCGTGCACCCGGACGGTTACCATCCGATATTGTCAAAAACAATACCATTATCGATTGTTTAAATTTTATAAATACAAACAATAGATATAGAAAAATTATTCTAAATTTTATGATGCACAGTTTCTTTTTTCCGCTAGTATATTTCTACTTAAAGTTTATGATACATATTTAATTAGATGATAAGCATTTGCTAATTGACTTATGAAAGGGGGTTGACAGGAAGCAATTGATCATTATTCACCAGAAAGTCATAAATATTTCACATTGCAGTTTCATACAGCAATACTAAACAGCGTTGTCACAAGTACATACCAAGTACATACATTAATTAATTTGCACTTTCGTTTTGAAATATTGTTTCACTGTCCCTCTTTTTATAAAGTGAACCGTATGGTGGTTTTGGAATGTATTGAGTGGTAAATATATCTAATTTGATATTTATTATATATAAATATCTAATTTGTTTTTGAATCTCAATAAGATGTCATAACGTATGTCTATCACGTAGAAACTGATTTGCAACCATAATAAACTTTGATCAGAATACAAGTAATCCCCCTCTGATAACAGATAATAAATTACACCGTGTTCCTGATTTGCAATTTTGAAATTTTCCATGAAAATAGGTGTTGTGATTCGTGTGCTATTTATAACATTGAAACGTTATGAACATTTGATATACATGTAGTTTGATAATTAAAAATTGTTACATGTAAATACATAAAGGGTTAATGTGACAATTTGAGACATGAAAACGTTTCACGTTTTCGAGAGACCATTTTTTGTTCATGTTAAAACGTCAATCTAAAGAATAAATATGAATAAACTTTAACTTTTTGATTGAATAGATAAAAGATATAAATATCAATTTGTTAATATATGTTTATTTGTTGTTGAATTTAGAACCGGTTTCATGATCAAAATTCTACGTTGCGGGTCAATTTTCACCGGACTAGGGTCTTTATACAACACCTTTGGTCTCAATATTCACCGTTGAAAAATGACTCCCTGGTCAATTTCCAACCCAAGTCGAAATTCTTCGTCACACCGGTTCGACATAAAAAATATTTAGCTTATAAATATTTGGTAGGAAAAACTGCAGAACTTCGCGACATGAATGGGTTATTTCATTTCAACATTTTACTTCCATAAGTAGTGAGAAGTATAACAAAGCAGTTGCATTTGTTGACTGGGTATGAGGGCAACATATGCTGTGCTGGACCGCAATGAAAACTTATAGTTTATGTTTACCTTGTTCATGATATTATAATTATATCTTTATATTGTTCTTTGAATTTTGTTAATGCCTCTTGTAAACGTGTGATATATGAGACCCATCTGTACTGTGAAAGAATTCTATATGCGACGAATAATTATAAAAAGTAATATAGGAAGTTTGGATTCAATTTACTTTTACAACCAATTCCATATTAGGTTAAAATTTCTTTACACAATTAAGTGAAATGGTAAAAGATGATATTACGCGGTAAAATAATTTCACAAGATTTTTTTCTATATTTAAGCAATATTAGGTCGAAGTAGTAATCGTTAACGAAGCATTACGTAAATAGTTAACGTAGGCAATCATGTTAAACTGTTTATTTTGATGGATTATAGTGATTTTTCCTCTTTTTTACTATTAAATAAGAGAGCACACGTTTCAGTGCTTATATGACATATTAGCTTCATTTTTGAATTAACACATGATGCAGTATTATCAAGGCATCCCCACAAACGTAAGGGAGATTGCAGTTTCCAGTTCTTCAGATTTAATCCCATAGCTTGATGTGTCACTGTTATAATCATAATACACAGCAAAAAATGTAGATGAAAATCAAAGTTTGCTCTCTTTCTCTCTCTCTATTTTTTTTTTATTTAGTATTACCCCAAATCAGTTTAATTAAGATATGTATAATATACATTTCGTTCTGCAAAGTACGAATTCGGGTGCAGCTGCAATGCATCATATGCATGCATGTGTCCGTGTTCTAAGACATGTTTTTGACGGTCATTTGCATTGCAAAGCGAATACATTTCCATTTTATAAATTGTTATTTGAATTCAAAGCAACATGATTCCAAACTTCACATCTTTTTATAAAGATGCATGCACTGTACATATTGTGCAAATGATCAAAATTAATTTGTTTCTCACAGAAGGAAGGAAGAGGGAAGTTAACCACTCATAGAGGTTATTTAAAACCATTTATTGTGATTTCCTCCGTCTCTGGCTTTCAGTGTTCAATCAAAATGTGCGCTGATCTAACTCATTCAGAGAGAGATTACTTTGAACGGTTAGCAACAATAATATCAGTATTATCAATGTACTCAGTATGTGAAGGTATCAGCTGTGAAGGGTAAGTATAATAATCAGAAATGAACGTTAACATTTCAAAATTTATATAATATTTATCTCACATAAATGAGTGAAAAGCAAGTTTAAAGAATGTTGAGATTCTATAGATTTAATGAATAAAATTTCTAACATTTTACATCATTTCTCTTCAGAATATTATCAGCTAGTTTGCTTTTCTGTTTCGAAATGTAGTTATTTCAACGGTTGCTGCCCGGGTTCGTCATGGAATTCAACGACTCAACAATGTGAAAGTACGGGTTTTTCAAAATTGGTCGACTACAGCGTTCCACTAATAAGTAGAGATAAATGATTTACCAACAATAATTTTATTAACGATAACATGGATAAAAGACATATAACAATTGGTTTTTGAACACTAAAGTGACCTGTTAAACAATTCAGTAGCTTAACATATATTCCAATTATTTTAGGTTGTATTCCAGGCTATAGTGGGATCAACTGTGCATCGCTGTGTCCGTATCCTCAGTATGGAGTAGACTGTCAAAGCGCATGCAACTGTAGCAAAGACTTGTGCAGTGTTTCTACTGGATGTATTGGTCCAACCACAGGTAAACATTTTGAACAATATTTGCAGTCAAAGGCCACTGTCAATAAAAATGTAATGGTTCCTATTTGTAATTCCGTGCATATTATTTACAATAGTATTTTTATTATATTGTTTATGTTTATAACATATCAATGAGATCATAATTTGACCATAAAAACATGTATTGTATGGTAAAGAAGGAAAATTGACAAATAACATTGATGATTTTCTAAGTTTTGAATAATTACACTGATTCATTTACTTGATACATGTTAACTGCATAATTATATGTATAGTGCCCTCGCACATCTTGTAATCATTGAAGCAAGGTCTCATAAAAAAATCTAATATATATATGCTACAATATGACAATACAAATGATACTATGGTAGATACTTTTTTCAATGGCATACTTGTAAATATTAATATCGTTAACTAAATTTGAAAATTGTTGTTTTTATCCAGACGACAAAATGACAGCAGCACTTCCAACCTTCCATGCAGTGCAGAACTTTTCGCTTGTTGTAGAAAACACTACCTTGTCAATGGAGAACAACAATACAGATACTAATAAACAGCAGCCAAGGACAGTAAATACGAAGATACTCATGTGTATTCAAATATTTGGATGTGTTGACATATTTTTAATCTGCTCATACCTCGCATTATGTTTATATGATCGACAACATCGGACTATTGCCATAGACATAACTTATCATAATGTTCCCGGAAACGATTCAACATACGGGAATGCTGAAATAATTTTCATTTCAGCAACAGGAAATCAATTATAGAAATGTTTCATTGTGATACGTGTTCAGTATAGTGCGTGAATGCTTTGAAATAGTTTCTATGCATGTCATAGGCACTTGCATATTATATGACAAATAATGAATTAAAGTGGATTTCTTTAATTCGTTGATTTTATTCCTATTGATTCTTTTCCTTATCATAATATGTATAAATAATTTTTAAAAAAATGGATCAGTACAAAGCTAAAAAAAAAATAATGTAAAGAAAAAAATCTCAATTGTGTTTACACGATTAAAAGTACAAAAAAAAATTAAATGCAATTTAACATGTGATTTTTTTTTAAAGTTTCAGTACATGTAGCTGTTCGCTTCTGCCCATCTTCCCAAGTCAAGGGTTTCTGATCCGCTCCGCTACTCAGAAATGTGAGCTGATCGAGCGGATCAAAGACTTTTGATTTGGGAAGATGGTTTCTATGGGCATATGATAAACTAGTGGAAGCGTCTGGTTAAGCGAGATCTATCATTGACAAAAGACCCACGAGCCTTTACGGTTGCCTGAGTACCAAATCTTATATACAGATATGTTGGGGAATCTCGAATTAATAATGCATAATTCATAAGATTCATTCTGGAGTCTAAACCTTCGCCAAAGAGGCCAAGAATAAAATCTAAAAACACGGGGGTGTTAAGGAAGCATATGGAGTTACACCTACTTCGGTGAAATCAGAAATCTTAGTTACTATGCACCTATTTGAATATTTAAACAACGAACCGTAGACCAAACACAAATATAAAAATACTGGAGACAATATTTTTTTTCACAAATTATAATTGTATTACGTAGATTTACAGAACGATGACAACTGAAAGTTGAATGTCGTGTCAATTTGATCGGGATTCATTGTAAACAAATTCAAAATATATCTAATATAAGAACTCTATTAAAGTTCTTTTGTGTAATTTATTGAGAATTGAACAAAGAAATATTGGAAGAAATGTTAATTTTATCAATCTTGCTAAAAGGTATGTATTTTGCTTTTATTTTTCGACCAGGCTTTCCTCTGTTGTTGTCAAAGAAATAAAAAATAAAAAAACGACTAGAACAACACTACCCTGTATGTATTGAACTTCAAATTTAACTCATATCAATAGTTTGATCAATGCTTTACTTGAAAGTGCTGCTAGAATCCTGCGGTTTGTGTTGAATTGATGCAACATACCGTTTTCCGTGCAAACTATACATAACGTAGGAAGGTTTTTTGAGAACCGAATGAATAACCATTTAATCGAGAATAATATAGGATTCTAACAGCGGTTTTGATAAAACTGAGATGTTTTGCCTTCATTTGATATGTTTCTTGTTTTGTGAAAACTCCGGGGTAGTGTTGTTCTCATTTTATGTTAAGGAATATAGGTAAGCTACATGCATTTATAGTTATCACATGATAATGCACCGATGTGGCAGTAATGTATTACCCGATTTTATTGCATTCACATCTATTTCAAAGGATGAAACTTAGTTTTTGGTCTGATTCAAAACAGTTATTTAATATTACGGCTTTGTAAATAACAGCAGTCAAAAAAGACGATAAATCGCCAATATGCTTTCTTAACATACCCGCAAAATGCTAATGACTTCTAGATCAAAGGATATCTAAGGAGAAAATCTGGGTTGAGAGTCCGTAGAGCTACAGTTCTTTCTATGAAAAAAAAACAGAAAAAAAAAACATGCAATTTACGGCGCACAAAATTGCGCTGGTTTTCGACTTAATCAAAATTTAAATCTCCCTTATCATTTTATACAAAAATTTTCCAAATAAAAAAAGAATACCTTTTACATTTAACTACTGTCATTTTACCCGCCTGTGATATTATTTTAACCATCATCACCATCCCCGTAACGTGAAGTTGTGTTGTTTGTTTACACGTAAAATTTGTGACTCTCGATCTGCACGTTCAATAAAAAAACTTCGTTTTCCAAGGTCGACTAGCGTGATTAAGAGAAAGTTTGAGGCAAGTAAATCAGCAGAAGGGTATTGTCTAAAGACATAAACTAATTATTTCCACATTTGTGCTAGGGCCACGAACCTTCAACATTTGCCTTATCTTAAAACACTACATTTTGTTCAAAGATAGTGTGGACTTTTAGCTTTTTAAAAGTGTTTTTGCTTTTCAATATCTCTCATACTTTTTTTTATACACGGATTTACAATATGGAACTATTTTAATGAAAAAATGAAAACCTTAGCGTAAATTTTTGTAACATAACGTCAAGAAATGATAAAACTACCCATAGTCACCTGAGTCCACAGACCTGTCGAGGAATCTCTCTGCCTGAAATCTTTCAAAATGGACTGTGAAATCTATAATTTTGGCGAAAAACTTTAAGATCATAATAGAATGCATGGCCTGATATTGAAAAGGTGCAAGTCACTGTGACAGGAAATAATTTTCCCATATTTGTTAACTTTAATGTGTATATGTGTCGCGATTGAAAAGTGTTTATACTCTTTGAATCAATTAGAAACAAAAGCACATCTCTACAATTTTACTGGTTTATCAAGACTGAATCAAACATAAACATATCATTGTATAGTTACCATGACGTCATACTTATAATGACATTATAACAGCAGTGTCCCCCAACGTCACATGCACCTTAAAGCCATATAATAAGATATTTACCAACATAGTCCAGGCCGCAAATGTACACAATCATAGTTAACAATATTTGAAAGTTCATAATAGATTCGCGTTGTGTTTTGAAAATATTAACTATAAAGTCTTTGGGAAGTCATTGTGTTCTTGTAAAAATTTTCCAATCTTGAATTTGTTGAATTTAGTTCCTGTTCTTTTATGGTAATATATCCGATGTATTTGAATATTGTTTTCCCCAAAAGCTTTATGTAGAAACATGCTTTCCAATATTCAGCTTTTCCACCAGATCTTCTTGTGCTTGGCTTTCCTTCTCTTTATCATCGACTGTGTTGGAAGCTGGTTTTTCTCCTGATTTGTTATCATTTGGTAAATAGTTTTTCCTTTCTGTACTTTAGTCTTCAGTTTTTTGATCAAAGGACTGTTTTTCTCCTTGGGTGGGGTATTTTCTCTTTGTCTTTACATCTCTTTCCAATCAGCTGTTTTGAGTAATGTAGTTGGAATAACAACTCTAGTTGGTTCGATGCTTTTTTTAAACTTTCTAAATAAACAAAAAGTAGATTTCCTCATAGTAAAGTAATAATTGGCTAGCCAAAATCACTTGTAAGCGGTACATGTAAAATTATTTTTTGATAAATGTCAAATGTAGTAACAGTTGTTGGATATTAGAAAACTAAAATGGAATGGAAATGACAGATGTTAATGGTTGATTTTTTGGATTTATTTAAATGTTCATGGGGAGAGTTTCTTTCTGGCCCCTGGGGAATGGGAGGTTGTTTTAATTAAAACATGTGTACTAGCCATCATTAGTATGGCGTCATTGTAACTATAAAATGATATGTTTATGTTTAAATTCAGTCTAGATAAACCAGTCCAGATGTGCAGATGTGTTTTTGTTTCTAACTGACTCAAAGAGTATAATCACTATTCAATCGCGACTTTGGTGAACATATGCGATGAATGTATCCAGATTGAAGGCGATGCGTTTAGGACATCGTGGAACTATTACAAGATTTTTTAATTTCCAAGATCGACAATGAGAATGAGCATTCTATAATAATCAAGGTACTAGACGAGAAACAAGACACGTTAGAGAAAATCAACAACCAGATCCTACAAGAATTAGTGAGAGTAAAGAGGAGATCCAAATGGAGATCGAAAATTCAGTTGTGTACATGTTAAATTTAAAACTAAGATTTACAGAATTGACAAAGAGCGCTTTATCTTACAATGCTTTTGAGATTGTTCATCAATCTACCCCATGAATTTAAATGTAAATGCACCAGTTTGTTCCATGCAATTACACGTCACAAGTTAGCAGAAGTAACCCTAAGACTCAAAATACTGTGGACCAAAAAAGATGATATTTGGAATTTGAACTCACTGAGAACAGCTGTAAAGGAGAAGCCATGCATTCAAGATGCTGGACAGGCTAGCAATACAAAATCAAGCCAGGAATCTCAGTAGTTCATCCGAACATCTAACTTTGTTGCTGGGTCAAGTCATAAAAAGACTAACAAGCCACACCATTTTGTTAAGCAATGTTTATTCTGCAGTGGGAACAATTCACCAACAACTTGTCATGTTATTTAAGATTGTGAAGCGAGAATATCCATCATAAAAAAAGAGGATGCTTTAACTGTTTAGGGAAACACAAAGTTAATAATTGCCAGTCACATTTTAAGTCCAGAATTTGTAAAAAGACTCACCATACCAGCATATGTCACAAGTCACAATTCCTGAAACCAGCATCTGAGAGAACAGTCAGGAATTTAAAGAGAACAGAGGAGAATGCATCGAACCAACTAGAGTTGTTATTCCAACTACATTACTCAAAACAGCTGATTGGAAAGAGATGTAAAGACAAAGAGAAAATACCCCACCCAAGGAGACAAACAGTCCTTTGATAAAAAAAAAACCTGAAGACTAAAGTGCAGAAAGGAAAAACTATTTACCAGATGATAACAAATCAGGAGAAAAACCAGCTTCCAACACAGTCGATGATAAAGAGAAGGAAAGTCAAGCACAAGAAGATCTGGTGGAAAAGCTTAAATTAGAGATATTTTGCAGTTAATGAGAGAAAACTTTAAACTAAGAAAAAAGTCAAATTTCACAAAATCCAGAAAATACAGAGAGAAAAGTTAGATTTAAAAAAGATTTGAACAACCAGCTTCAAACACAAAAAACTCCAGCCAACGTTGTACCATGCAGTGAGACCTTCAACATATCAAAGAAAATGGCAAACGAAGGTGCAGCAGACTTGAGCCACTACCTGCATGAGCTGGAACTTCGAGTGATCAATCTGGAGATTGGAAAGAATTTTTCTACCTTAAAGCTTTTGGGGAAAACAATATTCAAATACATCGGATGTATTACCATAAAAGAACAGGAACTAAATTCAACAAATTCAAGATTGGAAAATTTTTACAAGAACACAATGACTTTCCAAAGACTTTATAGTTAATATTTTCAAAACACAATGCGAATCTATTATGAACTTTCAAATATTGTTAACTATGATTGTGTACATTTGCGGCCTGGACTATGTTGGTACATATCTTATTATATGACTTAAATGTGCATGTGACATTGGGGAACACTGTTTTCATAATGTCATTATAAGTATGACTTCATGGTAACTATACAATGATATGTTTATGTTTGATTCAGACTGGATAAACCAGTCAAATTGTACATATGTGTTTTTGTTTCTAACTGACTCAAAGAGTATAAACACTTTACAATCCCAACACATATACACATAAAGCTATCTTGAAAGTTGACAAATATGGGAAAATTATTTCCAATCAGGGTGCCTTGCACCTTTTCAATATCAGGCCATGCATTCTATTATGATCTTAAAGTTTTTCGCCAAAATTATAGGTTTCACAGTCCATTTTGAAAGATTTCAGGCAGAGAGGTGATTGTCATTACAATATTTTATTTTTTTTTAATTTTACTCCAAACATAAAACTTAAGTAAATGCATATATGAGATTCATCGACGGGTCTGTGGCACTCAGGTGACCATGGGTAGTTTTATCGATATCATTTCTTGAAGTTATTTTGCAAAAATTTACGTTAAGGTTTTCATTTTTTCATCAAAATAGTGCCATATTGTAAATCCGTCTATAAACAAAGTATGAGAGATATTGAAAAGGAAAAACTCTTTTAAAAAGCTAAACGCCCACTCTATCTTTGATCAAAATGTAGTGTTTTAAGATAAGGCAAATGTTGAAGGTTCGTGGCCCTAGCACCCTTCTGCTGATTTATTGCCTCAGAATTTCTCTTAATCACGCTAGTCGACCTTGGAAAACGAAGTTTTTTTTATTGAACGTGCAGATCGAGAGTCGCAATTTTTACTTGTAAACAAACAACACAACTTCACATTACGGAGCTGGTGATGGTGGTTAAAATAATATCACAGGCGGGTAAAATGACAGTAGTTATATGTAAAAGGTATTCTTTTTCTCTGTCGAAAAATTTTATATAAAATGATAAGGGAGATTTAAATTATAATTAAGTCGAAAACCAGCGCAATTTTGTGCGCCGTAGATTGCATGTTTTTTTCTGTTTTTTTATGGGAAGAACTGTAGAACTACGAACTCTCAACCCGGATTTTCTCCTTAGATATCCTTAGATCTAGAAGTCATTAGCATTTCGCGGGTACATGTATGTTAAGGAAGGATATGGGCGATTTCACGTCTTTTTTGGCTGTTATTTACAAAACCGTAATATTAAATAAATGTTTTGAATCAGACCAAAAACTAAGTTTCATCCTTTGAAATAGATGGCAATGCAATAAAATCGGGTAATACATTACTGCCACATCGGTGCATTATCATGTGATAACTATAAATACATGTAGCTTACGTATATTCCTTAACATTAATTGAGATAGAACAACACTAGTTTCCACAAAATAATAAACATATTAAATGAAGGCAAAACATCTCAGTTTTATCAAAACCGCTGTTAGAATCCTATATTATTCTCGATTAAATGGTTTTTCATCCGGTTTTTAAAAAACCTTCCTAAGTTATGTACAGTTTGCACGCAAAACGGTATGTTGCATCAATTCAACACAAACCACAGGATTCTAGCAGCACTTGTCAAGTAAAGCATTGATCAAACTATTGATATGTGTTAAATTTGAAGTTCAATATATACAGGGTAGTGTTGTTCTAGTCGGTTTTTTTTATTTCGTAAACAACGACAGAGGAAAGCCTGGTCGAGGAATCAAAGCAAAATACATACCTTTTAGCGAGATTGATAAAATTAACATCTCTTCCAATATTCCTTTGTTCAATACTCAATAAATCACACAAACGTACTTTAAAAGAGTTCTTAGATTAGTTATATTTTGAACTTGTTTACAATGAATTCCGATCAAATTGACACGACATTTAACTTTCAGTCATGACGTCATCGATTTGTAAATCTACGTAATACAATTATAATTTGTGAAAAAAATATTGTCTCCAGTATTTTTTTTATATGTGTTTGGTCTACGGTTCGTTGTTTAAATATTTAAATAGGTGCATAGTAACTAAGATTTCTGATTTCACGGAAGTAGGTGTAACTCCATATGCTTCCTTAACACCCCTGCATATTTAGATTTTATTCTTGGCATCTTTGGCAAAGGTTTAGACTCCAGAATGAAGCTTATGAATTATGCATTATTAATTCGAGATTCCCCAACATGTCTGTATATAAGATTTGGTACTCAGGCAACCGTAAAGGCTCGTGGGTCTCTTGTCAATGATAGATCTCGCTTAACCAGACGCTTCCACTAGTTTATCATATGCCCACAGAAACCATCTTCCCAAATCAAAAGTCTTTGATCCGCTCGATCAGCTCACATTTCTGAGTAGCGGAGCGGATCAGAAACCCTTGACTTGGGAAGATGGGCAGAAGCGAACAGGTACATGTACTGAAACTATAAAAAATTACATGTTAAATTGCATTTATCTTTTTTTTTTTCGTACTTTTAATCGTGTAAACACAATTGGGATTTTTTTCTTTACATTATTGTTTTTTTGCTTTGTACTGGTCCATTTTTTAAAATTATTTATACATATTATTATAAGGAAAAGAATCAATAGGAATAAAATCAACGAATGAAAGAAATCCACTTTAATTCATTATTTGTTATAGAATATGCAAGTGCCTATGACATGCATAGAACCTATTTCAAAGCATTCACGCACTATACTGAACACGTATCACAATGAAACATTTCTATACTTGATTTCCTGTTGCTGAGATGAAAAATATTTCAGCATTCTCGTATGTTGAATCGTTTCCGGGAACATTATGATAAGTTATGTCTATGGCAATACTCCGATGTTGTCGATCATATAAACACAATGCGAGGTATGAGCAGATTAAAAATATGTCAACACGTCCAAATATTTGAATACACATGAGTATCTTCGTATTTACAGTCCTTGGCTGCTGTTTATTAGTATCTGTATTGTTGTTCTCCATTGATAAGGTGGTGTTTTCTATAACAAGCGAAAAGTTCTGCACTGCATGGAAGGTTGGAAGTGCTGCTGTCATTTTGTCGTCCGGATAAAAACCACAATTGTTAAATTTAGTTAACGATACTAATATTTACATGTATGCCATTGAAAAAATTATCCATTCGTATTGTCATATTGTAGCATAAATTAGATTTTTTTAAATTAAATCTTGCTTCAATGATTACAAGATGTGCGAGGGTCCTATACGTATAATTATGCAGTATATTAAGTAAATGAATCAGTGTAATCATTCAAGACTTAACACATCATCAATGTTATTTGTCAATTTTTCCTTCTTTTCCAAAAAATACATGTTTTAATGGTCAATTTATGATCTCACTGATATGTGATAAACTTATCAAACAGTTATAACAATATAATAAAAATACTACTGTAAATAATATGCATGGTATTACAAATAAGAACCAATACATTTTCATCTACAGCGGCCTTTGACTGCAAATATTGTTCAAAATGTTTACCTGTGGTTGGACCAATACATCCAGTAGAAACATTACACATATCTTTGCTACAGTTGCATGCGCTTTGACATTCTTCTCCATACTGAGGATATGGACACAGCGATGTACAGTTTTTCCCTCTATAGCCTGGCATACATCCTAAAATAATTGGAATAGATGTGAAGCTACTGAATTGTTTGACAGGTCACTTCAGTGTTAAAAACAAATTGTTATATGTCTGTTGGATATTTTATCATTGATAAAATTATTGTTGGTAAATCATTTATCTCTATTTATGAGTGGAAAGTTGTGGTCGACCAATTATGAAAAAAACGTACTTTCACATTGTTGAGTCATTGAATTCCATGAGGAACCCGGGCAGCAACCTTTGAAATAACTACATTTCGAAACAGAAAAGAAAACTAGTTGATAATATTCTGAAGAGAAATGATGTAAATTATTAGAAATTGTATTCATTAAATCTAAAGAATCTCAACGTTTTTTCAATTTGCTTTTCATTCATTTATGTTTGATAAAAATAATATAAAATTTGAAATGTTAACGTTCATTTCTGATTATTATACTTACCCTTCACAGCTGATACATTCACATACTGAGTACATTGATAATACTGATATTATTGTTGCTAACCGTTCAAAGTAATCTCTCTCTGAATGAGTTAGATCAGCAAGCATTCTGATTGAACACTGAAAGCAAGAGACTGAGGAAATCACAATAAATGGTTTTAAATAACCTCAATGAGTGGTTAACTTCCCTCTTCCTTCCTTCTGTGATAAACAAATTAAGTTTGATCATTTGCACAATGTACATGTTTCTTTATAAAAAAAATTTTAAGTTTGGAATCAGGTTGCTTTGAATTAAAAAAAACCAAACATTTATAAAAAGGAAATGTATTCGCTTTGCAATGCAAATGACACATCAAAGGCATGTCTTAGAACACGGACACATGCATGCATATGATGCATTGCAGCTGCACCCGAATTCTTACTTTGCAGAACGAAATGTATATTTTCCATATCTTAATTAAACTGATTCGGTGTAATACTAAATAAAACAGAGAGAGAGAGAGAGAGAGAGAGAGAGAGAGAGAGAGAGAGAGAGAGAGAGAGAGAGAGAGAGAGATAGAGAGAGAGAGTGAGAGAGAGAGAGAACTTTCATTTTCATTGTTTGCCGTGTATTAAGATTATAACAGTGACACATCATATTATGGGATTAAATCTTGAGAATTGGAAACTGCAATATCCCTTACGTTTGCTTTGATAATGCTGCATCATGTGTCAATTCTAAAATGAAGTTAATCTGGGATATAAGCACTGAAACATGTGTTCTTTTATTTAATAGGAAAAAGAGAAAAACAATCACCTTAATCCATCATATTAAATATTTTAAAATGATTGTCTACGTTAACTATTTACTTAATGCTTTGTTAGCAATTACTACTTCGACCTGATCTTGCTTGAATATAGAAAAAATCTTGTGATTTTTTTTTAACGCGTAATATCATCTTTTACTATTTTACTTAATTGTGTAAAGCATTTTTTTTACCTAATATGGAATTGGTTATAAAACTTAATTCAATCCAAACTTCCTATATTACTTTTTTTTAAATTATTCGTCGCATATAGAATTGTTTCATAGTACGCTGGGTCTCATATATCAATCGTTTACAATAGGCATTACATGTAACAAGACTCAACGAACATAATATGAAAATATGATTATAATATCATTAACAAGGTAAACATAAACTATACGTTTTAATTGCGGTCCAGCACAGCATATGTTGCCCTCATATCTAGTCAACAAATGCAACTGCTTTGTTATACTTCTAATTATGCAAGTATTATGTTGAAATGAAATAACCCATTTATGTCGCAAAGTTCTGCAGTTTTTTTCTACCAAATATTAATAAGCTAAACAATTTTTATGTCCGACTGGTGTGACGAAACATTTTAACTTGGGTTGAATATTGACCAGGGGGTCATTTTTAAACGGTGAATATTGAGACCAAAGGTGTTTAATAAAGACCCTAGTCCGGTGAAAATTGACCCGCAACGTAGAATTTTGATCATGAAACCGGTTCTAAATTCAACAGCAAATAAACATATATTAATAAATTGATATTTATATCTTTTATTTGTTCAATCAAAAATTTACAGTTTATTCATATTTATTCTTTGAATTAATATGTTTTAACATGAACATAAGCAGTCTTTCGAAAACATGAAATGTTTTCATGATCAGGTCTTGAATTGTCAGATTAACCCTTTATGTATGTATATGTAACAATTTTTAATTATCAAACTACATGTATATCAAATGTTAATGACGTTTCAATGTTATAAATAGCTAGACGAAAAACAACACCTGTTTTCATTAAAAATTTCAAAAATGCAAATCAGAAACACGGTCTAATTTTTCATCTGTCATCAGCGGGGGATCACTTGTATTCTGATCAAAGTTTATTACGGTTGCAAATCAGTTTCTACCTGATAGACATACTTTATGACTCCTTATTGATATTCAAAAACAAATTAGATATTTAAATATAATAAATATCAAATTATATTTACCACTCAATACATTCAAAAACGACCATACGGTTTAATTTATAAAGAGAGGGACATTCAATCAATATTTTAAAACGAAAGTGCAAATTAATTAATGAATATACTTGTGTCAACGATTTTTAGTATTGCTACATGTACCTGCAATGTGAAATATTTATGATTTCCTGGTGAATAATGACCAATTGCTTCCTGCCAACCCCCTTTCATAAGTCAATTAGCAAATGCTTATCATTTAATCATAAACTTTAAGTATAAATATTTTAAAAAAACAATTAGGAAAGAACATAAACAGCAAAAACAAACTTATTTATTTACGGAGAATAACATCATGAATCTAATGTTATTTATTTCCTGTGTGAATGGAAGGACAAAAGTAGTGGCTGGCTAAGTTTTAAAAATTGATGCATACAGACGGATATGTCCGGGGAAAAAATGGGGCACTTAACTTGTACTATAACACTTAATCTGGCTGATCTAGAAAGTCATTAATAAATATTTAGATCCAAATTTTGTTCGAGGCATTGATTTTTAATATGCATCTACATATAGCAAGGATTGAACGTATGTATCTAATCAGTAAAACGTAAACCATAATGATACCAAAATATAATTGAAAAATCTTTTTTTCTATACTTTTTTGCATAGTAATATAATTCTTAATGAAGACCAATGTAATCAAACAAACTTGAAACATGGCAGCCATATAACACATATGGTTAACATCGCTTGAAACTATTCCGTATTAGGCAATATTAGTGTGTGCTCAAAGCAATAATGTTGGCCAATCATTTATTTAATATTTCGTCAAATTAATGTCGAGATGGAGTTACCTCACATGACCATACACACACACAAGCACAGTACTGGTTTAAAAAGAAAAAAAAAATGAAAAAAAAAACAATTTTTCAATAAATTTATCATTAAAAATAAACAATTTTTGCTAAGAATAAAAGAAGACAAGGAATTTTGTAAATGCAATCAAACATATACTACCATATAGCTCTTGTGTGTGTGTGTGGGGGGGGGGGGGGGGTAATATGTACACCATTAATTTTGGCGAATATTATTTTGTGCATACAATACCCTTCATTTAGAACCTATTCAGTATACTTTTATTAGATTGGAAGGAAAAGCAAATCACAAGTCGCCAAGGCAAGGCGGTAAAATATGATATCCGATCAGGACTAGACACACTTAATTCTTGTTTTCAACAGAAATAAATGAACAGTAAATATATGCTTGAAAAAAAATTAAACTATCAACCGTGAAATTTGATTTAAATGTTATTGTTACCAAAGACAATTTTAATCAGGCAATTACATGTCTTTTCACCTGAGTCGATAATTGGATCACATGTATCATAAAACAGCACAAGCTAGTTCCTGCCACTTGAATTAATAACACAACAAGGGTGAGAAATGTAAAATGGTGTCTCTTTTCAAATTGTGATATAAAGTAATGTTTAGTTTAAATTTACATTATTTTTTTAGCCAGGGTATTGATAATAAGTGGATACATCTGTTACACTGTATGCATACAAAACTGCAATGGTTTTAATCATGCTCTCAACATTTGAAAAAAAATATGTTTATATTTAAACCCCCAAAATACATGCTCGTTTAAGTCTGGCTAAACACTTTAAAAAGGAATTTGTTTTGGCAATGAAAGAAATCAGAAAAAAAAAATTTGCTCAAAGGTGTATCTTTCTTTGTCATGTTCAAACAAACTAAGCAAGAAAAGAATAGTGGTACATGTAGCTATCATAATGTTTCTCCCATAAATAAAAGCAGTTGTTTAAAAGTAATGCATGCAATTATACAGTGATAATAAAGGCAAACATTTATTTTAACTCATTTACTAATATTTTATATTTTTGGGGTATTTTTAGCTTTTTCCATTTGGAAACATGCACACACCGTACTTTATATCAAGTTTCTTCCTTATACAATATCTTAATTCAATATATAATAAAATAACGATATTTTGTCCTTATTTTTTTTTCAAACAAGTTCTTATAGTTATCTCTATTTTATTCTCGCTGCATCTATCGCCTATAGCGTCCCTTACTTCTTTTTCACTGTCTGCCTTTCTGTTTCTCCCGCTAATCCCTTTACACATTTCTTATATCTATATCTTCCTCTCACTGTTGTTAATTTTAGAAATGAAGATAATACATGTAAAAGGTAATGAGTTAATTGAACAGCCTTAAACATATTATCGAACTCAATAAGATACATGCCTAGATGTGACCCTAAAATTATATCTTATGTTAATATTGCGGTTTATGTTAAGATGAGATAATATTACTTTTTATACATTGTATACATTTCACTTAAATATGAGATTAAGTGTTTATAATAAGCAGCACATTGCATTGCTTTAATAAAACTTAGATAATGTACACGACCTATATCTTGATGTAACTACATGAAATTAACGTGCTAATGATAAGATATGATTATATTAAAGGTCATAGGAGACAATATTTTAATAAATTTCGTTATGGCTGAAAATAAATTTGTTTTCTATAACTGAAAATTATTATATAAATATTATAATAAAATTCACAAGGTAACTGGCACTACAGCCCATCGAAAGTTGGCTTCGTGCAAAAGAACCATAAGAGTATGATGACTTATCCCCCTTGGTTGATGACGTCAGAAGAGACCACTTTGACGCGATATAGTGGATTGTTTATCCAAACGACCGTAGCATTCTCTATCTAGTTTGTTTGATAAATAAATCAAAATGGTTCCCTGTGTGGATTACAACTGCAATGTTAGAAGTCAGAGGGTGTTTCGATGTACTTATTCCCAAAGGATCAAAAATTCAGGACGATTTGGGTGCAAAAGCTTCGCGGTTACCGATTATTAGAAGTTGTGTGCCAAACATTTCACGCCTGATCAGTTTAAAATACATCCCGCTTTAGCTAAAAAGTGTGGTTATAAGAAGCTGGATCTTCGACTAGATGCCATACCAACTCTGTTTGACATACATGTACCCGTAAATCCGAGAAAAACCCGAGAACCTCAACAGCTACTTCAAGCGGAGGGCGATAGAGGTAGTTGTCAATAAAACACGGACTATATCTCACATAAATTATTATATGTGTTGTAGAACGAATATTCGTTAATCTAATTTTAAAATATGAATTTATTGAAAATAATTTTAATTTTGTGATGTATAACGAAGAACATTTAGCGTACACATAACAACGGCCAATAAAATGCACTATGTACATGAATATATGTAGGTGCGTGTCAGTATCGATCTGCTGTCATACATTTTACATGTACTCGACGCATATTCAGGTATACAATACTAAATGGTAACTATTTTATAGTCGGTGTTTCTTAATTTTATTGTACTAATGAGTAAATGGTTTAGCAAAACAGTCAAAATTGTCAAAACAGATGCGAAACGAAAATATTCAATTCAAAAAACGAGAGAAAAACAAAGTGTTGTTAGCAATTACACTTCACCCATTAGCTCTCTTGTACATAGAGCCATTTTAAAAGAAATGAAAAATTAAATAGTAGTTTTGCAATGCCCTATTTATTAAATTTAGGCGATATGGCAGATATAGGAGATGAGTCTAATGATAGGAATGACCATGATGGCAACGCATCTCGTTCAGATGCAAGCCAGGTAAAAATTTAGATTGCACATAGCACATTGCATTTGTCTATCTACCTGCAATGATAAAATTGTATTTGACAAAGATTCAGCATTATGTTTCAATAGACCAACTCTGTTACAGTTATAGCACAAGGCATTCAGAGCTGGACATCTATACCGTATTTCATTCCAAGTATTTAAACAAATGACCGTGTTTTGTAAAATCTAAGTGAAGGATGAGTGCGGGAAATCTGCAACGTTCTGTGCCATGTAACCTGCCTGAGTTAAAGCGCTTAATAACACAACATGATTAGCACGTGCAGATACATGTAATTACACACCGATCGAAATGATCACCTATATTTTGGTTGTTTTGCCTGCTGTAATGATGCATAGAATTACATCGTCCTAATGAAATGTATGTTGATTCTATTAAGCAGGAAGTTAATTAGTTAATATCTAAGTCATATCAACCGCAATCGATGATATTTGCTGTCAGCCATTGTTTTGGGGTTTTTTTCTGATAAATTATCAGAGGAAAGAGAGAGAGAGAGAGAGAGAGAGAGAGAGAGAGAGAGAGAGAGAGAGAGAGAGAGAGAGAGAGAGAGAGAGAGAGAGAGAGAGAGAGAGAGAAGGAGAGTTGATTTTTTAGGAGGGGTAATTAGTACGGCCGTTTGACACTTTTAACTTTGATGCAGGTGCATTTTTCAGTTTAGTAATACATATGCATTATTCTATAGAATTGTCCGCAACATATAAAGCAATGATACAGTTCATGATCATGAATAATTTAATACATGTATACAAAAACCGGTAACGGGTAATGTAAAGACAGGCATGCATGATCTTAAAACAATGTTCCGGGTTTCGGGTTTTAGATTAGAAAAATATCATGTATTTAAATTCTGAATTTGAAAAATGAAAATTATGAGAGCATTATGGTTTAATTCATATGACTATGTCAAATAATGTTCCGAATTTTAAGCTCTCTCTTCTCATGTTTGATATTCTTACATGTAGAACTGATAAATCAAAATTTTAAATTTCTGTTATCTTTACTTGACAGACTGGGAAAGAAAGTCATAAGCGGCGTTTAAACAACATATTGAATAATTGTGTAGCATTACAGAGCATTAAGATTTTAGGAAAACGGTCTGTGTATATACAAGTACACGTGTGTCTGTCACCTCATTGTTCCCATCCTCGCTACCGTACACAGCAAATTGTGAAGAAGGGCTGTGTACAGTAGCTATATATTATATTATATAATCAGTGACCGACCATTCAGATCTGAAGAAGTGTGTGTATATACATGTACATCGTGTCTGTCATCTCATTTTCCCCACCTCGCTACCGTGTACAGCAAATTGTCAAGAAGGGCTGTGTACAGTATCTACTATATAACCACTCACTGAGTGAAAAAAACAATGTCAACATCCTCTCCTTGAAAACTTCAATCAATTCTTTGATCAATTGATATGGTGTAAAATAAAACATTGGTGGATTAAAAGTAATATGATTGCTTTAAATTAATCTAAATAATAATAAAGAATTGGGAATGAAATTAGGATTGTATGCTAACTTTTTAGGAAACTAATTCCCGGGTAAACTTTTAGTAACCAATGCAAACTCTCTCTCTCTCTCTCTCTCTCTCTCTCTCTCTCTCTCTCTCTCTCTCTCTCTCTCTCTCTCTCTCTCTCTCTCTCTCTCTCTTTCCGTATCTATATAAATCCTGCATGTGTAAAAACACTAGTGCTACATCATTTACATGAAACATATTGAACAAACATACTAATATTATTTCTTAGGCAAACTTATAAGCTATTGAAGCTTTATTTTGTCATCCACGGGAAATTAAGAAAGGTATAATCAGGAACTTGTTATAAAATAAAGAAAGACGTGCTCTATCGTAACATGGCTGCTTATTTATATATGTACATTCTATATTCTGACTGATTAACATGTTTCAGTGTGTAAATATTTGTTTAGATACACAAAATTTATGCTAAACACAATGTGCTGTGCTTGATCTTTGTAGAAATAACTCACAATATTTCTTATATCTATTTTTAAAATATTACGGAGTAGTGATGTTCCCAACCGCTAAAGGACTAAATGCCCTGAAAACTTTCACACCGCCCTCACTTGAGATTTACCACCCGGTGAATCTCGAGCCTTTAGTTGTAAGCATGATTATTTAAGTACTGTATCAGTAAATTATTAATGAAAATATATTATGATTTTTAAAATTACTATAACAGTGTGTCTTGTAAGTCGGCGCTCTGTTGAGTGCAAAAATTGATTTATTTCTCAAACTATACATGTAACACATGAGAGTTAAATAATTGAATCAAGAAAAAAAATATGGAAATTAAATAACAGAAAAGGCTGTAAGAGGGAAATACAGTGGCTTACAGGGGATGACAGTGGCAAACAGGGGATGGCAGGGGCTTACAGTGGCATATGGGGGATGTGTACAGTGGCTGACAGTGGATAAAAGGGTGTACTGGGGCTGTGTACAAGGGCTGACAGTGGGTGCGCAGGGGATTACAGAGAAAACACAGGAGGTGACAGGGAAAGACAGGGATTTTCATACGGACAAGGGCTTTTAAAGCCAGTAGTGTCAGTTTCAACTGAGTGGAGTGAAGCAATGTAGATAGAGACTTGCTGTCTCGCATGTTCGAATCTTTACCTTTTAGTGTGTGCAAAATGCCTATAGAGTAAATTTAGATATATTGATTAAAATGTGTATAAATTTAAATAAATAACTGGTTGAAATCATGGAAAAATCATAGTATTTTACGTAATGAGGTCTGTCTGGCTCGATTGGAATCCACAATTTATATAGGGAGAGAAAGAAGGAGGAAAATCTATAAAAAGAGAGTTGATGCTAAAAACAAATAACAATGTTTGATTTTTGCAACACAAAACCTACTTTAAGAAATACAACTGATTCATACACTAGAGTTTATGTAGGTAAGAATCAGCCATCTCAACGACAGAATAAATGAACGTGTAAAATGAGTGTGCAAAATTATATTAAATAGTCCGACACCACCTTAAAGAGGTGTTTCTACGTTCAATAAGAGGTTATCGACTGAGTCTGAGATATTGAATCTTTCTTCTGGCACGGACACAATACTATCTAAAACCAACCAGATCTGAATTGACAAATGTCTTTTTGGTCAATCAAGCCAAACAAGCTATAGTCCTGTCATTGGAAGATGGTTTTTACGATTTAGTAAAATCTGTACTATAGATGTTGCAGCAGATATGGCAAGCTACGATTCAGAGATGCATTGTATCCATGAGGCAACATTGTCTTGCAGAGACTGGTCATATATCTTACTGATTTTTAGGTTTTCATTTTTATTTTGAGGATGTGTTATGTCAGAAGTGACTGCATTAAAATTGTATGAGGTACTTGGCTTATGTTCACAAAATATTCAATGGAAATATGCATCATTATAAACAAGGACAAAATGACGCTAGCTTAAAAGAACGGCCGTAAACCATTTATGTTTCTGAACAAAGAAAATGAAATAGTTTAGTTTTGCAGACTTAAGGATAAAGTTGCGCACATAGACCTATTGTTTTTACTTTTATAAAATGATTGAAATACAAAGAAACGCGATATCAATAAATTTCATAACTAATTTATTTTCACCGTTGTTCTTGATCAGCCACACGCTCTGTTTTAGCAAAGCTGCTTTGCGTAGAGAAATGGTTCTATTGAAATAGACGTTGATAATAGCTCCGTATAAACGGACATTCACTTTCTACTTTCATATCATATAAAAGAAACCCACTTTTTAGCGGCCGGTAATAAATAAAAGTTTTACGTATCGATTGCAATTATTTCACATAAGAAAAAATATATATTAGGTGAGTTATTGTGAACCATTTTTACTGAAGTTTTGATAAAAGAAAGTTTAATTATTTAATTATTATCAAACAATTTCCTATGAACTTCATTACAATGTTGTAATTAGCTATACAGATAATTACACCTGTTCTTCACGGAATTTGCAGTGAGAATAATATTTGAAATTCAATCAATGTGTTTTTACAGTCCCAAATCCATTTTTACGTAATGTACATATCATATGATATTTTATTTAATTTAATAAAATATATATCCATTAAACATTTTAATATCTAATTAGATATGTTTATTACTCAAAACCACCATGAAAACAAAAATGCTGGTACCATTAACTTCACCTCAAGAGAGGAACATTCAAAGAAAATTGTAAAACGGAAATACAAATGAGATGATGTATGTACTTTTGACAACGATTGTGGGTATTGCTATGTGAACCTGCAATGTGGAAAATATACGATTTCGGATCAACGTGTGAACATAATTATGGTGTAAAAATAATTAGTGTGTAAAAATAATTGCCACCAGGCACCACGTGTGCCGACGTAATTTTATATAAAATTAGATGCCATACCGACTGATAAAATAAGGGTACCCTTTTTTAAGGCACATTTACTAAAATAATGTGCGAGATTCGACCTTTTTTCACAACCGATGGTTGTAGAGAGGACATCAATGAACCCCTTTCTTTTTTAAGATTTTTAAACCTTCAAAATAAATCTGCAGCTGTGCAGTTCTACTGCAGTACTAAGTGATTAAAAAGGCATTGTTATGTTCTTGTATGCATAATTTGCACACAAAAAAATATGTAGAACCTCATATTTATTGCTCTTTCATCTTTTGACAACAGTTTAGGCCAGTTTTGGGCCGAAACAAGAAAGTTCAAACAATGTTTACTGATATAGGAAATCAGAAATAAATATTTTCATACAATTTTTTTTTATGTCATTAAATTTGGATTAGCAAGGGTTGAAATCGATATTGGCTCACATGTTTTCTAAAATTACACACGCTACACTCGCTGGTATTGATGGGACTTTGATATTTTAGATAATAATTTGAGCTCCTGTTGCTTGGAAGAAAAACAAATAAATGTATCCTTTTTTGTCATGTTCAAGCCCACAAAGCAAGGTCTATGTGTTACCACTAAAAGACACAGTTGTTCAAAAGTTATGAATACAATTAGGAAAGGAAAATTAAGCTTAAAAATTATTTTAAACATAATTACTTATATTTTACATTTTTTCGCATTTTTGCGTTTTCCTATTTGAAAACATCCACGTACCCTACTTTTAAAATGTACAGTTTATTTTTTATACAATATTTAAATTCAATATATGATAAAAATAATGATTCTTTTTACTATCTCTGCATCATTCGCCTATATGGTTTCTTGCCTCTATTTGTCTGCTTTTCTGTGTCTATTTTTCTCCGGCTAATATCTTTACACATTCCCTTTATCTATATATTTCCACAATGTTATATATTTTTGATTGAGCATGTAATATTTAATTACCTGATTGGAGAACCTGTAATACATCATCGAATTCAAAAGATATATACAAAGGTATGGCTTTAGTATTGTTTGTGATGTAAATATTGCGCTTTATCAAGATGAGCCACTTTTACCTTTAACACATTAAAGTAGTCCGAGTATCGTGCTACGTCACACCGACGTGTAAAATTAGAGCTGCTATAAACCACACTTTTGTTTTCCGAGATGTGATTTTTTTTTACGGTTTTGGTTCGACTTGTACTCAGCGTTTTTTATATCCGGTAGTTAGCTGTCGTAACAATAAATGGCGAAGTTTAAGGGAAAATTTTGTAAAAAGGGAAGGGAAAAGATAAATAAGGCTTTTGAAAGGGGAAGGGAATCACGATGGGGACAAAAAACTGCCTCAGCTGCTAATGTTGTACCAATTAGTGGCCACGATCACGAGTATGCTGCATGTGACATCCCCGATCCAAGTCAGCAAAATTGAAATTCCTCTCGATGAAAACTTGAAAGAGGGGGAATGGCGTGTGGGACGACGAGTTGTAGAACTAGGTAATAACAATAAACCAAAAACAGACAAAATTTGCGTGGACCATACACTGTAATTTTATTTCATATCCTATGGAATATTATATCTAATTTGTTGCTAAAAATTAACTTAGGAATCTTGGCAGACGGATTAAAGTCTTGTCAGCTGTGCTGTCAGCCCCTCCATTTAAACGATTGCACCGGTAAGAGAAAATTTGGATTGGAACATATGTTGCTGATTACATGTAACTTTTGTCAACTTGTTAATGAGATCCCTACTGGCAGTCGACATAGAACTATTGCAGGTGGTATTGCTTGGGATGTTAACACAAAGTTGGCAGCAGGTAAGGATAACTTAAAAACTTTATTTTGATAACAAAAAAAATAAATCTTATGGATATACCGGTAAACAAAAAAAAATGTATATGATTTTCAAAAGAAAACATCATGATGACTCTAGGCATACAAGGCTACACGCCAAGGAATTTGCCATATGGTAAGCCTCTGACAGATCAGCCGTTACGTGTTGCCTTGAAAGACCTTTTGAAAGTATATGGTGGAAAAGTCGAAGAGTTGGCCACTTTAGGATCAACGCAAACTAACGAAAATTTCAAGTTAAGTACATGTATTTGAGACCCACACAATTATGATTACAGGTTTTCTAACGGTTCTGAGAGTCTAAAACCAAGAGTTTCTGCCACTGTGAGCCAAAAGAACGAGGGGTACAAATATATCACTGAGGTAGAATTTTTAATTGCAGATGCAGTTTAGATTGACACATTGTTTTAATAACTTCTTTTTTTTTTTTTTTTAGAATTATCAGTTGTTTGTTTTATTGTTGTTAATTTTGATTTCATAAAGGTTATATATGTTGTTACCTAGTGCTACCTAAAATTCCTGCCTATAATATTTATGAATGTACCGGGGTATGTTGTTCCATGAAAATGTATATTTGCAAACTGGCCATATTGCATAATTTTTCATTTTATATTTCATTTGTTCATATATTTGAAATCACAATATTTGTTATTAAAATTATTACTAACATATCAAATAATTTCAGAGAGCCTTTTTTAACCCAACATTCCATGTAATTTGAAATGAATTTTTGATTTTTATGTTTAATACATGTATATAGCTAGAAATAATACATTTTCATCACATTTTAACATGTAATAAATAGTTCTCGTTAATAAATTTGAACTAACTGTAATTCTATGATTAAAGTAATTAATTAATAATTTTTATTTGTCTTTTAATTAGCTCAACAAGGGGTGTCAGATGTCTCCCAGCAGATTTACTGTAAAATACACAACAAAACTGGCAAATTTGTTAAAAAGGAAGGGGTTACTTCAAGCCCAACGCAGTGCCAAACGAAGACGTCTAGAACTGAGGAGTGAAAGGTTATCAGAAGATGCTACTCACTCAGTGCTTGATGGTAAATTAAATACATGTACATGTATTTATTTAACACTGTATATAATGGCATTTTTGTAAAGCTAGACCATTTCATATAATGATTGCATAAAAGTTGTTCCAATTTGTTTAAGGTAAAACTTACAGAACCAACATTGGATTTGGTGAATGTACTGACATAGAAGACATCACTATTCCTTCAAAAGAGTTCTCCATAGACAGTAGTTCTTTGATAGTTTTTTTACCTAGAAACTACAGAATTAGGTTAGTTTGTAGTGAACTATGTTATGTATTTGTAATTGATATTTGATTACAAATTATTTGGAAGGATAAGTGAACTTTTTACATTATATTGCAGCAAGAACATCAGACATCCTCCAGGTTGCTTGTGTGTGTGGGAATAACAGTTTAGCGTCTATACAAGACCAACCTTTGCCATCAATATTAGTGCCTCAGCTGCCACAGGAATGTCGTATTATGAAGGAGTTCTAAAACTGAAGGGAGAAGCGGTTGATTCATCATCAATTTTCGATGGACTTGAACAGTTTATTGCATTTGTTTCGAGCTTTCCAAGAGCAGTGTTGATTGGACATAATATCAAAAGTTTTGATAATCCTGTGCTTATGCATAATCCTTCCAAGCATAAGCTACTTAAGAGATTTCAGGAAAGTATATTTTGATTTGTCGATACCCTTAAGTTGTCCAAGAGGATTTATCCAAAAGCAGAAATTGGTAATTACAGGCAAGAAAACCTTGTCCAGAAACTTCTGACTTCAAGTCGTCGTTAGAGCCTCTTGTTAAGATGGATGTTATTTCTGCAGCAACTATGAGTAGGCTTGTGGGACTTTCCTTGAATTTAGCCAAGCTTAAGATCATTCATAAACGTGACCCCAACAACGGCATAAGAAATGTTTTTAGTGACCCAATTGCTAATTCCAGAAGATGCAAGGTGTCAAAATCAAAGTTATCGAGAAAGTTGTGCAATATCTTTCAAACATCTGAAATTCTTTTAGGCATTTTGTACACTGAATCTTGTTAGAATTTTTGTTTTACACATGTTTTTGTCAAGGTGTCAATCAAATACAATAATGTAATTTTTTTTACAGTGAACTGTGTAATTGTTTATCATTTCTAGATATTATGGTTGAAACAAAAGCTATTCTGCAGCTTGTATGAAGGCAGTTCTTTGTAAGTGGTATTGAATTAAGATCATGTAAATTTTTGTGACTGTACATGCACTGCATTTGCTTTGACCTGATGGTATAAAATGCATATGGTAATTAGAAAATATTCATTTAATTTTCTTGAGGTATTTACCATGTTCCCTTTGCATGATGAATTATTTAGGCACAAAGTATCATCTTATGTACATGTAATTTATATTGTATATGTGTTGTACAATTGCTAACATTACATACCCTGAAATATTGTTCATTCAGAAATTGCAAAGTTTTATTTCATTTTATCTATTTTTTCAACTTGAATTCATAGTGAAAACTTATAAACATTTTGAATTAACTCAGATTTCATGTTCATTGAAAGAAGTGATATTTCATGATTTTTGGAAAGAAAGTTTTGGGGGATATACTTGTTATAGAGTCTATAACACAATAAGTAATCCGTCAACATATATATTTTTTTAAGAAAATTCAAATTTCATTTCTAAGATGCTAATTTGTTAAATAAAATCAATTAATTTCACTTTGACTTCATAAAATATGAGGTATAACCCGAATTTATGTCTGCAATGTAAAATTTAGCGATTTATTTTGACAAATTTTGCCTCATATATGACACATTATATATAATTAAATGAAATGTATATGTTCTATTCTGCATATTAGATTTTATTTGTTATGGAATAAATAATAATTCACAAGAGGATATTGAGAATAATATACTTTTTCAGGAATGCCAAAACATGGGTGCTATGGAATACATCCAATAACAAAAACAATAGCATGTGAATGTACCTTTTTTTCAATTTTCAGTTTCTAGGATGAATGACTATCATTTAAAACCAAGTTTACAAAGTTTGAGCCCATTTTGTGACGACTATAGGACTACCTTAATATACATTTTACTTAAAACTGAAATAAGAGGTTTATAATAAATTAACAAACTAAATTCATCGTATAGGGTGTGAAGATATTAGAGTGAATGTATTTTTTTATTACTGTCATAGACACAGTAACCTAAGACTGTGAGTGCTCTTAAAGGCTCTGTTCCATAAACAGGTACTAATTATTTGTCATAAATATATGCTTAATCAATTTTATACTTTTTACATGAATATATAATTGAGTACTTAGATAATCAAATATTATGTTAATTGATCATATGTAATTGAATTATATTTATGTATATTTACAGGCTGATTCATTTTTAAATCACATAAATAAATATCAAAGCAAACCCCCAGTTGTCCGTTATTTATTCTAAAGGAACCCCCTGTTACAATTAGCAGACCTTGTTTTTTTTTCCATTAACTTCAATTTTTAAACACTTGTTTAAAAAAGTACTTAAAATATCAATTGCATAAACATCCACTCTCACATCCGCTTGTTCTGATGACTTATTTAAGCAAAATAAACTTCGAGGACGTGGTGTCAAATTAGCGCTACAAATGAGCAATTATTTGTTACGAAAATCTAATGTAAATTATATATTTAAAATGTGAAATGCAAAGATATTCAGACAGTTTGCCACTTGTTCCATTGATATAATTCTACCATATATAATTAACTTTCTACTAAAATATACATTCCTAAAAATTGACCGATATGTGATAAGTAATGGAGTACTTAGTAGATGCACTAAAAAGTAAATAAATAATACTTGTAGAAAGTTCCTTGCGTCTTAGGGAATTTTCCCATTCTAGCTCTGTTACGACTGTTTTCAAGGACATTCTTACATTATATACCAAAGACATGATAATTTAGGTTTTCATTTACCATTTGTTTCATTTACTTGAAACAAACACAGAAGTATACAATATTTCTACAGTACTTATACATTTTTACTATCTATGCATACATTATCTTGCTTTCAATGTGATGAAATTAGCATGCATTTCTGCAAATTGCACGTACATGCATTATTATTAAATTTTGACTGTTGAACATGTTAATGGAAACTTCAGCCAAAAAAAAAAATATTACAGATTTATCAAATATTGATGATAAAGTTTAAAAGTTATATTGTTGTCCGTTCCAGATACCGTGGTGCTAAGAGGATGAAAAGAAATTGACCATTGGATAGGATACTAGTCTATCGCAGGTTAACTCCCAGCGTAAGATAGTACCAAATATCAGCTGGGGGAGGGGGGGTGGCTGAGAAAATATAAATAGGGAGCCTCGTAAGTTCCATTTTCTACTTATTTTTTTTTTATTGTCTGCAATTAATTTCAAAATGCTTCTACAGTTCATTTAAACACATCGTTAACGTGTATAAGTTGAAATAAATTACGTGTTAAAATCATGGAAAAAAGTTCCTTTCTGTAATGAGCTCTTTCTGGCACGACGGGTAAGAAAATCCACGATTGAATATCGAGAGAAACAAAATGAGAAATATATAAAAGGAATTATTATTTATAAAAAGAAATAACAATGCAGGGTTTTTGTAACGCAAAAAAGTATTTGAAGAAGTATACATAGTTGATACACTTAAATTCATGTATATAAAAATCGACCGTCGCAAAGGCAAGATCAACGAATGCTAACAATTGATGCGTCGAATCAAACAGTTCAAAATCGTCTTACATGAGTACATTTACGTCCAAGAGGTTCAATACTGACTCAGATATATAAAACTTTTCTTCTGGCATGGACACAAAAACGTCTCAGACTAACCAGATCTGACGTGACAAACATCCTTTTTGGTTGATAAAACTAAAATAAAGCTATAGTACTGCCATTGGAAGATGGGTTTTATGGGTTAGAAAAAAAACCTGTACTATAGGTGTGGCAGAATGTAGGGCAACGTACATTGTATCAACGAGGCAACGTTGTCTTGCAGAGACTGGTCATTTATCTTCATATGAAGTTGGTTTTCATTTTTATTTTGAGTGTGTCTCATGTCAGGGGTTACTGCATTAAAGTCCTATGGGGTACTTGGATATTTACAAACTATTCAATGGAAATATGCTTCATTATAAACTAGGAAAAAATGAAAGGTAAAGAGAACGGCCGTAAACCATTTATTTTTCTGAACAAAGTTGTGCACATGAAGACTATCTTTTTTTTTTTTAAATAATCGAAAAACAAGGAAACACAAAACCAATACATTTTGTTATGATTTTGATTAATTATCACTGT
Organism: Magallana nippona; assembly: GCA_033439105.1. Taxonomy (NCBI): domain Eukaryota; kingdom Metazoa; phylum Mollusca; class Bivalvia; order Ostreida; family Ostreidae; genus Magallana; species Magallana nippona. The sequence goes on along the minus strand of CM065919.1, from coordinate 17,274,956 downwards.
TGATATTTTCAAACACACGCTCTCTTTGAGCAAAGCTGCGTTGCGTAGACAAGTTGTTCGGTTAAACTTGACGTTGATAAACATGCTAGGTATAAACGCAGAGTCACCTTTTACTTTCATATCATATAATCGAGCTTCTAGCGGCCCCTGTAACGACAAAAAGTGACCCCCGTAAAATATTGGCCCGGTGGTCAAATTTCTACAGAGAAAACTGACCCAGGGTCAGTATTCTATGACAAGTAGGGTCCTTTTCCTACAGTAGAAAACCATTCCAGACCTGTAGATCCACTATCCCCCAAACGTTGAAACTTACACCATCGAATTTTGACCTCGCTTATAAACTACATAGAAATTATATGATACGTGTAGCATCCATGTCTGGCGAGTCGGAAGGGGGAAACAAAAGCATATAAAAGATGGATGCGCCTCCCATTTTACCCTGTTACATATATAACATCAGTTTGAACAAAGCGATGTCTGTGTTTAACTTAAACTTAACTCCTCAGCTTGCCTTGTGGTGCCCCTTTTCTAAGCCATTTTAGGGTTGTGTCTCCCCTAGAGGTACATGCATGATGATGCGCTCACTTACTCCCTTTTTCCATACATGTAACTAAAGACGGTAATGATGCGACAGCTTGCGTCTGCTAGTTCTGCGGAATAGGCCCCACTATTATAGAAAATGATTTAATAGAAAAACCTACATAATGACCTATGTACATGTATGTACATGTATTGCATATAATTAGAAGAAAAAACCGAGAAGACAGATGTGAAATTTCGACGAATAAAGCGGATTTTTAAAATTAATATATGTTCTATTTAGCTATAGTGAATGTCTGACAACCAAACAAAACACCGTTACACCGACAGACTTATGTTACAGGTACACATTCACTTTTTGTGAATGAGGACTTTTGGTCTCAAATTTGGCTTCGTCTCTATAAAAACTGTAGGCCTCAATCTTATTTTCATATTTTCTTTACATATTTGATGATTTTATTGATTTTAAGTTCAATACACATGAAACATCACACTCGATGGCTTTAAGAGTCTTATAGTGATAGTTCTATTGAACATGTTTATGACTACGGATATGAGTGATTGATTCTAATAGATTTTGATCAAGTCTGCGTTTAGATTACATGTATAAAGTAATTTAAGAATGTAATGCCGCCATTGTATTGCCATGTTTTTTTTCAATATACTTAACTCAAACTGCTCTCAGGATCAGACAATACCTATATCAAATATTTGTTTGAGAAAAAAAAATAATTGCAGAGTCCAATTTGTTTATTTCAACTAACACGAAAGGTCTCAAAATGGTTTGCTTTGTTCAAATTTTGATATCAAAGTTCCCCCAAAGGATAACAATTGTTTCCTGAATACACTATACAAACAACACATGCTCTACTCTTATTAAAAGGTAATGATTAACGGCATCGCTGAATCAAGTGGATGATGCAATGTTGCAGTGATTCACAAATGGCATTATGTTAGAATATGTACGTGTAATATTTTGCATAATAAAATATTGTTTAAACCATTTAACATTATACATGTATTAGACCGAATGCCTTTTACCTGACAGATGCATTTTACCTCAAATATACTTTAGAATTAATCCGATCTGTAACGAACCGTCAAATACAATGCAATACTATAAAGGACTTCCCCCGACTTTCTGTATGCATTATGCAACACATTGATAATAACTTCATTTTTTTACTGATAAACAAACATATCTCAATAGATGGAAAATTTTATTAACACTAATAAAATAACTGCTGTGTTTTCTACTTTTAGAAACTGCTAAAAATGATTATGAATGCCTTTGACACTTACATATATGTTATTAATTATTATTAAATCAAAGGAAAGTTTAAAGTTATGTCAGAATATGCCTGTATTAATCGTTAGATTCAAATGCCATCTATAAGTATCGCGGTTCTATTCAATTGGAGTCAAAGTCAATGCAACATGTAAAGCCCTTTTTAGTGTCATTACATGTATAACTTTGCGATTTGTTATCTGTACAAGTACATTTTGATTTTGATTACAATAGAGATCGATTTCAAATTCACACAGAATCATCTTTAAATTATTCTGTTTCTTTTGTTGAATTCTAAATTTGAAGTTTTGGAATTTGCGACGTTTATATTGTTTCTTATTCAAGCATTGTATTTGTTTAATATATATTCTTCTTAAACCTGTTGTAACAAGAGAAAAACGTTGTTAGAAATATCAAAATGGGATGATGCATGCAATCGCGGATTTAAGGAGTGAGGGAATTCAAAGTTTTTAAATTCACTTTCAAATTTACCGATAATAGGCCTAGACCTCTCCCCCCCCCCCCCCTTTTGGCAAACATAATTATCCCTTGGATTCCCCTCTCGCACCCCGGATAAAATTTTCTGGATTCACGCGTGTGATGAATGTACCTTAATTAACGAAACATGACTATATCTTTCAGTTTTTGATTTGAAATATGAGATGATGGACTAAGATAATGATGATAAGCAATAAACAGGTGATCAGAAAAGCGTACTCAAGCTGGTTATTCTAACAATATATGTATCAAGCAGGTAATGTACTCCCCCCCAGCACCACCACCACCCCTGTATCCACCTTAAAGACAATAATAATGGTCGATATTCTGCAAGGTCATTTTTCTACAAGCCACAGGGAGAAAAAATGACCCTTAGACCATAATTTGTATGATGTACATGTAATCCAAGTATTCTACGACCTGGTTGGTTATTTTTCTACATAGAAAAATGACCCCCGGTCAATATTCTAGGGGGTCACTTTCCGTCGTTACACTGATAATAAATAACAGTTTTACATATCGGTTGTGTTTATTTTACATAATAAAAAAATATTGGGTGAACACTTTGGTCAGTGTGCATATTTAATTCTACATGCATCATTTGTAATGATAAATGATGAAGGAAAGTTTATTTATTTATTGAATTTGATTTGACATAAACCAATATTATCAAACAATTTCCGATGTACTTCACATTCCAATGCTGTAATTAGCTATAAAGTTCACACTACCTGTTTTCACGGAAAAATGAAAAAAAAATAGAATAACACTCTGATCTATTTAATAGTTGTGAGAAGAATACTAATCGTACTTTAATCAATGTGTTGTTACAGTTCCAAGTCCATTTTACGTGATGTACACAAGATATGATATTTCATTGCAGTTAATACAAAAATCATATTTATTAAATAGTTTGCTATCTAATTATATATGTTTACTACTCAAAACCTCCATTCACTGTAAGAATGCTGGTATCATTCAATTCAGTTGAAGAGAGGGACATTCAAATGAAATAGCAAATTAGAGGATGTATGTACTTTTGACTGTGTGAACCTGCAATGTAGAAAATATTATTTCCAAGTGCATTAATTGCTTCCTGCTAATCCACTTTCATAAGTCACTAGTAAGCAAATGTTTAGCAACGTATTACATATATAAGGTATTTTGTTATAAAAAAATAATAATGTTTTTCCAACAACGTACATAAACGTGTATTTACGAATAATAACCTAATGAAACTACTTTTTATCTTTTTAAATGGAAAGGCAAAGGTGAAAACTGGCTATGTTTTAAAAATCGGGCAGACGGAGATGTCCGTGGTGCAATCCCTTTACATTCAACACTTGACATGACACTTAATCTCGCTAATCTAGGAAGTCATTAATAGATATTGTAATTAAAAATGTCCCATGTCATTGCTTTTGAATAAGCATGGGTTATTATCGATATTGGCTCACATAATTTCTAAAATTGCATACGCTACACTCGCTAGTGTTGATGACACTTTGGTTTTTTATATCAGAATTTGTGTTCCCGTTGCTTTTGAAGGAAACCAGAAATAAAATTATCCCTAAAATGTATAATTTTTGTCATGTTCAAGCCAACTAAGCAATGATATTGTTTCCCCATAATTAGACACAGCAGGTCAAGATAATGTTTCCCAATAAATAGACAAAGCAGTTCAAAAGTGATGTATACAATTGCAAAAGGAAAATGAAATTTAAAAATTATTCTAACAGAAATACTAATATTTGATATGTTGTCGTATTTTTGGCGTTTCCTACATGTATTTCAAAACATGCATGCGCCTTTCTTTTAAAATGTCCAGTTTCTTTCAAAGTTCAAATTACAAAAACAAAAAGTCAACCATCTCAAAAATCCATAAAACGAAATACAAATTCAAAGCAGAGCAACACAGACCTAAAAAAAAGAAGATAACGGTTCTTTCTTATACAATATTTAGATTCAATATAAGATAGAATAATTAAAATTTCTCTCTCTCTTTCGCCTTTAGGATTTCTTACCACTTTTGTGTCTGCCTTTCTGTGTCTATTTATTTTCGGCTAATCTTTTTACGCATTCCCTCTATCTATATATCTCCTCAATGTCGTTTATTTAAGATTGAACATGTAAGATTAAATTAGTTCATTGAAAAAACATTTAAAGTTGCTTGCGGGATTTGCTGACGTCCCAATAGAATTCGACATTAAAAGAGCATCGTTTTTATTATTATTTTTTATTTAATAATTTATTATTAAATGATTGAATACGATTTTAACAAAATAAAATATCACTTCTAATTCCGATGAAATGCATTTGTTCTACTCTATATGTAGTCAATAAGCGGCAGCTTTATAATCAAAATGAAACCAAAAAATAATACTTTGCTAATTGCATGCTTTAATTTGATTTTCTTGTTGAACAATGCACATCCAATTTTTCGGCAAACAGATACACGAAACTGATGACGTCGCGCTAGCATGTTGTAACGTCGCGATACAAATCTAACGGTAGAAGAAAATTTCAAATCTTTAAAGATTTAATGAGAAAAACTGGCTGAGAACACATATTGATATTTTGTATCGATTAATTCTTAATCATCTTCACAATCATTATGCTGAGTAAAATAAATCGTGTCTTGTTTGTTTTAAAGTTACGAGTATGATTGTGGAACGCAGTTGCCGGCAAAATGTAAATATTGCTATATAGTGCATTGAAATGACATTGTGTTAATCGACACTGGTATGTTTAAGATAAGAACATGATATTCAGGCTGACGAATAGAATAAAATAATCAGGAAAATACCTTTGGTTATTATACGAATTTGGTAATTATATGAAACTGTCTAGATTTATTAAGCACGTTCTTCCTTTTAAACAGAGGATGTTTTAAAAAGTGATTGCACTAGACAGGTGCACAGTGTTAATATACCCAAGCCACGTGCAATGAGGCGTGACTAATCCTGTTTAAAGTTTTTTGGGAAGTGTTTATACAAGCTATTCATGGGGGCTAGCAGGTGAAAAGATATTAAACTCAATAGACAGGCGTAATCTTTCTATTGTATTAATCGGAATATCATTTAATTTTACCGTCCGGATAAGTGAAAGCAAAACTTTAAGTTTAATAGTGTTTTGTGGTAAAACAGGCCGTCCGGATCCGGAACGCAAAATTCCGGATATATGAAACAAAATAACGTACACAAAATATGTTCCCAAAACAAAAACAGTCCGTAAACTAACGCGTCCGGATATCTGGCATCCGGATATCTGAAGCCCCAATGTATATGACTTAAGATTTATTTATGATGAAAATATTGCGTTTTTTGCTCACATGAGCAATTTTGCTTTTTTACACTTATATACATTTTACTTAAAAATGAGATAAGGTGTTTAAAATAAACAACACTATTAGCAATTTAAGTTTCAAGTTTATATTGCTAAACTGAATTTCGACAATGTACACGACCTATATCTATATCTACGTAACTTCATATAATAAACGTGATTATGATAAGATATAAATATAATATCAAGATAAGTTAAGTGAATAGCTTGAAAATACAAGGAAAGTAGTATTGTGATTATTGTGCAATTAGGACATGTAAGTGCATGTACTTTGTAAGGATTATTCTGAGCCTAAATTACATGTTGAATCACGTATACACTAAGTCTTCGCTAATTCATTGAATGGGATTCGGGGAAACGAACACTTGTAATCAGATCTTGAGTTTATCGTTAACCTCAATTTTAAAATCACTTTTTTAAAAAGTGCTTAAACTATCATGTTTATAAACATGCACTCTAGCTTCCGATGACTTCCTTAAGTAACATAAACTCCGAGGACGTGGTGTCGAATTAGTGCTACAAATGAGCAAATATTTGTTACGAAAATGTGATGTAAATGATATATTTAAAATGTGAAATGCAAAGATCATTTAGGCAGTTTGTCATTTGTTTGATCGATATAACTCTACCATATAAAACCCACTTAAAATAAACATTCTTAATAATTGACCGATTTCTGATACATTGTACGTAAAGGAATACTTAGTAGATGCCCTATAATTTAAAGAACTATCACATGTAAAACGTTCCTCGCGTTTTGGCAATTTTCCCATTCTAGCTCATAAAATCTCGGTAATTTCAACAACTCTGAACGGTTTTTCTTTTTCAAATGTAAATGATTTGATCACGTAACCAACCGAGTTCATATCCAGGTGAACCTTTTAACTTGCTGTTTATTTCTGAAAATCACTTTGTACCTTAAACAATCAAAATCAATTGTTTAGGTTTAACTGATTAATTTTTTTTAATGTTCCGTAAAATTAAAACACTTTTACAAAATTAACAAAGTATATATATTGAAGACAAAATCTAAGTAAACATTACAAAATTCTCAATTTTTAGAAATATGTTAATGAAGACGTCAGTTGTTTAATTTGAAATAAAAAGGTTACAGTTTTATCAAATAGAGTTTAAAAGTTATATTGTTCTCTGTCCCGGTAACCGTGGTGCTAAGAGGATGTGAGGAAATTGACTCCCCCTGGATGGACACCAGTCCATCGCAGGTTAATTTAAAGCGAAAAAATTGTACCCAATTTCAGCTGGGTGGACTATGACAATGTAAATAGGGAGCCTCGTATGTTCCATTCTCTATCTAAACTTTTAATATGTGCAATTAATGTCAAAAAGCTTCTACAGTAATCTAAACTCATTGTTTATATGTAAAATGTATAAGTTAAGATAAATGACTTGTTAAAATCATGGAAATAAATAGTTCCTTACTGTAATGAGCTCTGTCTGGCATGACGGGGAAGGGAATCCACGACTAAATATAGAGAGAAACAAAATGAGAAATATATAAAAGGAATTATTATATATAGAAAAGAAATAACAATGCATGCATATGTTTTTTTAACGCAAAAAAGTATTTATGAAGTATACCTTTTTGATACACTTAAATTCATGTAGGTAAGAATAGGCTATCTCAAAGGCAAGGTAAACAAATGCTAACAATTGCTGCGTAAAATCGAATCAAACTCCAAAACCGTATTACATGAGTGCATTTGCATCCAATAAGAGGTTAAATACTGACTGAGATATATCAAACCTTTCTTCTGGCATGGACACAAAAACATCTCAGACTAACCAGATCTGACTTGACAAACGTCGTTTTTGGTTGATAAAACCAAAATAAAGCTATAGTCCTGTCATTGGAAGATGGGTTTTATGTTTAGAAAAAAAAAACTGCTATAGGTGTTGCAGCAGGTAGGACAACCTACGATTCAGAGGTACATTGTATCCACGAGGCAACGTTGTCTTGCAGAGACTGGTCATTTATCTAACTAATTTTCTGGTGTTCAATTCTAATTTGAGTGTGTGTCATGTCAGGGGTGACTGCAATAAAGTCTTATGAGGTACTTTGCTGATTTTAACAAACTATTCTATGGAAATATGCATCATTATATACAAGGAAAAAATGACGCTTGTGTTGAGAGAACGGCTGTAAAGCACTTTTTTCTGAACAACGAAAATGAAATGAAATAGATCTTTGTTTTGCAGACATAAGGAAAACTGTGCAAATCAGACTATTTTTTATTGTTTTTATAGATTGATTGAAATACAAAGAAACGCAATACCAATACATTTTGTCATTATTTTGATTAATTTCCACAGTTGATTTTGTTCAAGCACACGCTCTCTTTGAGCAAAGCTTTGCGTTGCTTAGACAAGTTGTTCGGTTAGACTAGACGTTGATAAAATGCTCCGTATAAACGCAGAGTCACCTTCTATTTTCATATCATATAATCGACCCTCTAGCGGTCGGTATTGAAAAACAGTTTGACATACCGGTTGTGTTTATTTTACATAATAAAAAAATATATATTGGGTGAACACTTTGGTCAGTGTACATATTTAATTCTACATTTGGTTTTATAATGAAATAGTTAAATACTCCGTGCATCATTTGTGCTGATAAATAATTAACGAAAGTTTATTCATTTCATGGATTTGATTTGACATAAACCAATATTATCAAACATTTTCCAATATATTTCCCGTTGCAATGTTTTAAATAGCTTTATAGATCACAACACCTGTTTTCACGGAAAAATAAAAAAATAATTGGAAAGCACTCTAAATAATTTATCTGTTGTGAGAAGAATATTAATACTACTTCAATCAATGTGTTATTTCACTTCCAGATTCATTTCTACGTAATGTACAAAAGCTATGTTATTTTATCTCATTTAATAAAAAAATGTATTTATTAAACACTTTGATATCTAATTAGATATGTTTACTACTCAAAACCTCCACACACTCCTAAAATGCTGAAAACATTCAATTCAGTTCAAGTAATGGACATTCAACTGAAATTTTAAAACGCAAAATGCAAATGAGTTGATTTATGTATTTTTGATAACGAATGTGAGCATTTCTGTGTGAACCTGCAATGTGGAAAATATACGATTTCGAGGAGGATAACATTATGAAAATACTTATTTATTTCCTATATAAATGGAAAGGCAGAAGTAATAACTGGCTGTGTTTTAACAATCCAAGCGTGCAGACGGATAGATGACCGGCGGTGCAATCCTTTCAAATGGAGCTTAACTTACATCATAATACTTAATCTGGTTGATCTAGGAAGTCATTAATTAACATTTTGATTCTAAATTTGTTCGTGTCATTGATTTTGAATACACTTTAAGCAAGGGTTGAGCGTAAATATCTTGTCAGTAATTATCAGTAAAAATCTTTATGTTCACTTGCATAGTAACATAATTCTTTAATATCAGATATGCAGTAATAAACATGTATTATTGCAACGACTGTTATTGTAAACAAGAGAACAGAACAGGTTCAACATCACTTAAAACTATTCCATATTCAACAATTATTTTTTTGGTTTCCGAGTCACACTTATTTTATAACATTAGATACAATACAATAGTGATAGCTATTATTAACGCAGCTATTGAAAAGTGAAGTATGCAATTACACAGGAAAAATGAAGGCAACATATCATTTTAACACAATTACTTATATTTGAGACCTATTTGTATTTTATGATTTTTTTTATTTTCTGCATTTCCTATTTGAAAACATGCACACATCCTAATTAATATCTATATATCTATTTCTTCCTTATACAATATCTACATTTGTACCATAGCTTAACGTGTTTTCTATTGTTAAAAGTGTGGGTTATCTGTACATACCACACATTTTTTTTAAAACTCTGCCCACTATCTTAGGTAAAAACAACATCAAAAATATTGTTTTCTTACTTGTCCATAATACTGTTCACAAAAAGAGATTCCTCCAGATCAAAATTTCCATAAACTCAACATGGATAACTGACCCAAACTAAGTTCGTCGAATAAATCTCATTTGAAGCTCAAGGCAAAACAATATCGGTAATGGCTTTGTCAGAATGACTCTATTTTGATATTTTTCTCCATGTGTGCAAACAAGTAGAGAAACGCGTGTAGGGATATCGTGTAAAAAGGATTAATTTAATAGAAAGTCAATCACCTGATACGAATGCGTTTAATTAGTAAACTTGTTTTGATTACAGAGTGAATAGCGGCGGCCAATCGGATTTTACATTTATTTAACGTATACAAAATATGTTTCAAAAAAGAAAAAAAAACAGTCCGTAAACTAACGCGTCCGGATATCTGGCATCCGGCTATCTGAAGCCCCACTGTATATGACTTAAGATTTGTTTATGATGTAAATATTGCGTTTTTGCTAACATAAGATATTTTTGCTTTTTTTAACACTTATCTACATTTTACTTAAAAATGAGATAAGGTGTTTGTAATAAACAGCACAGTGAACAATTTAATTTGAAGATTGCATTGCTTTAATAGAACTTAGGTAATGTACACGATCTATATCTGTAAAACTACATGTAATAAACGCGCTAATAATAATATATGATTATATAAAGAATTATTTTAAAGGAGAAAGAGGACTTATAGTACCATGTACATGTAAGCACCGCTCTTAGCTTAAGTTACATGTTGAACCACATATACACAAAGTCTTCCCTTATACATTGTACGGAATTCGGGGAAACGAACATTTGTATTTAGCTGATCATAATTTAATCAATAACCTCATGTTTTTAAATCACTTGTTTGAAAGTGCTTAAATTATCAAATTTATATTTATGCTTGTCCTAATGACTTCCTTAAGTAAAATAAATTTGAGGACTTTTTGTCTAATAAGCCTTACAAATGAGCAAATATTTCTTACAAAAATGTGAATGAAATATTTAAAATGTGAAATGCAAAAGTCATTTAGGCAGTTTGTCATTTGTTTGATTGATATAGTTCCTTCATATAGAAGCAACAATTAACTAAAACAAACGTTCTCATTAATTAACTTATTTGTTATACGTAGAGGATTGGATACACTATGAAGTGAAGGGTTAACATATGTAAAATGTTCCCTGAGTTTGGAGATTATCCACCTCTAATAGCTCTGTTTTATTGAATTTTCTTATATACAACAAGACGATATTTTAGGATTTCATACTATTCTACGGTAAAAATTGTCAAGATAAAATAGCAGGTTTAATTGTCCTTATTTTACATAGAAAAAAGAAAATCACAGAGGTAATTATTTTCACAGCGCTTTTATATTTTTTACTATCTATGTGTACATTCTCCTGAATTTATCTAATTTGGCAATCCGTGTATTTCTGAAAATTGCACTTAAATACATTAATCAATTCTAAGTGATGAACACTTCTCTATACACTTTGTACTTTAAACAATGAAAATCAATTGTCTAAATTCAACAATTCTAAATTCTAAATTCTGAATTTTAAAGTCATTGAATCACATTGATTTTATAATTTTCCGTACAAGTCAAACATTTTTAGAAAGTCAAACATCACAAAATTTTCTTTGTTTAAAAATATGTTAATGACTTGTTTAACTCTAAATATGCCACAGTTTTATCATATATTGGTAACAAAGGTAGATATAGCCAAAAATAAAGGTTGATTTCTAAACTATTTCAGAAGATACACTACCACAATTTCACAAATTTAGTAGTTAAACAAAGTTCGTATATAAAAATAGCTGTTTTTTATTCCTGTTTTTTTTTTTAAATTATGAGGAGCTACTTATCTCCGGATTCTTGATATTTACACAATACAATGTCATGTACTTATAATAATATTTGTAGTAAAACCTGGAACAACATGAAATCTGTCTTGATATACATGTAATTATACAATTTTATTTGTAGACCGTTGATGCTAAACACTTGAGAATTCGATACAGTCTGTAATTTTTATTCCATTTATATAAATATAGGAATTGTTACAAAAGATGTTCATTGTAAGTGTTCTATAATTATATTTCTCACGTCACACTTTGATCGGGATTGCATATGATCTAATTCGATTTCGTAATTACTTAAAACAAGATTTTATTATTTGGTGCGACCAGGCAATCGATGAACAAGAAAGGTAGTTTAGAATTCATCGGATATGTTTGTTCAAAGTGAATGAACGTGTGTAAATACGGCACATACTGACAACTAATTAATTAGCCGGTCCAGCTAAGCAAGTTTATCGTAAGAAAGATAACTCTTTTTAAAGAACGGACGACCACAAGTTATTGTACCTGTTTAACTACGGTATGGACGACCACATACTGACAACTGCTTGATACCATGTATTTGATATTTAAATGGATACTTTCAGTACGAAAGAAAGGAAACAACAAACAAATACTTCATATAAATTATCATGTTCCATTTGGGTTATCTGCATGATCATATGTGCATCGGTACAACTTTTGTTAATGTAAGAAAACAACCAAACGATGTAAAGTACCTTTGTCAATGTTTTGATGATATAAGTGCGTTTATCAATAAATGTGGGTAAATGAAAACAAGATAATGATATAAGTCTTGCCTTTTTATCTGTTTGGAAGGGCTGGTGTAATTAATGTCTTCCGTTTCCAACGAGTATTCTGATGGAAATTCTTCACTATTGTTATTCTTCCTCTAGACGTAATTTTTCAAATTGTAATATCTCGCTTAATTTCTATCCAATTGGATTCAAATTTTCACGGTATATTGTAAATGATAATACGTTTTCATGACACAAAAAGATATGATATTGTTACTTCTTGTTTCGAGTTATTCCTCTTTATATATATTTTACGGGTACTACTTTCCGGACAAAGGATACGAAACGGTCCGTAGCAAGTGATTTTAAGTTATAAATCTTAAATATAAATACCGTGAACGTTGTCCTTCCAGTTTTAGTTTTTCGATTTTCCTTATTAAACCAATTAAAAAACAAAATCGAAATTAATGTTTAAAAAACTGTTAAATTTTGCTCATGTTTTCGCTCCTTAGCTTTTTAATTTAAAAACTTTTATAATCACATATTGAACAAAAGTTGTGCAAAATATCAAGGGCTTTCGTTTAATGCCATACAAGAGGGGCTGGTCCCTAAATTCAGGAATCTAGAGGCCTTGAAAATATTTGCTTTATAACTCGAAAACGATAAAAATTTAGATATGGCCGTCGCAGGAATAGTTGTTCTTTGCGATTGTGATAATTTCATGAACGTATTATTTTGTTCGGGTTTCGCGTTATATGAGATTAAAAAGGCTATACATGAAGACAGGTACCTGCTTTCATTTAGCAAATAGAAGGTGATCTTTCAATTATGCTTAAAATCAAAATAAAGTCACAAATACTTTGTTATTTACTACGTGGGATGCTCAAAATTTAAAAAAAAGGGTTTTAATGTGTCCCGTGCTTTTTTCACCACTTCTTTTGAGATATTTATTTTTCTATCATTAAGTTCTTAATATTTAAAAAACATGCATTTAAAAGCAATATGTGAAAAATAGTTCTCTATTCTAATTTTCATCTTTTATATTAATTAATCACATGATATAAATGAAAATTATTAGGAATATAATAAATACAATGACTTTCTAAATCAACCATTTCCCGTAAGCCTTGTGTATATGTTTACGTAACTCATCCCTCACATGTGGCCCAGGAGAGCCATCGAGCGTGGATCGACTAGAGATTTGTGGTAATAATAAATACACAATACGCTTCGCGTGCTTGTACCTTCTATTTGATACTGACTCAAGCAATTACAGTAACTACTCTCTAGAATCTTAATATCTTCGATTTTGCATGAATTTTAAGCAGAGTTTACATGTTACAAACGATGCTTACATGTGCTATGTAAATGATGCAAGGCTTTTGCTGTGGATTGTTTTTTAAATTATGAATTCTGTGGTCATAACAAATTTGTTAAACTAAATAAAATGATAAGTCTGTAGCTTGTGTAAATGTCATACTACATGTATGTATCTCACTACATTCATAGGATCAAGCTTAGTGCGCGAATATGTTAGTTGCAGGTAGCCGATCGGTTTGCATACATGTACGCACGGCATGTTTGAGATAATGTACAAGGAAGTTGTAGACTCAACGAAATGAAAACGATTCTCCAAAAGCAAATAGTCCGCTTAAAGATCCCTGTATCATTGTACAGCGTTCAATAATCCACACACTCATTGTACGTATTTATGCCAATCTCTCATCGAGAGCCCATGCGAAAAATTGCATGATGTCCAAATACCTGTTAAACGAATGTTATATTTCGTGTTATAATGTCCGAAAGTTCACAAAAACGGTCAGAAATTATCCGCAAATGTTATACAGGTTGAAACTCAAGTGCCAAACATCAGAAAAAAATCTTAAAATGATTTTTTAACATCTTTTGAAAAGACGATCAATTATCAAATAATAAAACTGGATTAAATTGTGCTTGCTATCTTGCAGAGCATCAATGCATACTAAACTAGTCGTGATTTTTAAATACAACAATATTGCGTATCAGTCTTCTTTACATCGGCCACTCGCTGAATTCAATCGCTCATCGACGCTTTGTGAATCGTCGGGATCAAAGCCACCGATACACGCACGCTTAAATGCTCTAAATTATGCTGTATATTGATATATTTACATTTTCCAGAGCATCTGTCTGTGATAACACTACGAATCGATTTTGTACTTTACAGCCCAATAAATTCAAAAGACGTATTGTTGGGGGCGCAAGCGGGTTTGCATAATAAATATCATAATATTTAATCGTACAACTGCTTAAAATTATATAAAAATAAGTAAAAAGGAATCATTTTTGAATATTATTAGGTGATAATTTCGTTCAGAGCGTGATCAGATCTATCATAAAGCCCTTCGGGCTTTATTGGATTTGATCACGCCCCGACCGAAATTATCACCTCATAATACTCAGAGAATGATTCCATATTCCGTAAATACACCCCCAAAAAAGACAATTATATGATATTATAATTAATCTAAACGAATTCACTATATAATAGTTCAAGTGAGAAATCAAATGTTTATCTTTCATTGCTTTAGCGTGATATTAAACACTTAAACTCTCTCTCTCTCTTCTCGCATTTGCTCCCAGAGATTGTACAGTGTACAGTGGTTGAGCGAACTTCTCGAAAGACGATTTGATTCCGTGTGATAAGCAGAATGTGAGAAAGGAGATAAAAAAAATATTACTAAAATTATGCCGTTTCTACAACCCATGTATTCGCTCTAAAACATTAAAATTTATTAGTGTAAGACACAATTTTTACAACTAAAATATGATCCAAACTCTTAAATTCATTGGTTTGAAAACGCCACAACAACACTTCAATTAGTTATTTTTTAAAAAAGAATATGATGTGCAGAGTTTTATTTCATTTTTTGAATTTTTGAAGGTACAATGTATAATACACTATTCGTTTCAAATGAAAATATGTTCCGTGTTAATATGTACAATTCTGCCTTTCAACAACCCCCCGCGAATCCAAAGATTTGGCGTGCGTTTATAGAGAAACCTAGTAAATAAATATTTCTATGATGTACTCTATTAAAATTCTATAATTTTAGAATACTTTGATAGACAGCAAGACCATTAGTAGAATTTAATTGTTAACTTTAAAACCGTCAAATGTGGATCCGCTCCATTTACTAAAATCTATGTGACGGAAGCTCAGGTCTTGGCGATTACAAAGTTCTTTATATCAGTTCAAATTTTAATTAATTAACGCTAGTAGAAAAAAATCCCCGATTAGAACAATGTAGAATGTATATAATATCTACAGCAATTGAATGTTCTCGATAATCCCATTTACCTGACAGTGTATAAAAGCACAAAAAAATCGCGTCAATAATTTTAGTAGTATAGATATCCTTTTTGGCCAAAATGCTATAAAATTGTCCTATTTTGCCGTTAGATCAGTGCACTTTTTCTGCAACATTGATGAGGTTGAGATTGTTCGAAACATAGTATGACAGGTACATAGGTCATCAGCATTTTAGACAGAATTGCAATCACATGACACACAAAATCAAAGTCCAAAACAACTTGGTTTGTTCCGGATGAGTTTTAACGAATTGGAAACTAATACATGTAGGTGATGACTTAAAATGTGTGAAATGATCAACTTGGTTTGTTCCGGATGAGTTTTAATGACTTGAAAACTAATACATGTAGGTGATGACTTAAAATGTGTGAAATGATCAAATTTCGTATATTTCTTCTTATTTCCGTTTTCATAATCAAAAAGTAAAACATCTTTTTTGAGTCACAGTGTCACTTTAGAAAAAAAGAAAGTGTCCATCCTCCTTTTTCTCCTAGCAGCTGCAACGGAAGACCTACTCGTTGCTGTGCAACGAGCTTTGCTCTAGTTAAATAAATACAATAAAACGCCGAAATTTTGACCAGTTCAAGATCGACTAGCGTTTTAACTAAAAGATTAATATATTTACCCATGATTATCTCCGTTAATTACTGCTGAGACTTTAATGCATTGACGTGAGACTTCAACACTTTTTAGACGATATTCACATCCTGCCAGATCAACCTGTCTTATGAGTTAATATTTGACGAACACAAATTGTATAAAGTATGATAGGCATTCTTATGAAATGTACAAAAATGAGAGAGAGAGAGAGAGAGAGAGAGAGAGAGAGAGAGAGAGAGAGAGAGAGAGAGCAAAATAGAATTTGAATGTATTAATTGAACAGGATCCAAAATGGTGATTTTTTTAAAAAAAATACTTTCCAAGCGTGTATTGTAAGGCAGTTTAAAAACAAAGTTACGTATTGCAATGTATACGAGAGGGGCTCGCATGATACAGAAGACCTCGCTGATCGATATCCGGAATTAGAAGATCGAGTAGCGGTCATATGATTGAAGATGCTACAAATCCGTAGATTGCGGAGATTTTTATTCGTGCGAACTTTACAAGTCGAACTTGTGCGTATGCGGTGCACGTGTACTCGAATGGTTGATTTATTCTTAATTTTCACCTAATCGTTTTCGTGTGTATGTTGTCTGATCAGCGCTTTTACTTCTACCGCAAAATGAGTGCACGGAGGTCGCGTAATAAATGTATAACACGGGATCAACTACATGCTTACAATTTTTAAAACTTTTAACTAAACAAAACTACATAGTCATGGATTCCGGTGATCCTTAAGGATAGGGCAGGATAAATAGGACGTCATTCGAGGTTCCAGGATTTTCCCCCCGGACACTTAAGGGGTGGGGAGGGGGGAGGTCCGTGAGATCATGTTGTTTGCCAGTGGGAGTCCAAGGCATACATGTATATATGATAAGTAATTTTACTAGGTCCATTTAATAAGTTTGTTTGAATTTTCCAGTTACCAACCCATCCGCCCCCCTCTAGATCCGCGCATGGACGTCAACCAGTACTAAACATCGCAGAAAATTTGAACAGTTATTCAAATATATTCAGGATCAGTGTACAAGCTACATTTACATAGATAAATTGTGACCACATATTTTCTAAACAGATTATTACTGGCAATTGATACTTTCCTAAATCACAAACGCAGCATTATACGTTATGTATGATATAATAATACAAAATATGTTTATCCAAGTAGTTTGTAACTCGGGTACTTGTGGACAGAACACTTGGTTAATCCCCCTTCTTTAACATCACAATGGGTACAAATCATAATTTATGGTCATAATATCTATTCATATACATGTATTACTAGGGTCGACATCCCACTCAAATGGCGCCGTATAATGATGAATATGTTTATTTTTCCACAAGTATAATTTCTCTGTTATTGGTTCTGCCTACTGTAAATTTAACTTACTTACATGTACTTTTAATACTTCATCCACAGAGTCCCTTTGGATAAAGAGTGTGTAGTGACCTTAAACCAAGTTTCTAGGTAAAAGGGTGGAGGTCAGGGGCTCGTAACATAAAGCATGCTAAGATTTTGACTGAAGTTGGGTCATAAATAGGACTTAGGCGGAATCTTAGGACCTGCCTAAGTCTAACTTAAGTATGTCTTCTACCGTAACATAAAGCAAACTTAGCATTGTCTTTGTTAAGTCATGCTTGTGTTATAGAGTAAAAACGAATTGTTCATTTCTTTTATCGAATTTGAATGTATTGGTAATAAATCATTATCTTGGGTTAATATCTTGTTTATTTATAGAAACAAGTGATATGAGATGGGAGTAGAAGTAAATGTACAGACACCAGATTCAAGGTAGCATGAGCATATTTATTAAAAACCTCAAAGTGGTGGCTCTCGGGCAATGTATTCAGTCTATTGTTGTTACTTCTTTGTTTTTACGAATATTCACTAGTTTAGTCATTCTCGAAAACTTCCAGTGGCGTAATATCGCGATGCCGTTAAAACTTGATAGAATAATAGAGTGGATTTCTTTTTATCTTTTGTTTTACATATTACATCACCAATAAGGAAATTTACATACTCTGAGTGTATTGTTTCGTTAAGACGATATCTTGAAATGAGGCAATCGTCGTCTTTAAAATCACTGAGAGTTTTTCTGTCTTTAAACGTCCTTTTTCAATTTCTCAAGTCTCGCAGGTTTACATACATAGTCTAGTAAACTGACCATTACTTGTTTACAACCTATTCAGCAGCCCACTTGCATACTATATGCAAAATGTTACAGCTCATTACAACCACTGTTAATATTTATATCAATTAATCCAAAACTTTGATATTGGTGGATATTAAGATATTCATTTTGTGTAAATTATGTGATAAATACACTGTATTCAAATGCAGAATTGCAATAATTAACAATAAAACTGCAAAATAGGTGTAAAAAAAACTTGTCACCTTTACTGGCCGCCTAAGTTTGGGGTAAATTGTCCAGCTAAGCACTATTCTAGTTATGGACTTAAGTCTAAGAATGTAGATGTGTCCTACTTAAGCACTGTCTTAGATTAAGTACCCTTTATGTTACGAGCCCCAGGTGTCCAGACCATATATTCTCCCAAGCTGGCCGAATCTTGCTCCCACATTTATGTAACTTACTTACATGTACTTCTAATACTTCAGCTACAGAGTGCCGTAAGCTAAAGGGTGTCCAATGACCTTGAACAAAGTTTCTGGATCAAAGGTCAGGATCATATGAGACCTCTTTGAAAAACCTTGTGTAACTATAATTATATTTTTCCCCAATGATTCTGTTTGGCTCATACATTACTATAAATAGTGCTTTTAAGTCAAGGATGTACAGTGACCTTGAATCAAGATACTTTTTAAATGTCATGGTCATAACACAGACCACTGTGTAAAGTTTCAATAAATTCTTAGTCAAAATTTAAGACTTAGAAAGTTACATGAAAAGCTTTCTATTCTTATGTCCACAATTTAAGCGGCCGGGTCCTTACAGAGGGACACCATTTAAATGATGTCAGGTACATTGCATTATAACTCAGATTGTTTTTGCTTTATGGGCATCAATTACCTAATTTTCTATTTAGAGAGTCAATGTCATAGCATACAAGTGTATACACTGTAGTCGTGACTGTGTGTTCTCTCTCTCGTGGTAAAAATATAGATCATTGCAAACAGTACTTGTGGTTTATGAGTGTGCAGTGATCATCAACTTAGTTTATAATTCAAAGGTCAAGATCATAACAGACATCAGTGAAACAGACATCTATTCTATGCCGTCTCCTTCTTTTGTCAAATCCAGTTTTAGTTTCACCAGAAAAAAGTCGGGTGTGCTGTGACCTTGAACTATTTTTTCAGTGAATAGTTACGCAAGTGATTTTCAATGTCTCATCCTTTAATAAAGCGGGGCTATTTGAGAAGTTCAAGATCCCAATGATGTATAGTTGTGAAATTCAAAGAACAGAAAATAAATCAAAGATAGGATTTAAAATCATTTGTTCGGTCAATCTCTTTGCGGCGAAAAATGTATTATTATAAATATGGCATTTGCTGTTAAGCAGTTGCTGATAAATTCTTCATACATGTATTTTGCACACATTTTCAAACATTAATTCGCTGTCAAATATTTTAGAAAAAGAAACCACGTGTTTTTCCATGACAGAATTATTGCTGGTTTGACATGGCTGTCCTTTTTAATAAGGGGATAATACATTCCATCCATTTACTCATTTATAAGCACTAGTATATAACATCATGACTACAATAATATTGGCAATCCTTTTTCGACAGGAAGCTGCAACGGAAGACCTCCTCGTTGCTTTGCAACGAGCTCGGCTATAGTTTTATTATATATTGGAATACTAGATTTTCATTAAAAAAAAAACCTTGAATCAGCATTTTCCTGGTTTTCCCATCTCTAAACCGCCGTATTTCGACGCTCAAATGTATTGAGACGTCATTTTTAAAAAAAATGTTCATGTGATGACGTCATAGTACAAACTGCAGATACTCATCAATTAAAAGGATAAGATCCGAGGTAATCAGAATGAAAAGTGCAAAAGTGTTCCGGAAGGGTGTAATAAAGGGTGTGATAAAGGGTAAAATAATGGCTGATGATACAGGGTATGTGATAAAGGCGCGTGCCTTTATTTTAAACCAAGTATATAATAAATTGAGAATAATACATTGCAAAATCTGTATCACACCCCATATCAACCCAAGACTCCAATACATGTATCAGCCCGAGGGCCGAAGGCCAGAGTGCTGATATTGATCGTGGGTTGATATATGTGAGATACAGATTTTGACATGTATTGTTGTTTTTAATTATATATTTGAAAATATAACTCGTTTTCATTATTTGGAAAATTTTATTTGGTTTTATTCTAGTTTTCCTATCTCGAAACCGGCGTATTTTCAAAGCTATGATGTATTGTGACGGCATCTAAAACAAAATGTTCAAGTTATGAAGTCATATATTTGAATAATATATTTGAATAGATAACTCGTTTTTATTTTCATAAGAAAAAATTATCCAGCTTTATTCTGGTTTTCCCATCTCCAAACCGCCGTATTTTCGACGCTCAAATGTATTCTGACGTCATCTTTAAAAAATGTTCATGTCATGAAGTCATAGTTCAAACTGCAGATATGCATGAATTGAAAGGAAAAAAAGCCGACGGAGATAGTCCAAATAAAAAGTGCAGAGGTGTTCCGGAAAAGAATATCTGGTATAAATGTAAGACTCCATTTAAATGCACATAAGTATTTCCAGGGCACATATTTTATAATTTTTAAAATATATTTTTTTCTCAATCAATTACATGTATTCACGGCATTGCCGAAAAGATGATTACGGCACAAAATATGAAAACATGCATATCTAATTATTTCATTCTCAAGGACTTAATCATCAAAAATTTGAATTTAATCTCATACTTTAATTAGGTCACTTGTATTTGTGTTCACATATTGGCATTTATACTATAATTTAATTTCCTGTAATAACGGGGAATTGAAGACCTGTTTCAATCCAGGAAACACTGCCAAATTATGATAACGATTTAACAACTTTCTAAAAAAAGGTTTAAGTGCCCTCATAAACAAAACCCTTAAAAAGTAACGCTATAATTGAAATTAATGTATTGTAGTTTACATCCCAATTCATTATTCACCTTATATGCAATTTTTTTCTGAACCTTGCATCAAACTGAAAAATTCTAAAATTTGCATTCCTAGAAATACGCGATGTACGAAAACGCTAGACCTTAAACATTGTTCTAAACTCTGCACTTTTAACAGATAAAAAAAAATCAATTATTCGATTAAATATGGCCATTTTTTGATAGATTTTATTTAATTTATAATTTAAAGTTTTGGAGCCTCTAAGCTTGCAATTTGTAGTTACGTATCTAAGTGTTTTCAAAAGATAATTAACCCTAAATTTACGAATGAAAAGAGCTGCCCTTATAAACAAGGATATGGGGACAAGTAAGTATTAATTATTTTACTAGATTACATTTCATGTAGTGTAAAAGATTGATATCCCTTTAAGGTTTATAATAACATTCTATGTGCAAGCCTTTGCTGCTGACCTTATTGTGCTTTCGCAAAAAGAAATATGAATCATGTGACATCTTTCTTACTTTCTTAAATATTGGCTGTATTCTAGATATTTTCAACAAGATGACTAGTGTCTACCTATAAATTTACAATAATTTATCGCAACAATATTTATAGACATACATGTACCAGGGTTTAAAAATTAGAAGTCTTATAGCCAGTTGTGTTTGTCCTTCAAGTTGTGCCATTAATTATGGTGGAGATATGTTGGTGAATCAATTCTCTTGAAACAGAACCTATGCAGTATATTTTTAACAAATTGGAAGTACGGAAGGGAAAAATCCCAAATCGTCGTTATGAGGCAAAATTCGATGCTCAATCCTGACTACACACTCTCCATTCTTTTTTTCTACAGAAACAAATATATATGCTTGAAAACAAATGAACATATAGACAATACTTTTTAATTTTATTGTTAGCAAATAATCTTTAATCAGAAAATTATTTGCATCAGGGTCGATAATGAATCACATGTCTCCTAAACAACACAAGCTAACGCCCCCTAGTTTTGAAATAAATTTCAATAAATATTGATGTTTATAAAGTGAAAATCGATGATGCATGATCATTAATGAAGCGCGTTTTGCGCATGCCTAGTGGCGTAATTTTTAAAGTTTGACAGCTGCAATGTAAACAAATACACGTGATGCCGTTGAAGCTTAAAAATCTAGCAAAATATGTGAGTCTACAAAATATGTTAGGCTACAGAATTTATTATTTGCATGGCTGATTAATCCGAATTTACTATTTAATCTAAAAGAATGTATATGTAAATTTTGTTAAATTGGGCAATCTGGATTTCGAAAAGATTCTTCCTTTAGCCGGGATAATCACATTTGGAGATGTTCAAACAAAAAATGCCATAAATATTTTTTTGTTCCAAAAGGATCGTGGTTCGAGAAACACAATTTGACATTAGAAAAAAATCTGCTTAGGACTTACTTCTGAGTATGCCGTTGTAACCAGGAGTTTGTGTGGCATGCACTTGGAGTTAGTGAAAGGACGATAGTGGACTGGTTTAACTACGCCAGGAAGGTTTGTGATTACATTCTACAAAGAAATGAAAATAATGTAATCGGTGGTCCGGGCATTGAAGCTGAACTTGATGAAAGCAATTTTGGAAAAAGAAAATACCACAATGGCAGACGGAAGGATGGGGCCTATGTGTTTGGTGTTATAGAGCGGGACTCCATAGACTGTTTTTTCACCACCGTTGAATACAGAACTGCTGATACCCTAATCAATATTCTAAAACAGCACATTAAACCCGAATCAACTATAATTAGTGACTGCTGGAAAATCTACAATTCTTTGAACAAGGAGGGTTTTACTCATTTGACAGAAAACCACTCAATAAATTTTGTGGATTCAACCTCTAGTGCTCATACAAACATCATCGAATATGTCTTACATTCTTCTTACAAACCAAGGATACACAGACAACCTTGTATGGCAGTTATTTTTCACAATACTGTATTCGAAAACTATACCTTGATAATTCCACAGACCCATTCACGCGGGTTTTTTTTTTTTTTTTTTTTTTTTTTTTAGAAATTATCTAAAAAGGTAGATAACGCTGAATCAATTAAATCTGACTGAAATACCATGATTACCACAAGTAAACTAGCCAGAACACCACGAGTGGCACTTGCAAACCTCCCTCAAAATACCAACAACTGTCATGACGACTTTCAAATCTAAGGTAAGATTTATTTCATTCATATCGTTATATTTACATTCAGTATATATTTCCCCTTATGTTTGCATTGGAAATCTGCGACGTTCAATTTTCTATGAATACACATTGATAATTCATGCGCCATGTGCACAAATATAAACGTCTTCACGTGTTTTGAGTATATTTATTTTTGTAAGATTAAATGAAACGTTCAATCTTACATAACCAATTTGATATGTTCTTTTTTAAAAAAAATCATTAAATTATATCTACTACTTCATAAAAAAGAGTTTTCTCTACAAAGTTTCTGGCACTATATTTTTAGTCGCGGAAGCGAACTAAATAGCATGTTAATATGGCTGTTCCATGTATGTTTCATATCCCTGACTGAGAGCGTAACTATATAATGGCTTTACAGCGACAATACACATATATTTCATAAAAATAGACATCAGTATGAATATAGATATAAGCATTCAATGCTTATGTATTGAAGTCAAATAGAATCTCGGAAGTTTTCCGATCGAGAATTTTAAAATGGCCGTCTTAAATAGGTGCATAGCAACGACCTAAATCTTAGTGCTATATGCGTGCGGATCTTGATTTCTGATGTGACCCTGGTGACAACATGTTTTATTGTTTTGTAAATGAATAATAGATCGAGTAACCTAAACATGCGTAACCATTAAAATCGGAAATGACATAAAAGCTAGTGACATATCAACATCAGCTAATCATTGTTGTGTTTATGTTGAAACATAAGAGTTGATTGCAATTCTATGCATGTAGATATATAATAAATGTATGGGCGATACGTAAGCTTTTTTTGAACTTGCTGATTTTTGTATTAGAAATGCTTTATAACCCATAATGTAAAAAAAGATGATAAAAAGCACGGTTTTAAAAAAAAAAAAAAAAATTTAAAGAATTGGTGATAAAAAGAGTCTTTATTTCTGTCTACTTTTTTTTTAGCCAACAATACTTGAAATCTTATTTATTTGTAGATTGTACTAGGTACATGATTGTAATTTAATACGAGAAATACGGTTGCTAGAACATACCCTGTATTGCTGGTAATTATCTTAAAAACAAATAATATCGAAAAAATGTATGTTAGAGAGAACATTTCTGTAACTTTGCTTTGAAAACAAAAAGTACAGGGAAGGGGATTCTAATTCGTGATACATTTTTTAAAAATCTTATTAAGGTTATCAAAATAAAATGAAAACAGTTTAAAACACTAGGGAAACCATATTCTTACTTTTTACAGGTTCTGGTTGATTAGCCATTATCTCTTAAACCTATTGCAAACAATATTGATAACAGGAAATGAGATACAATGTATACTTCTGCAAAACACGTGCATCCCGATGACTAGAAAGATATAATTAAATGTATATCCTTTCTTAAAACAAATATAAAATATGAATAAAACATAGTTGTTCTAGGTAATTTTATTCTATTTGGAAATGGTGATGAATTTGATAAACTCGTATTTTCTTCCTCCTTTATGTTTCAAAAATAATGACAGTAAAACAGTCATAGGTCAGAAATGCATTTTTAATTTAGTTGTCTGTGTGTTTCTGTTGATTATCTTATATATTACAAACATGTTTCAAAAATATTTTAATTGACTTCATTCACTTTTGAAATTTTAATAAACTACATTTATACAGATATACTTAACTAGTTTTACGCTACAGCTAGAACTTAATGTACAGTGTGTTTAGCTTTGATGATGATATGAAATAATAAATATATTTTGTTTTTGGGTTTTTTGTGGAGTTTTTTGTGTTGTTTTTTAAATTATTAATATATTTTTATTAAAATAATATTAAGAATAAATAAATATTGTTCATCGTTTAAAACGACTGTTTTCAAGAACCGTTTATGTCGTGAAACAATGCATCTCAATGATCTAATACAGAAATAAAGTAACGACGATTCTAGGTACGACAACGTATTACAGTAACATGTAATATCATTCACCGGTATATATGAGGTTTAATAAATGTACCACAACATAAACATATATATATATTAATATTCGAGGAGATAACTCCCGTTTTTTCACGGCAAAAATTGATCGGTTATCCTGCCACCACGGGGACCAATACGTGATGAACGGAATTCCGATTTACCTGTGTCATCTGACCAAATTTCGCGTTTTGTATATAACGTCGAGGGCGCGGAAAAAGGGGGGGGGGGTCTGCGTTGACTGTACTGCAAATTGTTTCGGTATGAAGGATACATGTATGTTAAATTATCCATACATATGTGTATATTTGAACCATTCACATAAAGATATATTTCATATAGAAGACACTTGTTCTTCTTCCGAGATCTTTTTGCTATTTAATGGAGATTCATTACGCGGTTTTGCACACTTGATCATTTTTTTTATGTCATTATTTTAGTTGACGAATGAAACTTGACACTGAGTCACTAACCATATAAAAATACAAGCTTTCAAAAGAAAAGAATTCCGGTTTTTATTTTTTTTTTTTTACAGAAACAAACTTAGTCTATGCGGTCAGTATTAAATATGAATTTTAATTGCAAGTCGTTAATTGTTTACTAATGTGTGTCAACAGAAAAAAATGAGCATGATGTATTCAAGCAAGATTTGTGATTCACGCTGTAAAAGTTGTACGTGATGTTTCGCCGGTAGTTGCCTGTACCTTGATAACATGTTAAGGTCGTTATCGCATGGAGCGTTGAGATAAGTAATATCAGGCAACCAAGGTCATTGTTCCTTCCGTGCATTGACATCATACGAGAGATCTAGGGTTTGATCAACAATCACGTGCATGTTTTTAATTATTAATTGCATAAATTTTATAATAATTTCAAAGGACTTTGTCTTTCTGGTGTATATTACATGTAATTTAGACTAAATGTAAACTTAATAGAAAGGTGACCTACTGCTATACTTTTTATGCTATATTTTGAAAAAAAGTATTCATTTGAATTCGGCTGGTGTATTTTTTAATTAGATGTAAATGTATTTTGTTACAGCCTTTATATAACATATTCGATGAATTTAACTCAAATCAACTATAATTTGTTTACATAATGCTATTCAAATTATCCGCCAGTCTTGTTTATGTATAAACTGTTTAAAATTAGTTGAAAATCAAGGTTGCATATATCTTTGTATCTGCTTATTGAGTATCTCGATAATAAAAAAAAAATGTTGATATGTGCCTTTAAAACGCACTTTGTATTTTCTTTCAAAGAAGGTTTATTTGGTTCCAAATTTAACAAAGTGCGTTTTTTTAAAGTGCGTTGCCACAACTGTATCGAACAATACCGATACAGATGTATTCAACGTGAAAAAGTTGCATGAATTATATGATTTCTTGTACAGTGACAATATATCCTTGTTTGTGTAAACCACTAAAGAAAACTCGTACTGTTTATATATTACATGTAGGTCAAAAAGAAGAAAGTAACAATTCATTAGATGCGAATATTGCAACTTTATAGATTTTGACTTCAGGTTCTCTGAATGTTCTGTGTTTCAATGTAGCTTAAAACTAAAATTATCGAAGACCTAGAACCCATGTTTTAGTAAAAGTCGGAAAAAAGTCTTATAGCATCATAAAAAAAAACATATCTAATTCTTATCCACAGGAACTACTTAAAGAAAGGTTTATATTAATATGTGCACTATATATTTCCAAATGAGGGCTTGCAGTTATACGCAGACAAAATAAAAAAAAACATAAAAAAATAAAACGAAAATAACGAAAGAAAATCAAAAAAGAATGAAGCAAGAAATATGATAATAAACCCACTAAGTTGAGGTGCATATTTGTACAACTTTTAAGCCCGATGAATAACCGGACGTAGCCGATGTTGACCTACTTTCACCGCCAACGCTCTTTAAGTATTTTTTTAAAATAATTACCAACACAACTCTAATTTTCTTTCTCTGAGTAAACATAAATATTTTGATATAATTAAAACAATTATACGGGATTTTGTATCATAGAAGATTGATAATATTCCACATCGTCAAATAAGAATCTTTATCAGTTAGGAAATAATATCGTTCTCTCATTCAATAATTGTACATAAATGTGTATTGTACATGTGTATAAAGATGTACACATAAAATCGGTGTAAGACTTTTCTATTCAAAGTTTTGTAATACACGTTTCTTATAGAAATTACACCGCTCATTGATACATACATTGTACATAATCAATGTTAAATTGATATACCAATATCAATATTGCTTACATAAGACATATAAAAAGTAATGTTTATATTAAGCCATTCATAACAGTAGAATTGTCGCATCATTAAATTTTGCAATGTGTTCGTGGTGAAATATGAATACAGGTGTATCAGCTTTAACTTTGATTTTTAATTTGGTCGTTAAATTGCTAGTCAATGTCGTCATTATCTTCTAGAGCAATTAAAAATGCTATTGGCGTCCATTGTTTGAAGTTTGAATTCGTTACCATACAATTATTGTGTATTGTTTATTGCCTACTGTACATTTAATCATGGCAATCATGCGAAAATCTAGAAGGGACAGGGAGGGACCGGACGCTCCCTGGAAAATTTAAAATTATGAATTGTACATATTAAAATTACCAAAAATAGTTAAAAATTGTTTTTGATCCGCTCATGACAATCAACACCCCAATTCTGTCATCCGCTTTACATAATACAGCACATATAACATTAACAATGAGTTACTTCCGTTTTCTACATTACTGTTCGTCGCACATTATATTTGGGGCAAATGTTTGACTCTCATACACGCACAATTATTGGTGCGTCACAGTGGCATATCCGGCAAGTAAAAAGACCCTTCGAAAATTGTTTAATGAATGGACAAATCAGCTGCAATGGTGTTTGCGTGACAAAAATGTTGATTACGAAATAACCTGCATACCAAAACATGACACTCGTTCGCTTATATTTAAATCAACCGCTTAGGACAGGTAACAAAAAACATTACATCGACGTGATTCTGGTATTTAGACGCTTATATACCGTGTGCTGGCGCATATTGTCTCAGTTGGTGATATTTTTTCCGGACAGGTAAGATATAGATAACGAGAGCGAAACATTTGTCAGTTAATAAGACATATTATAATAATTTGAAGTTCTTTTCACTAACATGGATTGAATTTTATAATTATTTTACATTTTTCAGCGCTGACTGGCGTTATTCAACTTTTGTTATTACATTCACAATATGACAAACAGCTACCTTACCTCTTCGATTCCATTAGATTCTCCTTATATTACATTCCCCGACTTGCTGAAAAGAAGAGCAAATGAAACACCAAACAAAGATGCTTTTATATTTATCGACGAGGAAAAGAAAAAGACAGTTTTGACGTTTCAAGACCTTTACACAAAGGCTGTTAGTTTTGCAAAAGCTTTAGTGAGTCTTGGAATCCAGAAAGGGGATACTATTGGTATAAGTGGAAGAAATGTCCCTGAATGGCTTATTGCGAATTTTGGTATACAGATGGCGGGAGGATGTGTTTTATGCCTACCATTTTGCTATAAATCAAGTGATCTTGTTAAGCTGCTCAACAGCCTTGCACCTGTTAAAGCTTTAATAATAGATCCGGGTTTGGACGATGATAACTTGGAAATAGCAACAGATATCACCAATCATACCTATCCCGATGGGAAAACAAGTTCTTCTGGTGTACCTACCCTGGAACATTTGATTCTTTTCAATCGAAGTAAAATATCACAAATTACATGCACGGTGGACGATTTATGCACCAAGGAGTTTGAAGTTAACTTACCTCGACTCGACCCAGAGGATTTAGGACTCATTCTTCTTACATCAGGTACCACGGGACTTTCAAAGGCAATTCCACATTCCCACCACGTTTTAGTTATCATCTGC
Source organism: Magallana nippona (assembly GCA_033439105.1). Taxonomy (NCBI): domain Eukaryota; kingdom Metazoa; phylum Mollusca; class Bivalvia; order Ostreida; family Ostreidae; genus Magallana; species Magallana nippona. The sequence continues at coordinate 17,245,646 of CM065919.1, read as the reverse complement.
TGGCTTTTCGTGAAGATATCTGAATCCAATAACGATTCTGACATATTCTACAGTGACAGGGCTTTCTTCTGGGGAGGCGGCTATCCCATGTTTGAGATGGGATGTGGTGCAACCCGGGTTACCCTTTGCAATTCTTTGCAGTTTCCTTCAGCAGTCCATGCAACTGAAGCTGCATGTGAAGTAATTATGAACGAGAAAGCTACTTTAGCATACATTGTTCCTTCGATGTTAGAAATCATCCTGAAAAAGAATATGCCTTTCAGAATGGACAAAATTATCACAGGCAGTTCGCCTGTTCTCTCATCTCTTTTAGAATGCATTGGGAAAATATGCAATGAACTTCAGGTTGTGTATGGTATGACTGAAATTGCTGCCATTGCTTCGAGAACGTTCAATGCAGACAACAAAACAGGCTTGAGTGGTCTTGTGAGTCTCAGGCCCTTACCTGGGGTTGAAATGAAGGTTACGGATGACGAAAGATTTTTGCAACCTGTTGGTATGAGAGGCAATATCTACATTAGAACAGTAAAGAGATTTAATGGGTATCTCAACCATAAATGTCAACCTAGTTTTGATGATTATTTGTTAAAAAGCGGTTGGATGTTTTCAGAAGATGGTGGTTATGTAACAGAGGAGAATACCATTGTGGTTGAAGGTAGATTCAAAGAACTTATTGAAGTGTTAGGGCGAAAGATATTTCCATATGAAATCGAAGACGTGGTCAAATGTAACCCCAGTGTGCTCGATGTGATTGTGATACCAGTTAAAGAGAAGGAGTCTGGAGATCGCCTTCCTGGTGCAGCAATCATCTACAAAAAAGGATGTGAAGAAACAAACGAAAACATGCAGAATTTCATCAGAAAAGAGTTTAATATCACAAGGGAAAGCCGCATGTCAGAGATGGCGTACGTTCCACAGATTATTCATACATTCGAGAAGTTTCCCCTTTTGAATAACGGAAAACCCGACAGAGGGGCCATCAAGCAGCTTATGCAAGAAAACATTGATGACACCAAATATAAATGCGTATTCTAGTGTGAATGACATATGGTAGAATATATATGTACCAACAGATATCTGTATTTTATATTAAAAGCAGTGAAATAATTTGAAATTGTTGCTCCATCTATATTCTGTGAGTTTATATTTAAAGTTTTATCGTGCTGCATTGTACATAAACAATCAGTAGGGGTATGTAATCGAAGTTATCATTTGTTGATCAGTGTTTTGTCTAATACAATGCTTATCAGGGGTATTTTATTTACTAACAAATATAATCAGATAATACCTTATGCAGATGCAGATGTGAACGATTTAAATGCAACGCAAATATATACGGATATATTACCTTATTTTTTAAACATATTATAGTTTTATGTGACTTAGAACACTGAATTGTACATTAGATTTATTCTACTAATGCCAATTTTACATAATTATGAACACAGATCTGGTAATAAAGTATCAGTAAAATTTCATTGAGTTCATTGTTTTCGTCTCTCTACAAAAAACTGATATTATTTTTTGCATGTTTTCGTCACTATTTTTATGTTGATTAATGGCATCTTTAGCTTGTAACATTAAAATAATTCTCTATACACAGGTAATACAAATATCAAAATCAACCTTTATCTAAATAAATCTATTAATCAATATCTCAGTCAAATATTATAATGGATGCACAACAACTGTTAAATAGAAACAACAATGTATTCTACTACCTTTAAACTAGGGTATTTCTTTACTTAAGATTGTACAAAACAGATAAGCCAACATTTTCCTATAATTCAAATTTTCTGGCAATTTAATATTTTGTTCTATGGAACGAAACCTCTTAATATGTACACTTTGAAAGAACTCTAACCTCACAACGTTTAGCCACATCTCATCAAACCTACCATTTCAACTTCCTTTCAGTGGACTGTAAAATGGAATTGTCATTGTTAGAATTGCTATACCAATAAGTTAATTTTGAAGGTCTAACAAATGTTTGTTCTGCTAAATATACAGGAAATTTGTCTGTTACTTAAAGACACTTAAATGTTTTATAACAGGTAACTTGAAAAAAACCTAAAAGTAACACTAATGTAATATATTGTAATAATAGCACTTGTGAATGATATTTTAAGACGCCAATTTGTAACACTCAAAGATCTCTATTCAAAAATTGTTTAATTCAAATCTAAATGAACTTTATATGTATAATCTTTATGACCATTATTAACATATATCAAAATAGTGAAAATTTTACCGTGGGTTTAAGATTATCTACGAGTTAAAAATAAATAACAAAGAGAAAAAGTGAGTTATAAAACTCCTAGATGACATCATCATGTTTAACCTTTAAACTTTTGATATGACCTTAAAACTTAATGTGAATAACGCCAAAGTACTGGTGATGATTATGATCAAATTTTAAGAATTGCCTATAAAAGAAACATACGTTACACATTGTTAAAGGTATAAAGCTTAATTGCACAAAGATCAAATGAATACCATTTAAATGTAGGTTTCGAAATTATCAAAATACGCTGTTTCTCTTTTTGTATGCCCCCTCCGAAGAAGAGAGGGCATATTGCTTGGCTGTTGTCCGTCTATCTGTCTGTCTGTCTTTCTGTCTGTCCCTCTCTCTGTCTGTCTCTCTATCAGTCGGTTGGTTGGTCCTATAATAGTTTCCGTTCATTTTCTTCGCAGAAGTTGCACGTACTGAAATGAAACTTAGTATACAGATTTATCATAAAATAATCTAGATCAAGTTCTGTTTTGTGTACGATCGAGCAATTTTCGACAGAGTTATGCCCCTTGGACTAAGAAAAATTCCGATTATTTACAGTTTCCGTTGATTTTCTTCGCAAAGGTTGATTAAAAAGAAATTTGGTATACAGATTGTTCATAAGAATATCTAGGTCAAGTTTGGCATTGGGTACGTTCGAGTCAAAGTTATGCCCCTTGGATCAGAAAAATTCCAATTATTCGCACTTTTCGTTCAGTTTTTCGCAGAGGTTGCACATACTGAAATGAAATTTGGTAAAGTAACTTAAGAAAATCTAGATCAAGTTATGTTTTAGGTACGATCGAGCAATGTTTGACAGAGTAATGCCCCTTGGACTTAGAAAAATTCCAATTAGTTGCTTTCCATTCATAATCTCTGGAAAGGTTTAACAAAATAATTACTGATATATCATAAAAAAACGTGCTTTTGCCAAAAATCTGATGAAGAAGATTTGTGCAACCTATAATTATAATTTTTTTTTTTTTAGCTCAGACACGTCATGCTTGATAGGTTAATGCATCTCAGATAGTACCAGTAGATGATTCTTATTGATTTTAAGATCAAAAGGTCAATTTCATTTCCATGTATACTGCCCATAATCTATACTGCCTTGTGGCAGGCTTGTGCATCCTATAATGTATATCCAAGGAAGGGAGCAGAAGGGTTTTACAAACATCTCTTGTTTTGTTGTAAGATAAACGATTGAAATTAACTTTTACAAAATATAAAGCCAATATTTTTCAAATTTGAAATCAGAGAGGTTTTGTACTACCTTAAAACCTACACAATAATTTGAATAGACATTTTATTGTTGCCTTGTTTTCGCGTATAAAACGTACTTTAACGAAAAGTGAAGAGTGTTTTCCGGCCTTTGTCCCATTTTATTTATCAGCTATCCAGAATTTGTGTGAACTATCTGTTTGACGTAGGCCTGTTGATTCTGTGTCAAGATCACGTTGCTAATCTACCACAATTTTAAGACCACGCGAAGCTATATGTATGATTTTAACAAAAGACGTTTAATTGGACGCAGATATTTTTTTTATTATTTTCACTAAATATTTTTTAATACAAATGTATTCGTTTTCAATTTCACCTGATTGGAAAATTGTATGGATTTTCCTAAGTAAACTATTGATGCGATCGGTATCCTTACTACACTCAGACTTTTACGCGAAACAATTACTGGTGTATACAGTTTCCCTTTATCGTTACCGTCGATTTTCAATAATGATATTTCTAGATACATATCAAGTAGATCATGTGATAATACAAATCATATTTTGCAGTTTTATTTGTCTGCGATTGAGTGAATCATTAGGAAGGTATCAACTTTTTAGAAATGCATATGTAAAATAAAACACTTAATTTGTCTTAATAGAGTATAACTGAAGTAACTTAAAGAAAAACAATCAAAAATATAGAGTATCAAGTAAGTTCCCAAAATTATATGGGGTTATTTTTCTGCACGTAGTGTCAACTATGAACGGAATGAAAACAAAGCATTTATAAGAAATTGAACGAGAATGTAACACATGCATACGTGTCTGATTTTTTTTACTTATCTAAACCTACATGGAATGTTATTGTTGTTTATGATTAATTGTATGGTGAAAATACATGCATCATTTTCCAACAATAAATTACATTTGCCTACTCCTATACTAGCAGGTGCACTTGTTTACTTAGTAAACAATGTTGATAAGCAAAGAGGTCTTTACGAAAACTGCGTAATTTGGTTTGTTCAGAAGAGTGTTCCCAACTGAAGATAACCTTAAACCAAAAAATAAAAATAAATAGTTTAAAGGACCTGCAAGGGAAGAATAATAAAAATGGCGGTGTTTTACTAACTTTGGTATACGATTGGTTTATAATAAATTATAGTCGCCAAATTACATTAACACTTTCAAAATATTTTTTTAATTCCTGGGCTGATTAGGAAATGGTGTTCAAAGATGCATTTTCATTATGAAGTATTGTTTAAGAAAGCAGTTTAAATTATTCCAAACAGTAGTAGAAAAGAAGCATTTATTAATTTTATTTGTGTACGGTTTTGAACAGATGGTAAAATATTGTCCCTGCATTTAACTCCTGGAGCCTTTTGTTTAGCTGATCATAAATTATACTTTAGGGTTTAGGTAATGCTTTTTCATTGCATTAATTATTTATTTGATACCTACACAGTGGAACTAGTGCAATCAGCACATTGTGAAATGCGAGACTGCTGATCATATACAATCTTCAAGATCTAGGTCAGATCCGGTCTACAATGTCTACAATGCCTCTGTAGATATGTCTTACCTAAAACATTCTCACGATTACTCAATTTAGTGTCTTGACTTTTCACATAGTAACCAGATATGAATAACACCGTTCATTGGAAGACGTCTTTTAAATGATTTAAATCATTTTACTGGCATAGAAATAAAAAAGAAGTGTATCATGAGTAAAATTACGTGATTGTTTGAAATTCCCTTTCTTTGCTGATGGGAACGAACTTATATCTTATTATTTAAAAAAAATAAAACAGGGACACACCAATAAATGGAGATAAGTTTGAATTAAATAAAAAGAAAATCTGGATGACATATGTAAATACTGAGGTAATTCAATACATTGTTTTACCTTGACCTAATACGAAGAACGGTTTAATCGATTCAAATCTTTGTTGTCCATTTATCGCTTTGCTTATACATCATTGTAGCATTTTGCACTGTGATATCAATATTCGGGCGAAAAATTGATGAATTTCATTTCTTTCACCTCATAAAAGGTCCAATATTAATGGGACTGCTCCGTGTCTACCCATTTATCACGAGGCTTGTGCTTGAGTTTAAATGTAACAGGCGCATGTGTAAGACGAACATTTTGAATAATCCTAGTGCACCTGTCTATGTTTTGATAATACGGTTGACTGAAATTAGATTACTGTTTATCTTACTCAAATTTATCATTAATTCAATATTTCTGGTTTCATTTATATCATTTATGGTATTTTGTGAACATAATTTGATTTAAATCTACTATTCAAATACCATGTTTTAAAACGAAACTAAAGGTAACGCCAGTGGCTTTCGTGTCGGTTTTTTTTAATTTGACGGCGTAATGAATTAATTTTCGGCTATAGTTTTGAGCACATAAATGATCATTTAAGATAACATGAATTTGATTAAAAATAATGTACAAGTATGGTATGGTGGTTTTAGTACAAATATATAGCGCATGTTTTTCAAAAGGAGAGGGAAACCATAAATGTGTCAAAAAACTGGTTGAACTTGGCGGAAAAAAAAGACGGGGGGGGGGGGGGATACTACTGCACTTGTTTCTACGGTTTTGCCAGCAAGGACCTAAATTTTGATAGGTATAATACATGATGAGGATATGATTTTTAGTGACTGTTAGATTGTGTACAATTTGCATCTTTGGTACATTTTGTTCCAATGTTTGCAAAAAAAACACCCCAGCTTGTAAAACTATATCCAACAATATGGTGGTATACATGTGCAAGAGGCTATCAAGCAAAAACTACCTGGTCAATTTTAGTTACAATTAATATCTAAACAATATTATTTACGAGTAATTTCCAAAAATATGAAATTTGTGAAGAATAAATGTAATATTGTTTTTGTATTTTCTGTAAAAAAAAAAAAAATCAAATTTTGGCTGTTTATTTTTTGGACCATGTGAGATGAAGCTGAACCTCACTGTAGGAAACAAATGTGTCAAGGTATAAATATTTTGGCTTCTTTAGTAAGTTTATAAGTTGTTTTAACTGTTCAAATTAAAAAAAAAAATTCGTAAAGGCTGGGTAGACCTTAAAATTAGCGAACCAATATTTCAATACTTTTATTTATCAGTTACCTGGCTATTGATTTGTTATTACTTGAAACTGAGGAGTGAAGTTAAAAAAAGCTTTTTAAATTTAAGAGGGCTGAATGGCCGTGGTCATTTTTACACTATATCGATATCCTAGAAAAGAAGAGCTCTGTATAAAGCCATAGGAAAATTTACAAATTTTAATGCAAAAAAATACGATCGTGATCACTAATGAAGTTGCAATGAATTTTTGTCAGGACATTGTTTGACCACCTGAACTTTTCTAAATTCAGATCTTTTCGAGATCTTTTTTGCATGTACATGTATGTATTAAATAAATTCCTTAATGGTAGAGGAGTAGATATAGATATCCAACAAAATATAACATTTTAAGGACGATTTTTTTAAACGCAGTTTATCCTTAAACGAATATGCATGCTTATATCGTTAGGTAAAAAGGCAACGTGACATTGGACTACGTCTTGTTACATTTTTGCATTGTCGATTTACATCTATATAAACAAATCACTGATAACATTGAAGTACATAAACTCAATGTCATACACTTCAAAACTTTTAGTTAGACTAGGCATCATTTTATACTAGTGGAGTGCGTTTACGTAAAATCTAATGCCTGACTCGTTAAATGAAATCATTTTTAGATCAAGTTAATTAACAAAAAATATTTTCAAGTTAATATTAACAGCACTAAATACTAATAGAGAAAACGTGTTGATGAAGATTTAAAACAAATTTCAAACTCATAAGAATGTTTGTTGCGTCCTAATTTATTTTTAAAAAAGATTTAAAAAACATAAATGAGTTGGCATAAAACAAATACAGTCTTGTTTTCTTAAGGCACAAATTACTTGAAACATGGACACGCTTTGACTGTTTTAGTGGACATAGTTTGTTCTTTGAGGTTATTTTAACATGTTACAAAGGTATCATGTGTTATCTCTATACAGTAGCTAAGCTTGTTCCTAAAATATATCGAACTAGACAAATACAATTATCATGTATTTTTTTATATTAACAATTTTTTGCATTTGTTTTGCTGCAAGCTAGAATTCAACGTAGTCACTTTATAGAAAGTGTCATAATTAATCTTATTCATATAATTTTAAATCTTTGTGTTGCAGAAATCCATATAAGAATTATTGTCTCACTTTACATTTGAATGAACATCTCATATTAGAAAAAAAATAAGCACCACCTCTGTATTATGGTAGTAAACACAAGGGAAGGACACACGGTATCTCTGGTGCATTGAACACACATTGGGTTATCCTTCGTTGCCTATTATCGAACAGTTTTTAAGCGTATATTATAGAGTAAAATTATATCAAAACTAATTGTCAAATAACAACATCCGTTTACTAGTGATTCATGCAGGATATGATGGTGGCGACATTGCAGAAAAAAATACATAACCCCCGTTAGCTAGTTCTGTAATTTTTTTTCTGCAATGATCGCTACCTTCATAACCCGGCTGAATCATCAAAGAGAGCATTTTGTTGTTTATATTTACATCTTTCTTTTAACAAATGTATAAATTAATTGTAAAAAGTAAGTTAAATTAGCTAAATCACTGTCAATGTACATCAGTGCGTTAGTTAAAAGAAACAGCCAAATCGTCTCCTATGGGAATTTGAGTCGGACATCATCATGATTATTTCGTGCAGTCTGTTATTTTTCTTAGGTCGTTGTAGGTTTCGACCAATAAACGGGGCGTGTCGATTTCAGTCCTATCAGTTTCTATAGAGCTATGAATTAATAATAAGTTTCCGTAAGAAATAGAGGGAATCATACTCGGTAGATGTAAATATAAAATGTTAACTCTTTTAATTTCTACATATAAGAGACATGTGTATTATGTAAACACAATTTAATTATAGTACTTTTTATGATTATATTCCAGAAACAAATCTGTTCAAGTGCACAAATGTATACAATTAATTATATCTTTTTGTTCAGCGTAGTGAAATTTGGCTGATTTTTTGTTTTCAATTTCAACCCACTTTTTAACGATTTTTTTTATTGGACATTAAAATAAAGCACAATAAAGGTATTCATTTGATCTGATGGAAACACGATTGGATTTTGTAAAAAAAACAAACAAACAAACAAACAAACTTGGAAGACGAAGGATCTACTTTGTGTTAGTTTTTATACGTTACAGTCACACTAAAACATAATATACATTTAATTAATACAGAAATTTAAATGAACATGTCTGTCCGAAAGATACATAAAGGTGAAAAAAAAACTATTATGCTAATTACTGACCAGGAATGAAGATTAAAGGAAAGATTGACAAAAAGAGACAAAGATAATGGCATGGAAACAAAATTTTAATATACAGACGAGCAGATGTAAATATGTAGATATACATACAAACAAATAAAAAAAAAGAAAGTCATACTGAGAAGTACATTTATATCATATTATTTCTTTTACAAAACCGTACAATTGAAGCCTAATGAATCGCTAAATATACGTTTTGATTAGTGATTTCGCGGTGCTGGTGTTCATTGTTTGGTGAATCACTGGCAACAGTTACTTCTTTGACAGTTGTATCACATTCACTTTCGGTCTCTGTGGAATTTGATGCGTCATTTATTACATGTTCATCAGGACAGCGTGACAGAGTACGAAGCGTCAATTTCATGTCATCCTGAAGTGATTCATATACCGGTTTCGCTTCTCGATCCCGATTTGTTTCCTCAGCTTTGAGGTATTCGGTGTCGGTTGGTGTCTGATGGTTTGTGGTTCGAATTTGAACATGATACGAATCGGTTTCGTTGTTATAGAACATTGTCATGATTGCATTACCTTCAAATATCTTATTTTTGCTTTGTTCAAATTTGGAACTAGCTAAATTACTATCGCCATCTTTGATAGAAACTGAATAGAAACGCCGAACAGCGTGTCTATAAAATAAACAATTGATAACAATAACAATGACAACAAAGGAAAACCCTCCTATACAGACATAGATAACAATGTATCTGAAATCATAAGAAAGTAAATGTACATCAGAGTTTGTCTGGTTATGTGGTGATGAATTCGTAAGGTTGGATCCCAGGTCTGTTGAGACTCCATTAATTTGGGTTGTTCCATTATGAATGGGCTGCCAGTCAACATATGGTGTTTTCTGGTCTAAAAGTTATAAACACAGCGGTTATTGATTTATCTTTACATGTTCTTTATGCATATTAAAGTATGTTATAAGCACCAAATTTCAAACTCTTTATACACATTAATTTTATAGTTGATTTATCATTTTTTGGATGATATAGTTTTATGAATTATCAGTGTTAGATTCATCAAACAGATAAAAATGAAATACATTTTAGAATTAATATTTTTGGATTTGCGATTATCTCTTTCAGATATTCAAATGAATGAAACTTACGTAAACAGCCAACTGATATATTACAGTACTGTTGTAAACAATCACAATTCCCATTGCAGTTTTCACCATAATACGGATACAGACATGGTTCTTCGCATTCAGCCCCATAGTAACCTATAGTACACTCTATAATAAAACATCACATAAATCAGAATATAGTTTACATTGCCTGAACGAAGTGTCTGTTCTTCATGTATGCATAAAATGTACATACATAATAAAGGTCTTTTTGCGCTTTTCAATTGGTAATAAGTTTTGTTATGAAATATACTGTTACAGCAGAGTAATGTTATGCTCTTTTGAATTTCCTAAGCTCTTTAATTCAAAATTGCAGGACATTAAAGTTGAAATCGATTTTGATTGATTAGATCATTCTACATTTATATGTTTAGATTTAAAAGAGAATTATCAATGCTCTAAAATGATGTAAATAAATGCAATTACTTTTACACGTTTGAAGTGCTTCGTTCCAAGTATATCCAGCGCAACATCCGTTTTTCCTATCAAATAAAACAAAACCAAATTATTTCCCATATACTATCTTGATTTGCAAAAGATAAATTTAAAAAAAAAAACTGTGACATATACTATACGTAGGTATAAAAGCTAAAGCTTAATAATCATTAGAATCCATGGTGGCTCAATTTTCGTGGAATTCGTGGGTAGCACTTCCCCACGAATTTACATCCTCGAAGATAACAAAGAGCAAGAGAAAATGAAACTGAAAACAGCCACGGAACTACGTCCAAACGAGTCAGCAAAAATCCAAAATCGACGAAAATTGGCCCCAACGAATTTAAATGACCCCATGGCCACAGTACTAGTTTATCATTAGTTTAGTTTTGTTAATGTTTGCTTTGATACACTTAAGAATGATGCATCATGAGTTTTCTATTTCATTTTCTACATTAAAATAAAGTCAACTCATATATCATAATAAAATGTTCAAAGTGTGCATGACATATATTGTTTTTAGAAACGTAACATGTAATTTAATGGAGTGAAGTCGGAATTATAGACAGGTCGGCGTTAAAGAGCAATATCTTTTTTAGTTTAAGGTATAAACAAATGACCATTAAAAGGATCTGGTAACCGTCCAAAACATATTAAGTCTTAGAGTGAACGTCTAATACAGTCGTATAACTGATTATATCAATGGTGGCTAATTGCATAGCCACATATTTTTACAATAGTTCCAGTTTCAATTGTGTATTAGGCAAGTAATGTGCATGTGGGTGCATGCGACGTTAACCAGTAAAACATGACGGTGCTATGTATAATTTTGCCAAATTATTAATGTTGGACGTCTTTATGCTGGAATCGACTACATGAATTAGTACAGATTTAATAACAAATAGATAAGTCATCAAGTTGTAATTTACAAATAAATAGAAATAAATAGAAAAGCAATAATATATCCCTTGTTATTCATTATGGTCATTTTTATACACAAATGTCCTTTCGTAAACGTTAAACGCGTGTATTACATGTAGATGTACCGATACATGTGACATTAGGTGCAATGTTTGATGTGAATAATTGATTATTAAATTACATTATCTACAGTGAATCACTTCAATCAATGTCCATTTAATGTGAGTTTATTAACACGTTTTTAGTAAAAGTAAATCGAGTGTCAGAATGGTGTGTTATTCGATATACATATTTCATTTCTTACCCATCACATAGTCTGCCAGCTCCTTGAGCATCAGTATGTAATAACCCTGTTGTATACCCAAAATGTATTTGAAACGCTAGCAAAAGCTTCCAAAATGGCATATCGAAAAACAATTGCTAGATGTAAGGTTTATTGAATGAGTTTTATGCAAGTACTTTGTCTGCGGAAATTACATTCTAATGGTTTTCATTTTGATAATTTCCGTTTGCATTACATATATGTACATTATTTCGCATTTACAAATAGAGAAACAATTTAAGTACAGACTGTATTTCTAACACTGCTCTCTTCTCTCTTCTCTTCCTTTAGTCAGATCCCTACACGAGTGAGTTCATCATTATAGTTCAGTTTACACTATATTCGAGATGAGCTATATACGCTATATTTTGTACCATTTTGACGTACAGTGAGACCACATGTTTTTGTTTATTCATAAACGTTGTCCATATGCTGTAGATTAAACTGTTAAAATGCAAACTGTTCGTTAAACAATCGAATTTAAATTATCTGCTATTACTGCTGAGAAGGTATAAGACATTGGTTGAATATCAATCTCAGAGTAATAAACAAAAATGGGCGGAGGGTCATTGCAATATTGTTTCATTCAATTATTGAATATTTAACATTATAAGAGGGGATACATGTAATTTATTCCATCCGTAAAACGTAAATCGGTTCTTTATTCCAGTAAGAACCATACAAAAACGACGTTTGGGAGCAAGAAAATATATATTTTGATTACTTAATTAGCCGTCGTGGCCATCTTTAGTCTATATTTACTTCCTTTAGACGAAGAGCTCTGTATAATGATAGAGGATAAAGATCAAATTTTAAAGCCAAATTGTTTGGGGTTTTCCTTTACTCTATGATAGTTTGTGGCAAAACATATCATGCTCAGAAGTTTAAGGCAGATATGATGGTTAATTTATTGAACATCCAGCCTCCTTTAAAGAAGAAACAGTAAAATTATACATGTATATACTCTAAAAGCTATTTATGATTCATGTGGGTTTATTTCTATTCAGGCAAGAATAAGGATACTTTTAAGAAAATATTACTTTTAATACAAACAGCTGTTTACTATCTACAACTTTATTACAGATGCGTAAGGATTCTTATGTAAATAATAAAACACCTATTCAGCAATTAAATTTCCGCGAACATGCCCAATGAATTTTAAATTCCACTTCCTTAATAAGGGCATCACCGTTTTTATCGCAAATATCACGAATATATTGTCATCACAATGCTTTATGTTTATACTACTAAATTGTTTTTCTTAATCAATGCAAACTTTTTTATCACAGCAGAACGATTCATTTTCTTGAGTATAGTTTTAAGAGCTGCAAACATTTCAAATTGGATGAAAACTTATGAAAAATGAGGTATAATTCATATTTGGAGGTACTGTCAGAAAAAAAAAAGTTATCTGTACATGTAAGAAAAGTTCTTAAGTGCTTTTTGATTTGACACAAGATGTCACATTAATAATTTCAAGAAAGAAAAAAAAAACCAGTACTTTAAAGGTATATGTGCGTATTTGGAGTAAAATTTTTGACATGAGTTTGAGTAAAAATATACATCATGCTTCTTATAATTAGACGTTTCACCAACTCTAGGCCCATAAAACATGTTCTGTCTTTAGTTATTCGTCTCTAAACTTTGCTACATGACTGATAATAATTAATGTGATCCGCCATTTATAACGCCACTGCGCATCAGTGCGGGAAAACCCAGCATTGAAAACACAACGGAAGAACCGTTTGTTTACAATTTAGAATCACGTTTTTCATGTCTTAAATTAGATAATTTTTATATCAGATGATACTCGAAGCATTATTATTCCGATATTCATTAAAGTAGATCGATATAAATTGTTAATTATATTTAATAAAGGTGAAACACGATATTAGCGTCATCAACATGGTACATGGAGTAAAAACATGTACCCCTCTCCGTGAGGGACACATGTACTGAGAGTGTTTATTCATTCTTTATTTAAAAATTCCTCTGAACGAAAATCCACCTGTGGTTTATAACTTATAAAGTAAAGACACAGAACACATTGAGCACGAACCTGACTAGCATTAACCCTACAACTTCATGATGGAAACTTAAGTTCAATTCGGCTTTACTACATAGACGTCTCCGATGACGATATTTCTTTTGTTCCTATCCTTGTCAGTCTGTCTCTTTTTCATTTCCTTGCCAAATCTGTCAAACTTAACGGTTTACTCCTCTTTCTTGTCGTCACCACTGTTGTCGATAGACCCACGATGGATGTCACGTGACCCATTTAATGCGGGGTTATTCAAATCTTTTGTATTTTTTAACGTAAAAAAAAATAAAATATGTTTTTTTTTTTAATTTCTCGTATCTTTGTTATGCGATTGACTTAGACAGCGTAATTGATGTGAAAGTCCTATCTTTAACTAATGTATTGAAGCAAATAATCGGATCTTATTATTGTTATTCACTAAAAATACGCCACATTTACCTTTAACAACACATAGTACTGAGTAGTGACTCACATCTACCTGTTATGTTAATTTCTTGTGCAGTGATTGCTACCTTTATAACCCACATGAATCATAAAAAAAAACCCCACATTTTATTGTTTATAATCAGCAAATACAATCTTCCGGTGAGTTGCATGCTGACGTTTTTCATACTAATTAGACCATAATTGATCACCTAATTGTCTACGGACTTTTCCGATTTTCCCAATTACGACCAAGAGCACACGGCAGGTGTGGCCGGTCAGCAGAGGATGCTCACACCTCCATGGCACCTGATCCTACCTCTATTTTTTACGAGGTCCGTGTTTGCTCTGCTCCTGTTTTGTAATTTTCCTTTGGACTTTTGAATTTTGAACACTGTTCGTTATCACCACATGCCTATTTACACATTTTATTAACAATTTAATAAATGTATCGTAGAAAGTAAGTAAAATTATCTAAACTATTGTTAATGTCTTTATAACGTTAGATAAAATAAATAGCAAAATCGTCTTCTATTTGACTTTGAGTCTAACATCATCATAGTTATTTCGTGCAGTTTTCTGTTTTTTCTTAGGTTACTGAAGATTTCGACCAATCGATAAACAGGCCATGTGTATTTTAGTCGTTTTTAGTTTAGTCAGTTATTACAGACCTATGAATTCCAATGAATTTTCGTGAGAAATTGAGGGAGTCATACTTGGTGAATGTAAATATAATGCAATCCAAATATATTATCAAATATGCCAGTAGTTGTTTTATGTGTACATTTTCTTTTCTAATTCTGTAAAATTATAACTACATGTAGGCTAATTAGATTAATCGTTATTAATACAATAATTTGCGTCATTTTGGTAAATAATTAATATTCACTGTTTTTCTTTGGATTCCACACAGTTAATTCTGACATTTCCATGCATAAACATTTTTTTTTCATTTATATAGCAACATTGAGTATGTGTTGATAACATCAATCACGCAATTATCAATACACATTTCAATTGTGTCACAAAGTAGATTATTATAAGTGTTTATAAGATATGGCTGGTTTTAGCATTGAATAAAGAGAAAACATCAGAGAATTTTAAACAAAAGAAAACTAATTTCTTCAAAAATAAATACTGAATAGGTAATCATATTCTATCAAAGTCGGGTCGAATTAAAGATGAAGATCATTGTTTGAAATACATGGATA
This sequence comes from Magallana nippona, assembly GCA_033439105.1. NCBI lineage: Eukaryota > Metazoa > Mollusca > Bivalvia > Ostreida > Ostreidae > Magallana > Magallana nippona. The sequence goes on along the minus strand of CM065919.1, from coordinate 17,230,268 downwards.
CAGTAAGGCAATGCGCTCAAAAATCGATTTTAGGTACATGTGTAAGCAGTGTGGCACCACACTTTAAAAAAACAACCAAAGTGCGTTAAATTTGGCACACAATCAACGCACTATGAATTGGGTTGAGTGATTTCGTTTGAAATGCAGAAACATTTCATTTAAACTAGGTATACACGTGTAGCACAGTTTAAGCTGAACTTTTTTTTCGGCACTAGTGCACTCGATGGTTTTAAATAACATAAAAGTACAGTGTCAACAATACGCCAATAACCTTTTAAATGAAAGAACTCGACTTTTTTAAGCAAGAATGTATCAATTTTCATCAACGTTACTTATACATATTCTTATCCAAAGTTTTTGCAACGAATATTTTATGATTGATAAAGCTTTAAATTGTTTTATGAAATAAAATATGAATGAACGATCATACATTTTTAAAGCTTAAAGTTTTTAAAAGCTTTTACATATAAACAGGCAATAACCGAAAAAGAGAATAGCATGGCATGCATGACACACATTTTACATGTATATTATATTTTGTCCAAACATATTTCTGCAGCATATTTCCTCCTCTTATTCGATTTTTTATCAGTATTAAAACGACATTTTTGTTTGGTGATCCCTAACAAGAAAAATCATAAATGTCTAATTCGTATTTATTTATATACATCAGCCCTCTCCACCAAAATGTAAATGTTTAATAATGTTGATGCAGACTTTTTGATAACCCTAAATGTTTTTGTTTAGCAAAGATAGCGTTTTTAGCGAACTGAAGTCGATAGATAAATAGAATAATAAAGTACGTCAACTGTATTTGGCATCCATCATTCAATGAAAAAAAAAACACTTCAACAAATACTTCATCCGATAATCTGCAGTTGTGTCTGATGTATCGAAAACGAAAGAAAAAAAAAATGATTCATCATCACGGTAAATTCCGCTTCATTTGCATGATAATAACACGTTACAAAAATAACCACATTACCTACTTTGCAGGTGTTATTTAATAAAGGTATTTAAACTACTTACCTGTTCAAAAATAGATATGAGTTAATTTCCTGTTTCTGTTTAAAGAAAATTTCCAATCGCCTGTACATGTCATACATGTATATAAGGTTAATTAGAATTGCTTTAAGTTATATTTGTCATCGTATAATAAATCATCCTTTAGAAGAAAAATATGTTTTTGACAAAAACATTGTCAATTTCCTAAATGCTTTTGTTTGATTGGAATCCCAGTCAAAAACTACACGTATTAATTAAAATTTATCTTTCGGTTTCGATATACAATGGTAGAGTTTGTAACATCTAGTTAGTAGATAGCTTTTAATTATCTTTCAACACTTAAAATGTGTATAAAGCTGTCGCTGGGAAATATTTTTTTGTATTTTTTAAAATTTCTTTTTAAAAACAACTGTGTATTTACATGGATTTTTTCTAATTTAGTTGTGTCAATCATGAAAATGTCAACAAAGACAGTTAAAAAGTTTATGCAGATGACCATGTCAATTCCCTTATTAGCCGACATATGTCTTTCACAAAAAGCTCAGGTGGGAAATCTCTCTCTCTCTCTCTCTCTCTCTCTCTCTCTCTCTCTCTCTCTCTCTCTCTCTGTTATAAATGAATAGGAAAAAATATATATCATAAGGGGGAGAAGTAAATTAAACTATAAATACATGGTTACAGGGTTATATATTAGTGACATGATCCGCGCCCTATTTTGATTCATCACATGTTGTTTGTTTGAATTTAATCGGGCGATTGTTTGCTAAATGCGATATATATCAACCTTCTTTTTCTATCTTCATTTGTTTAAAATCACAATTTTACCAAATCTGGCTGGAATTACCGCCAGAAGGACTTGATGGAATGAGACCAGTAAAAAAAAGGAGGAAACTAATATTCCGGTCGATGTTTTCTTTGTTAAGCTCAGCCTTCCTTAGTGAAGTTGTATCGACAGTTCTGTGTTGACAATTCCATAGTAAAGATAAGGGGCATAATCAAATTAGACTCGACCTTTTTCGACTTTTTTCTTGAATTATCGAATATTATCGAAATGTTAGTTCATAGTGAGCAAAAGAAAATGGTTATTTAATTGCTTTATTGTTTACAACCATGACTCTGCAATGTTAAGTAATATTGTCAACCAAAACTGAGAGTCATTGCTGCTGTCAGACCTGATATATACATGTACTTTGCTTTGAATTATCTAAAATATACTGTAATTTGAAGATTAAAACGAGATATATCAATTAAAACACAGAAAAAAAAAATACAAAAAAAACTTCTAGTTTTAAAGGGTTATTTTAAACTGTTCCTTGTTTCAAATTTTGATAAGCTGAATATATTCACATGTATTACTTTTATACATCAATAATATTCAGACCGCATGCTAGGGTGATATTGTTTGTTCGGAGAGTTGTCTAACCTTCTTGCACGATGATGGTTTTGAGCACGTCATTGTTCATTACAACAAACCCGGATTTGAAAGAAGCAACATCAGCTGAACAGGACACCTAACACCCAACGTGAAACACACAAGAAGTCCTTACATTGTTTTCATGATCATTGCAAATCCAGCAGACACTGCATAGAGCGTCCAATACACAGTCTGTAGTCCTACATGAGGTAACAAAAATACCATCTCTAAATAATATGAATAATATAAATTTGCATGTGTGCATTTGTATACATGTACATATACATTGTAAAGATAGAGCTTCAAATACTGTTTTCTTTGTTTTCAAGGATACCAATAATTGTTTTTGCTGGGGAAATGCAACATGATGCCGCTGCTGAAGATACAACCCTGCTGTACCTTTCACATAAATACCTCAAACTTACAGAGATTTTGAATTGTAAAGCAGAAATAAACAATATAAATAACATATAGAACTTACGTCTTGTTATCTTAACTACAGCGTTTTGGAAATTTGTTAATGTTACCATTATATAAATATATGCATTAATACAATTAAACATACTAACAGAAGTTTTTCTTCTCAACAATTTGGCATCTCGTTCAGCTGTTTACTTTTCAATTACAAAACTTTTGTCACCAAAAATGCATTGGTGTATATTTTGTTTTATTTAGGTGCCTTATTTAAACCATTTTGTTAAATAAATTTATTATCAGAGATACTAGTCTGAAAGGAAATAAAGCTGAACTCCTAAGATCTCGTACGCTCTCATACACACCTAGCAGTTTTAAGAATTTGAGACCTTAACAAAGTCTGAGTGACTTTTTTTTTTATATAAAGTAGTATTAAAATCCGAATTTGAGAAGAGCATGTTTCGAGCACTAAATTATTTAAATCTACAGCACATCGAAAGATAACAATCATTGATTAGTCTTGGAATGCAGTATTTTTTGCACAAAGAAAACAAAAGTGTTTGATTACATCACAATTCCCAAAACGCGTCATGCAAAATATTAAAAATTGTATGCATAACACTTTCTGTTTAGAAAACCATATGGTCATCAAATCACCCATGATATCTATCTTGAAATTTGACTTGATTTCTTTCAGTCATAATGTTTTGAGAAAAAGACATGGACTATTTTAGCTTAAGTTTATAATTTGAATATTTCCCCATATTTTTCTTTAGTTTTTCTTTTCAAGCATAGTGATATAGTGCAAAAAATAACCACGACTACTCAGCCCTCTTAGTAAACGGTGTTATAAGAATTGTCTTAAAATTGTTGACAAGAACACTTTCCACACGAGAAATACCAAAATTACAATTATTATTCTGAAGTTAGAAATTGTTTATACTCAGAGGTTGTAGTCAGACACCTCGATTATATTGATATGTCAAAAGACTAACTATTGCAAACTGAAAAACAAAATTTAACTCATTTTAATAGTGATAAGGTGTTCTTTTTGTACATAAAGAGTTTTTACCCCAAAAAAATTATTTATTGAAATTATACAAAAAAAAATATTTTGATTTTATAGTCAAACAGCTTTGACTAACGACATGACTACATACATTTACTTCAACATGGTAAGAGAAAATAAGATGGTTCCCTTGTTAAATATCATGTCAATGAATGTAATAATAAATATCTTTATCACTTAATTCTCTTGATTTCACTCAAAAATAGGAACGATTACGTGATTTCAATTTTGCCTATGAGGCAATATGACTAATTCTACATTCTTCATGTAAATATATTATTACATGTATTTGAAGAATTCGCCAATGATCTTCCGCTGCTGAAAAAAATATTGAAAAATATTTAAAAGGTTGTTGCAAGGAGTGTAGTAAAATAAAGTAAACTCTCGGGAGCTTCTCGGGATGCCGTTCATTTGCTTTGCGTGTTCCGTATCTACAGTGCATCAGTGTTGTTGAAACGCTAGTACATGAACCTTTATCATAGGATCAATAACTGCTACATTTGTTTTAGTACGACTGATATTCGACCTAACGTCAGATGCAAAATTGAGTGACAACCGAATTTTCTATGGCAGTATATAAAAAATCAGTAAATAAAACCGTCCAACATATTATAATACTACAAAATTATTACGTACATATAATTTCTATTTCCCCCCAAAAATTGAACCTTTAAGGAATCAAATTAAGAAAAGAGAATAGAAAATAATTTGGTTTTTCTACTACATGTACGATATTTTTCATACTCTTTTGAATTGATATGATAATTTAGTCTGGAATTTTGAGAAATCGTCACAATTCGATTCTTAGAATACCAACATTGAAATTCAATCTACGCATATTTCTGTATTAACAGGATCAATGCTCATTTAATTTTCATTGAATTTTAATTCTATTTCAATATCAATATGCAGAGTCTGTGTAGACTGCATAGTTAGTGATGGAAATAGCGAACACGCTCACATACTTTACACATCCGCATACTTTGTGCATGTACATGTAATGCTAATTATACATGCAATGAATGGCAGGGTACACATAATACCTAATAAATTCACTAAATATTGATATGAAGGGGTATACATGTAAATCCAAGAAAATTCGTTACATCAAAACTTCATGTAAATATCACATCTATAAATTTGTGATTTTCAACTACAAAATTTCGTGACAGTATACTCAATGGTTCAAGAGGAGTTTTACTAAAATATATATACAGTGTTGCAATAAATAAGATGTTCTAGAAATGCAAACTTTCCGGGAAAATAATGGAATAGAGTCTTCCTCTAAATTTAAATATTTAAACTATACATATCATGTCGTTATCAGCTACAATTTCCCTTGACATTCTATTTAGCAGTTTTAGGGGAGTTGCGTTGAATAAATGGTTTAATATAAAATCTTTAATTGGAACAATTAAAAAAAACGAACAAAAATGGCAACATTCCTGGAAAATTAACTCGATATTTCTTGCAAATATGCATATCTCCAGATCACATTTTTTCCTTGTTATCTTCAGCATTCTTGCAATACTTTACAGCGGTTACAGAGTGGTTGCGTTGACAAACTCTTCATTACTATTTAATTACTATTTTCGTTACGTTCAAAAGGGCGACATTCCTACAAAAAAATGAGACCGGAATTTGCTGTTTATAGGCAGATTAAACATTGCTTCCGTAATAGCTAAAAAGGTGTTTTTTTTCTGAAATTCTCTGCAGCTGTTTCAGTGTAGCTGTGCAGGAAAAAATCAGGACTAAAGAACTATCTGACTGACAGATGGGTCATTAACATTATGCTCATCTGGTATACTTAATATGCGAGTATATATTCTACTGGAAAGAGTATATTGACTAAGTATTGAATTAACGTTTGAACTATTCCGTAACAATGAATTTATATAAAGGTTAAATCCTCTAACTATTTAGTGGATGAAACTCGCTATCAAAAACAATGGAGAACCCTGTATACACATTTGAAACACCAAATGTCATGGCTACATTGTATAATAAAGCAAGATATCAAGGGAATTTTACTTTTATTTCTCGATTTCCTTTAAAAAAATTCACAATTATATGATATAATTACATTTTGTTTTTAAGACCGATTCCGGGGAAGTCACGTCATCTTGTTACGCAGCGAAAATACAATTTGAGGATCGTTGTCCATTGACTGAGTCTGGAAGGATCCGTCAAGCAAAACTGAAGCAATGTTCAAACATTGTCTTGCCGTGTCAAAAACAGCTGACTTTGGAGTATCATTGTTTGCCAAACACTTGGCAGAATCAGACCATATCCGCTTGTACACTGCCTAAATTCATAAATGGTAAAGCCTTGTATAATTCGTTAAAAGCAAACGTAAATGAAAACATGCATTCACTCTAATAATACGGGTTGGGTGAAATTCAAAGTAAATAGAATACGTTTTATTGCCCGTCAATATATTTTTTGTCTCAGATATATAGTAAAATAAAATTAATGTCATCTGTTCATTCAGAAGAAAAACACGAATAAAACAAAACAATGAGGTTGAAAACACAACCAATGTTATAGAATATTATTTAGAATCAAACTTTTAATCCCATGCTTTCGATGTTATAAGTGCGATAGTTACATAATTATACATGTGACTTATAGAAATCGTATTTGATATTCAAATCATATAAACAAAAAAAAAACAAGATAGTTAACAATGTGTTTTTAACACTTTAGGTCACAAGTGTGCAGAATTCAACATTGGAGGAAATAGTATACAGCCCCTTTATGAAACTAACTGTAGCCAAAACATTCCTCCATGTCCATTCCGATACTGTTCGTTGGATGCTTATAAATGTAGGCACACTTCTTTTACTAAATATGTATGTCAGATTAAAACATTGAAACATTGATATACAAAATTCAATTAATTATATAATTTTACACGATTGTTATATTCTTTTTATTGTAGACCACATGTGTTATATAATGAAAAACAGAAAAAAGACTGAAGGAAGCATCAAAACTGATCGTAGAAATAATGGAACTCAAAAAGATATTAGTGTAGACAGTATTTGGTAAGTTTTAATTGATGTTGAAGTCAACAAGAATAAAACTGATGTGGAATAATAACTTTATACATATGAATAATTATGGCCTAAAAGTTACTACATGTATATTGGTATTCAAACCTTTTATTTCACTATATGTACATGCATCTACGTTTATTTGAATTATTTGTGTTTCGTTAAACCATTTCTCCTTTTTTGTAGGTCAAATTTAAGATTTCCGTGGCCTTTAGTCGTATTAGTTTTACTTCTATCGGTCGGACTTGGAGTACATTGCGTATGGAGAAAATTATTCGGCAAACAACAACGTTCTAGTAAAAATAGTATTATCGGTATGTATAAACCTTTCAGGTAAACACTGTCTAGTAATCATATTTTTTGACCTCCAAATTTTACTTTTTTTTAAGGAAACAATAACATTTCAAAATCAAATAATAACAGTATAACATCATAAATTATTAATTGTTGCATTTATAGATTATTATAATACCATGGTTACTACGGCTGTTGTCACAGAGAATTCGTCCTTAACAGAGGTCGAATTGAATGGTCATCTAGTGTAAAGAACTCTCTGTATTTGACGCGCATATATGTACCTTATCAGACCCACATACTTCCCCCAATTTATTTAAAATCTGCATCAACTAATGACCGAATTTTATGCAATCTTTCAAATAAGCTCTAATTTTTTCAATGTTCTTACCTGCCTCTGTTTTGTATACAGTGTATCTATGACTATCAGTGATGCCGTCACTCAAGTAGGGCCCACCTTAAGTGTTAAGTGGACATGTGTTTATGTGATAAATATATATCAGTTGCAAATTTACTGCGTTATCAAGTCTATTGGTAATGAGAGATAATTGTAAACATGTTATGAGTTGTTTAGCATATAATAAGTTTATTACATTTGTAGTCGTCATGTTTTGAACTTCATATACTTTACTAGCGGTATTTTTTAAATTACAAAATGCTATTGTAATTGTGTTGTTCTTTGTAATAAAAAGTGTAAATAAAACATTTATTACTCATGAATATCATTGTACGTAATCATCATTATATATATTGTCACAAAAAACAAAATATCAATATCGTATTTTACTAAAAAAATAAAATTAGAACCGCATTCATGATCGTACTTTTTATCTAAGATAAGGATATTAGATTCCATGTTATAATTTACAACACAGCGTTAGAAAAGTCTTATATTAAATGTGTACTAATTATCTTGTCTTTTTTACTCATTAATAAGAGCATCAAGGGAAATACGATTTAACAATAGAAAAACACAACAGGTTGAACATATTACTTATATGTTAATCTGTACATTAATTTATTAATTAATGAATTATTTTGTGTCTTAATTATATTACTATATAAGAAAATACATGTAGAATAAAATGATGCATGCATTAAGCTTATACATTTAAATACTCATATTGTGACATTACTCATATTAGATAATTTTAGTCAAGGGAGATGAAGCCGTAACATTTAAAACTCGATAACACTTTCAGTTATCGCTCTTAAAACAGCATTAAATAAAACATCTGTTCAAAAAATGACATTTAAAACTATTTCGTAAAACTCTTTTAATTGAATTTTTTTTTAATCACCATGTTGCGTTAAAATAGCATCGACACTTTGAATCAATGTTTGCTTGATGTTCCTTACAAATATCATGTTAAAAAAGTGAAGTAATTTTAGACCCAAAGATATATTTGATTTAGATTTATTAAGGCAATACGCCACTGTTTTATAAAGGGATATGTGATAAAATAACTTAATTAAACGGGTGTATAAACATATTCAAACAATTCCTAGAACATTTTGTAATTTAATTTCTGTTAAAAATCCAAATCTACTTGGAAGTATTCAACTGTGAAACGAATGAGTCACATAAAAGGTTTGATTTGAATGTGTGAAATGTGTGAATGAATGTCAGATATACTTTAAGTAATGTACAGAAGGCGTTTAAGAAAGAAACAATCGAAAAACCAATCACAAATAGTTCACTGATAATCACATTTTAATCAAGATAGAGAAGAATGTAAGATTTATAATCATTATGTTATATGTATAGGTATATTGTTAAGTAAGGCGTTCACGTAAACAGCTTTTAGTAAGCGAGCATTTGGTTCAGTAACATCGTTTTACCTGCATTAACATTCCATTCAATCTATGTAGCACATTTAAATCTGACCTCGTTTGCCGCAGAAATACACTCAGTGGTTTTAAATTGCACACATGTACAGTGTCAATGTCAGATTTTCATCAGTGACTTTCTAAAGCATTCCCATTCAACGTACTTCAATCCACAAGATGAACCTTTAACATTCAGTCAACTGAATGTTAAATGAATGGTCTGGAAAGGTGACTGAATGGCAGAGTTGTGCCATTCAGTCACCTTTAAGTTACCTTTCAGTCACATTTCAGTTAACTGAATGGCAGAGTTTCATCCTGTGATCGACAAAACAACATTTTCTTCGATGAAAGTATGCATGCTCATTAACGTTTCGTAATGCTATCACTATCCAAAGTTACAGCAACCAACATTTGATAATTATTGATGATCTAAATAACATAAATAGAAAGAAAAACTACCGTATTTACCACTGAATGTATAATTAAGGGAAATATATGAACAATAATATATATTTAAAAAGCTGGTATATTGTGCGTGTTTTGTATCACAGGAAATAAAAGATCGTATATTACTTATTATTTTAAAAACAAGAATTGCATACTCAGCATATCATATTTTCTAAACCTTACTTTTTATCTAAACTGTAAACTAATTATATTTAGTTAATAAGACCATGAAATAAACATATTGGATATAGGATTCAATGTTATAATCTAAAATACTGCATTAGAATAATCTTTAAATCAAACCAACGGACTACACATTTTGTAAAGTTTACTCATTAACAACCAGCAACAACAAAAACATGATTCAATAAAAGATAACTGGTTGAACATATAAGCAGTACCGGTAGAATGAAATGATGTATATATTATTACGATTTTAAATACTGATAATGTGACTTTATTCATAAGTAATTTTAATCAAGGTAGATGAAGCTGGAATGTTTTAAACTCGAGAACACTTTCAGTTATTGCTCTTAAAACAGCGTTAAATAAACTTTTAAAAGCAACATTCAAAATTCGATCATAAAACTCGTTCGATTGCAACTGATTTTTTAAAATTATTATATTGCGTTTTGACAGCATTGACACTTTTAATCAATATTTGCTTGATTTTCCTTGCATATATTATGTTAAAAAAAATCATGTAATTTTGGAAACAAATATTTTAAATGTTAGTTGATAAGGTCATACTTTTTTTACCGGAATTTTTTTTTAAAGTAAATATCGAAATTAAGATAATTGCAATTTCGAACATAATTAATAAATTACTAGAAGAATTCAAAACTACTTGTAAAATACAAACTAGGAAACGAAGGAGTGTCATGAAGGATTTGATTTGAATGTTACTTAGATATATTTTTTTAGTATTGTACATAACATATGTAAAAAAACAAAAAAAACAAAAACACAATCAGCAATAGATCAATGATAATCATATTTCATTAAGATAGAGAAGAACTTCGTTTTTCACATCCATTTATATGTCGACAATTTAATCAGTAACATGATACAAATATTGACTGGGGTTGAGGGCAACACTGATTATATTAGCCCCCGAGGAACGAAATATTGCCCGACGCGAAGCGGAGGGCAATATATTCGTCCCAAGGGGGCTAATATAATCAACGTTGCCCGAAAACACAGTCAACATTTGTTTTGTTATATGAAGAAACAAACCAATACATAATGGTTTGGATACTCACCCTACTACGTGTAAACTTATGAATGGCGATATTTTTATGCATGGGAAAAACAGCTTGGCGCAAGTGAAAGATCAGTACAATCTTTGTTTTTTTTTTGCGTGAAACTGGGAGATAAAATAAATACCCATGTGAATCATGCTGGGGGAAACCTACCAATTTACCCAATTTTGTGTAAATCAAGCTTAAGAAGTAAAATTGTGCCTAATTTCGATGATGGGGCGAAATGTTTTAACAATATTTCAAATAAACGAAATATTTATATGAACCCCCAGCAAGAACTACAAAGTACATTACTTATCGAATGATTTTTCATAAACAATATATTTGATTTAATATCATTTATCACTTGTGCCGATGCGATTTATATAGATCATACGTTGTGCTAGGATACGCACGTCACGTGTTTAAGAACAACATATGACGTCACAAAAATACATCAAATATATTGTTGGATATTGCTGTTAACTAATGTAATAAAGATTTAAAGAAAATCGCACGGTTAAAGTATTTTTTTCGATAATTAAAAGAGTATCGTTTTCCGATATAAATTTAGCTTCGGACAGCCTTAACATAGCTCATAACAATTGATTGGATTTTTCAGGTTACCCTTAACTTAATTTTAGGATAAGCACAGTGAAAAGTGGTGTTTTAAACTGTCATTTCCGATGAGATATGAAGGAAGCTAGCTACAAAGCTCGAAGTGTTTTTCCGTTTTTATCCAGGATACCTAAAGTCTGTCAAAAAACGGGAAATAAAATGTTCCTGACCACTTCTTTAAAATGATAAAATCGAGCGTACATGTAGGTATCGGGGTTACTTTATAAAGGATTTCCAATGGTAAGTCAAGAAAATGTTCTATTTCCTATATTATCTTCTTTTAGTCATAAAGTACAGAATATAAATATATATATATATATATGTGTGTGTGTGTGTGTGTGTGTGTGTGTGTGTGTGTGTGTGTGTATAATCATGACGTCATAGTGCATTTAGCACCAAAAAGACTCTCTGAACTCATTTACTGGATCTTGAAAGAGTAAACATTGCGCAGAAATGTAGGTAAGTTACTAGACTAGGTATTAATGAGAGCTTAAATGCATGTAAATGCATGAAATGATAAGCGTTTCATAAATTTTATCTAATGCTATAATTGCAATTTGCAATCACAATATCGCTCATGGTTAATAGCGTATCTAATAAGAAGAGATATATAAGCCCTCACCCCCTTTTAGAATTATGATATACCGCCATAAACGCAATGTATTGAACTAAGTATTAGAATAAACAATATCTTTCACTTGTAAGACGCATATCTAATGATGTAGATTTACCCCGAATCTCAAAACAATATTTCAATATGTTTGGCAACGAAATAATGTTCGTCTTCGCAGACCACGAACAATATCATTTTGTACAACAGATTTATACACACACAAATTACATAACCATCTATGGAAATAATTATGATGGTCCTGGATATCTTAAAATGGTACGCAGTATTTTGTAAAGCCTTTATTCTTTGTGTAATGTACAACACTCTTCCATTTAGTTATAGTTTAAATATCGAACCCTATCAAAGTGACTGGGTAATCATAATTAAGCTGTGTCGGAGATTGGCGTTAGGTGCGACATTTGATCCCTAAATCGCAGTTTATATGAAATATGCAGTTAATTTGTGATGCAGCTACTGCACGCAGTGTTTAGACCTCAACAGGAAGTAACGTCACTCATAACGCATGGATATTTATTTATGTTAACTTTGTGTCCTATTCATTTATTCAACTAGTAGTAAATCGCTATGTGTGAAACCTGAAGACTTGTTATGCTTGCATTTACAAAAGGGGTGCTAATCAACGTATCATTTAATTAAAATTGCTTGGTCCGATATTTAGGCTATAGCAGTATCAAATAATTTTCAATAAACCAATTATCTGAGAAAGTTATAAACTTTCACCTATTTATATTTTCTTCACTGGGAAATACAAGGGACACCTCGCACAATTTATTAACGTTATCATCCGGGTACTTTCATGTCTGCAGCAATGCAAAATCTCCGTATACTTTCTATTTTTTGTTGTGAACTTAAACCTGAGGCTAGAAGGTGACATTTCAAAACTGAAAATCTGGACTTTATTTTCGTTTTAATATATGAACATAGTTTGGGCACAACGGTATTTAGGATTATCGAAATCTCAAGCAAAAAATTGTGAAAGCAGAAACTTGGGACGAATAATAAGTTCATTCTATGAGTCTATTATAGTTACCAGCGTGCAACCTAAAGACAACTTGCCGCAGAGACAAAAAAAAAATAAATTGGGTACAATTTATCAATGGTCCGTAAGCAAACGAATTACCCTGCAAAATGTTGCTGAATCGTGCATTGACTCTCTGTACATATATCTGAGTTTGTTGAGTTGTTTAAACCGAAACAGTCTATCCTAAAGGTCTATAAAATCGTAGATTGATCTCATTTTGAATTGTTTTGATATTGTTATGGCCGGTGATAACGAGTCCAATATACATAAAATGATGACGTGATGTAAAAACATCCAAGATTGTACCGCTTTTGAGAGAACCGCTTCTCCCCAAAACTCCTAATGTATCCTGAATCTTACCGGAATAAAACTTCGGACATAATTTGCTGGGACTATATAAATTAAAACTTTTACTAATTGTCTACTCAGTGTGAACCATCGTTAAGTCAAGAGGGAACTTAATGTTTGGACGATCTAACTGGGTAAGGATCAGTCAAAACATAACGTTGAAACATTTCCAACAGTTAAAGCCTATTAAACGCTTCTATGAAGTTCTTTATACCTTCTCCTTTTAAAGGCCGAAGTTTGTCATCTTTAAGAACATATTATTTGACATATATATACAATGTTGAACAAATATCGATTTCATCAGCGTAAACTATACCCTTTTTTATACAAAGAACTAGATAGGATATATAGTGGTCATAGTTGGCACCCTCTATAAATCCATTAATATTTCTACCATGAGTAGTATTGATCCCAGCACTATATAAGTCTAGTCGGGACTCCGAAAACAGAGTTAATTCCGAAAACGGAGTCTTTGGCTCCATCATGCATTGCAGTAGAATGGCGTTTCTAATGTAAACAACGTGTGAGTTATGTGCCTTAGTTCTAATATAATCTTTTAAATTGACCAAAAAACACGCCAAAAATTAATTTTAAAGTTTCAAAAACATTTCTGAATGATTATGTGTCATATTTAAGTCATATTTGTATAACTGTTTACTTGTATTACGTAAGATACATTTTCAAAATGAAAAATTCACCTATAACTTCGTTCGTGTAAATTATATAACTGTTTATAGTAAATTAAACGCTTGGATGTGTTAATTTATCATTGTATTGTTAAAATATATTCTCAATTTAATCATTTTCAGACTAAATTATTTAGTTATCACGAATATGTGATATGTATTATGTATTTAACATGATTTCCTAACACTAGAAACGCCACGAGCGATAAATTGTTTTGAAGATAACTATCTGATCAATTTTAAGAGCCATTGTATCTAGAATGACAATTTGTTTAATTTTCTAGGCCTTTTAACAATCTATCCTATTTTTTAAAAACAAATAAGACGTGTTTCCTCATCGCTAGGGCAGCCGGTTCTTGTTAGAAATCGAAGCTCTTTTCGTATTCGAGCTTATTAATTTGTATGATTGGTGGTTTTAAATTCTAACACAATATGAAAAAAGTAAAATTTAATGCAATTTACATTTTAATAACTAAAAAATTCCATTGAAAGCACAAAAACATCTTTGTTAAGTATCGTCCCAACATCCAACTTCGGAGATAAATAACTTTCTTAAGTGCAAGTAAACCTCTATTTTGTGCAAATAGTACCGATAGTAAATTAAGTCCAGAGTCTTTTAAAACATGTTAGAAGTCTGCCAACCCATGGAGTACTTCGCAAGATGATTTCTTGAAGACCCCACGTTTTCATCGAAAAATCGCCATATTTTGTACAAGTGCGCATGCGTAGACTCCAAAAAACGTCCAAAATGCTTTCAGAAATTCACTTCCGTTGACATTTAAACCTATAAGATCCTTAAACTTGCATTACCAGTTTCCATGTTGTAATATAATAAGGCCAACAGAAATTTAAAAAAAAATCGTATCAGAACATATATTCTTTGAACAACGAAATCATGTTTCAGAATTGAAACGATCCATATAATAATTTTTGTGTGTAACATTCCACCTTAATGTAAATATATTCCAAACAAGCTCACTAACCGCTTTCCAGTACTTTCATTACTTTGATTATGTACTGTCAACAAAATTGGGTTTTCCACATTCTAAAATTAGATCTCGACGGGTTTTGAAGATGAATTAGGTTTTCATCAGTACAATCGTGATTTTGCATTGTAAAATGTTTTAAGAATTAAAAAAAACACCCAAAAACTAGCATTTAATACATTATTTAGAGCTACTAAGTACTGCATGGCTCCTGTGCACAATTTCACTGCATACACTATATAGCTTATATACTGACAGCAGGCGACAATCGTCTTTATTATACCTCCATATGATTATTCTATATAACGCGTCATCTGATTGGTCTAGAGAGTCACGTTACAGGGCGAACAAAACGTCGTGTCTCCCAGGGAATAAATATCGTGTCTCACCTTTCGGGACTTTTCTTTCCAAAGGTATGAAAAAGCCAATATGAGCATAGGATGTTAATGATTAAATCAAAATTATTTAATCATTTAAATTCTTCCGTTGACTCCGTTTTCGGAGTCCGACTAGACTGATATATGAGAATATGATATATGAGAATAGATTTTCCTTCGTAACCCTCCTGTATAGCTGCCTAGCAACACATCAAACATGACAACAGGGTAAGTCTAAAATTGGTGTAATAAGAAAACCTTGCAATAATCTTCATTTTAAACCTATAACATGAGCGACATGGAATACCACAAAAATTAAACAAAGAAAGTACATTATTTTTGCTAACGACAGGCGAACTATTGTTGTGGTATTTTTAGTCGCTCATATTTTTCAATACGTAAGAAAGTTGAATATTGGTTTCCAGATATAGGCATGCATTTCATCCATTTAATTTTATATTACCAACACATGGCACGAAATCAAACAGGTTCTATAGTTAGTACTTGTTAACTTTATAAAGAATATAAAATTTGTTTATATGCGTGCAGTTTATTTTATAGACACATCGGGGGCATTACTTCAATATATGACATATCTAGTTCTTCTCTCAATTTTCTGAATGTGTGCAGTTTGGATGACTCACACAAGTCGAAACCTTGCATAATCTGCAGATGTCGCATAATGTGACACGCGTATTTTCCAACTGATAAAAATTTCTATCGATTGCTTGTACAGAGATAATGATTCCCATGCTCGAATATGCCTTTTTATGGTTTCTATACTCTTGGTTATGGTGCTTGACCAGAAACGTGGTCATGGATAAATGTTTCTAATTTCTAATTACATGTAATATAACGCAAGTTAGGAAAACTGTATAATAAAATGATAAGTTGGGCAAAATCTAAAGTGATATAGTCGACTATTAATGATTAAGTCATAAGCCATTATCAGTCCATATAAAAATCAATGTGTTGATGATTTAAAAGCCGGGCTTTTTTATGTGCAGTTGTGCATACTGTGTAGGATTATGACTGACAAACTCCCCCCATCTCTCTCTCTCTCTCTCTCTCTCTCTCTCTCTCTCTCTCTCTCTCTCTCTCTCTCTCTCTCTCCAACAATAACATAGATTTATGAAAAAGACATATACTGTGTAAACATACATAACTGTATAAACTTTAATGTAAGTATTTCACAACATATAAAGTGCAAATATCCTGAAATACTTTTTTTCTGAAATTTTGTATATTGTTCTAGTAGAAGAGAATTTTCATACGTTATTTTCTCATTTTTATTGTTGTTGTGATTTAACTTTTATAATAGAAAAAAACAAATTTGAAGTAAAATTGTGAAAAAATGTTTTTCCTCCGAATGTCATATAGAGGAGAAATAATATACACGCCGCATTTTCTGCATAAACCTCTTACACATCAACGCGAATAGCAAAGAACAAACAGCGTAATTAAGATATTAAGAATATATACAAAACTTTATATGAATATCGCAGTAAGTCAACTTTTATTCTATTATATATATATATATATATATATATATATATATATATATATATATATATATATATATATGACTAATACGTCACTAAATTAAATAATTGAATAAATTTAACTGTGTGTTCTTCCTGGTATCTGACTGTTTTGAAAAATCTAGAAAACCAAGCCATTTATATGCTTTTTTTAGCAAGAACATCAAGTTTTGTACTGATCATTTACAGTTAATGCAATCACGCAAGCTTTTGGTTTAATTTTCGAATGCAATTCTACCTAACTGAATTGAATGTATTTTCAAAACTGAATTTACTTTCAGAAAACGTAAATAGATTTTTAAAGTACACAAATGCATTACTTGTATTTCCTGTTAAAGGTTCACCTACTAACCTTTAGTAAACATGAAAAACAAATTCACCAGTAGATGAAGAAAACGTTTTACATATTTTACTGCGCATCACTTCTTATCCAGGATTATTAGTTACTTATTATATTTAGTCAATATGAATACTTAATAAACATATTTCACTTCAGAATACATTATAAAGTTTTCCACGTATTTTTTTTCTATTCTTTGTCAAGAAACATCTTATGATAAAACAATACGCTACACTTGTGGTCTAGTTGACTCATGAATAACCAATGCAACAACCAGAAAAAAAAACATGCTTCAATAAAAAAAAAAGGTAAACATATTAAAGACGCATAAAAAATAAAAACACAGTTACGTTTAAAAGACATTTAAAACATCATCATCTTACTTTTAAAAAAAATTATCATGTATCATTTCAATTGCGTCATCATTTTTAATCAATGTTCACTTTTCTTCCTTATACATGTCATTTAAGAAATGCATGACTGTTCTTTTAGAAAAAAAACATCTAATATAAATAGGGCAAAACATGAAGTTTTTACTAATGATTATTTTTCCCCAAATACACGATTCATCAACTTGGAAAGTATATAACTAGGAAATCGAAGTTTTATCGAAAACATGAACAGTAAACAAATCCCAAAGGATCTTTATGCAAGTATAGGAAGAACTGAATATTAGTTTACAAAACAAACAATCTCTTGCAAGACAAATTTAAAGAAAATATCTAGATTTGGCATGAATCTACAGTCTGATAGTTATTGATTTCAAAGGTAGTTGAAAATTGGAAGGTTAGCTTGCTAAGGGTTAAAAATAATAGACATACACACCATTGAGAATGAACGAGGGATTCAATTTAGCATATACAAACATATACTCAGCTATTTTATTGATGACCTGTAGGCAGGCACATAAAAGACGTCGGTCTTAATTGAACAATAAAATACTCTCGTTTTTGATATGGAGAAGACATTGCACAAAGTATCACCCACATTAGCAGGTTAATATGTAATTATTTTCTGCAATGATCGGTACCTTAATAGTCAGCATGAAAGATAATATATATATATATATATATATATAATTTACATCTTTTAAATAAATTATTGAAATGATTATATATAGTAGGTAAAATGAAGTAAATTATAGTTCATGTACATCAGTAGTTAGATAAAGGAAATACTGTATACATGGTTATTTTCGCCCCGTGTTATTTTCGCCCTTTTTCACTTGCAAACGTTTCGCACCGTTTTGAATTCGCCCAGATAAAGTTGTGAATAAAGATAGTTTGAGACTTACGATTCCGCCCAGTCTTAAATTCGCCCACTGACAACGAGGGCGAAAGGGTAGACAATAAAACGGGGGCGAATATTTCCCTGTATACAGTAACCATGTATGGAAATTTAAGTCTGCCATCATATGATTTTTTCGTGCAGTCCTTGATTTTTCTTAGGCTGGTGAATGTTCCGACTGATCGACAAGCTGTTTACAACTTAATCGTGTATATTTAAGCCCTGTCAGTTTTTATAGCGCTGTGAATTATAATCGGGTTTGTTAAGAAATAAAGAAGAAAATACACAGTGAATATACAAGAATATTGAGCCTTGAAACACTTACATTTAGAACAAAAACATCGCAACTTTTAATTTTTATTTTAGTGTTGCACAAAATGTCGATGATCACAGTGAAAAGAAGAAACGCGTAACGTTGTAAAGTGTTGGTGAATGGTGTCGTAACTGTTTATCGAAACAACAATATGAGTTGCTTGAAACTGAATAATCCGAAACAGTCATAACAGGGCTATAAAGGTATTTTTCTTAATGTGTTCGATTTAATAGTGAACTCGTTTAACAAACAATTGCAATCTTTAAGTCAGTTATTTCAACCAAATGATATTAAATTATTGAATCCAAATGTAGAGACAATCTAAGAGAGACAGCTTCCATTAGGTGACATTTTTAATAAAATCATTCTCAACAATGCAATCAATTTTTGTCATTCTTAAAAGCTGGTCTGATGCCATAGGCTTTTTTTATTATTTGATCTGTAATGATTCTTTCCTCCTTCTAAAAGCTGAAGTGCGTCACTCGCAACGGACTAATTACTAAATATTATCTATACAATATTAAACAAGAATCGATCATTTCTCCGGCTAAAAGCCCACAGCATTTCATATAACATTTCTTCGATTATCTGCAGTGTTTAAATCTGCTGAAACCATGATGCAGATGTCGCATTATCTGAAATCAGGATTTCCCCACTGATGCAATATTTATCCATTGTTTGTGCGCAGCTCTCGATTTCCCCGTTCGAATATGCCTTTTCATGGTTTCTATATTTGTTGCCACGATGAACAAGAAATATGATCATTTAAGAAATAAACAGCAATTAAAAAAGTTCACCGGGATATGAAGTTAGTTGGTCACGTGATCAAATCAGTAGATTATATATATATATATATATATGATCGCGTGAGCGATCGAAAAATCGATCTAAACGAAAGGAAATCGCAAAAAAAGCTCAAAATTGAATTTCTTGTAAATTTTATTTTTTTTAAGAATTTAAAAATTATGACAAATTTCGTTGTTTAGGAAAATCGTCAAGTGGCGTTTTTTGACCTAATCCCATAAATATTCATGATACGTCAATTGTCGCCTTATGTAAACAGACAAAAAAAAACCCAGCTGATATAACTTTAGTAAAGCCATTGAAATTAAAAGATATACAGTCGCACCTGTTTTAAGAGCCACCTGTGTTTGGAATTTTTCCCGATGTCAAGAATAAAATTATTTGTAAATGGGACTATCGCTGCTTATCAATTTGGATGGAAAAGCATGCGGAATTAGCAACAGTGAAAAATTTGGATTCGGGAAAGACTGTTTCTATTCTAGTGACGGATTTGTATGGAGGTGTACAGACAAAAAGTGTAATAAAAAAATTCAGTAAGGACCGGGAGCTGGTTCGAGAACCATAAAGTAACTTTTGGCTATATAAAGCGAGTGAGACATTTGTCAGACACGATTTTGAAATTGAAGGCCAAACAATTGTAGACTGGTACAACTTTTCTCGAGAAAAGTCTACGTGTGTTTTAGAGAAAAAATTCAGAAAAAAATGGGTGTGCTGGAAAAATCGAAAAAAAATGACGAGAGTTAATTTTGTAAACGAAAATTTCATAAGAAACAAAGGGTTGACGGTGTTTTTTTTTTTTTTTTTTTTGTTTGGGGGGGGGGGGGTAGAATGAGAGACAAAAAGAGACAAAAGGCGTTTTTTACTACAGTGTTAGATAGAACAAGAGAAACATTCCTAGGCATAATAAAAGCAAATATCCTACCAGGAACGACAGTTATGTGATTGCTGGAAAGCGTATGATACTGGACATTTGGGGTTTTGAACATTTAAAAGTTAACCATTCCGTAAATTTTATCAACCAAGACACTGGGGCACACACAAACACATTTGAATCAACGTGGCGTGCATTAAAAATCTTTCTACCAGTCAGCGGAATAATAAAATATATATATGACACTTATTTCAGTCAATACTGCATCAGGAAAAAAATATCTAATTGACTCTTCTGATCCATTCATGAACTGATTAAATCAGTGCACAGACCCTCTATCCTCATACCTGAGCTAACATCATCAGAACCCCCACTCCCATAAAACAGAAAAGGCGCCATCAGCGCCTTTTTAAAGCAAAAATCACAATAATACTCGTGCATTTGCCTTAATTAATTTACTCCTAAAACACCGAAACCTAACCCAAATTCCACGAATAATTACTATCGTCGGTTCTGATGCGAGCGATTAACATAATCTAGAAATACATGTAGTGCTTGATTGTACATCTTTCTATAAGACAAAATTTTGCAACACTTAAAGTTATGAGAGAATTTGTTTAATTTTTATTAAAATGTAGCTTACCAACATAATTGTCATGACCCTGAAAACCAAGACATTGAAATGATAACAATTTGAAAATATTTTTGCAAATATGAGTCTATTAAAAGAAAATACTGACATTGATAAATGAAAACGTGAATTCCTCTAGACTTTTAAAAAATGTTTTGTGTAAAGAAAGGACAAATGAAGGACAAATGTGGATTTTTTTCCCTTTGAATGTCATTTTAAGGGTAAGCAATAGAAACATAGCTTATAAAGGAAAAACATTGTTTTGTTTCCAAATTAGATTAAAAGCGGTTTTAGGTATGTGAGTGATCTTTTCAATTCAAATGGATTCAAGACAATAAATGAAATTAAAGATAGTCTTATATCTGAAAAAACTATATATGTGAATATATAACTCTTAAAAGTGCACTTAGAAAACATGCCTTAAAATAAACTTACAGAATATAACACATAATAGCAGTACAAGGTTGCTTTTCAATTTCAATGGCTATTTTGAACATGTTGAAGGAAAAAAATCTAGATTTTTTTTTTTACATCTGAATACAAACAAATACTCAAAAGAACCTAGAATGGAAAATGTTTGGTCCAAACTTTTTTGTATTGATGACCGTCAATTATGAGGAAATATCTACCAAGAAAACGTGAAAAAGTGAATAAGATCTTTGATAAGAATGTACCAGAATTTAATTACAAATTAATGCATAATGTTTTATCTTGCAATAAATGTGTAAGTAAATGGAAAGACAATTTAGACAAAGATTGTCTGAACTGTAATGTAGAAGAAGATATTAAACATCTAATTTTTGATTGATGTATATCAAATCCCATCTGGAAGAAAGTATCTGAGATTCTAAATATGAATGTAACATGGAAAGTTATTGTTATTGGTTTTCCAGCATATTGAAACAAAAACACTCCTATCTTTAATAATGTTTTATCTTTTGTGGCTTATACAATGTGCAAATATAAAATGAAGTGCACAGTTTTGAATGACATTGTAACATATGATGGTTTATTATGTTTCTTGAAAAGTGCACTCGCACAGTTTTATATGACAACTAAGTCAGCAAAAAGCATAATGTTTGATTTTCAAAATTCTTAATACATTGAATGAAAAAATTGTAATACACATATATACCCCCTACACATATATACTAGGAAATTGGTGTTACATGCACTTGCTTTATTTATGTACAAATCGAAATATTATGTTATGTTTTAAAGAGATTTTAACAACCTGGGATTTTTTTTTCCTTTCTCCATTTTTACTTTATCAATGACACTTATAACTGAAAATGCATACTTGTAAATGTACACTATTTTTCATGAAATATTTTGTAACTGACAAAAATTATAGCTCTAAAGGTGACCAGGCCTTTAGATAATTAAGCTGATAGGGGGGTTCTCTGGACACTTATACTGATATCCCCTACACACATCTACCAGAGAATTACATATAATATCTATAAATTTAAATACAAATCTAAATATATGTATGATATCTAGATGTTTGTGATGAAATTGTAACAACCTGTTTTTTCTTCTTCTTTCTTTACTGTACCAATGTCATACTTAGCCAGTGACATCTCATAACCGAAAACTTACTTGTTAATGTATATTTTTTCCCTACAATATTTTGAAACGAAAAATATAGTTCAGTATTGTATGTTTCACTTGGGCCTCTGCGCAGGCATTACCTTCTGTTTTGTTACATATATATGATTGAATAAATATATTGTAAAAAAAATTAGCAGGAAACTGAAAACCAATTAAAGAACGGTACTTTTTGGATTATATTTTAAAATATATTTTCTTACATTAAAAAAGATGGGCTTACATGCAGCTAAGGTTGTTATACAAAATGAATGATTAAAATGATTATGATATCATTTTCGAGTGAAAAAAGTATGACAAACTATAATACACATTTTTATTTCATGCTTTTGTGCTATAAAATTGAAAACCAAATGATATAACATGTACTCAATTTGACTGATGAAAACTTGAAACACATTTTCCACCATAATCATGCAGAATGGTGATATAATTTTCTTTTATATCTAGATTTTTGTCAGTAAATAAGCTTGATTACTTTCAGTTTACATGAACATCTGTTATGTCGAGAAAAAAAATATAAACACTCATCTGAACATGAAATATTCATCGTAAAATGGTCCTTCCCTAGGGCCTGAACCCATGACACATGGATCTTGAATTTCACGATTTAGGTAGAGGCGTCATGGACATTATAACCATGCATTTATTTTTTCTATAAGATGTATGGAAGCAGAGTAGAAAATTTTACAAGATTTTATACATTTTCACTATATGGCGTTATTGGCCGCGTCCTAGGGCCTGAACTCCTGATACAGGGACCATAAATTTCACAATTTAAGTAGATGACTTTATGGACATCTTAAACATGCATTTAGTTTTTCTCATATATTTATAGGAGTAAAGAAGATTTTCTTAGTAAATGTGCAATTGTTAACGAACGACGGACGACGCACGACGACGGACAAATACCAATTTTAATAGGTCACCTGAGTAAAATATATTTAAGAAATAAAAGTGTTGTGTCACACCAGCGATATTTTGTCTGATCAGATCGGCCCTTCACAGTTGTACATGTTCCATATGAGGCATCTGGCAAACTTCACTATTTGCGCACACATTTAATTTACGCTGTGCACTACTTTATTAACTATGTAATGACAGCCTTATGTAAATCTTTAATCAATAATTTTATAACTATGAAAAATTAGATTGATGTATTTGACTTAATTTTTTTACAGTTACATAATGATTTAAATAATTGTTTTTTTTTTTCTTAGCATGCGGGTCAACGGAATTTGAAGTTAGGCACTTTGTTTTATCAATATACTATAAAATGCACTTTTATTAGAGAAACAAGCGTCCGTGCAACCTCATTGAATTGTTTATTGAATACGTCTTAAAATAGTTTGAAAACTTTATAACTGTTTGAAATTGTAATACTCAGTCGTCTATTTTAATGAAATTGATTTTCTTTACTGCCAAAGCAGTCCATAATATCCTTCAAATCTGCTTTTTTTCGTTAATCATGATTCATAAAAATAACACAAACTTAGAATTGACACATGACATGACTCTGTTTTCATAAACGAGGCACGTCGGGGATTCGGTTTGTCTATGTTAACGACCATCTGCTAAAAACAAAACAAAACAAACGACTGCAGTACATGTAGTGTATTGTTAATGCACGTGCAGGCTGCTGAAACCCATTTGATTGTTTGCATTGGTGATCAGCAGGGGATAAAACCATAAATATGTCATAAAAAAGTTGAGTTCTTTGTTGGCGACCTGTCTGTAAAGTGCGCACAAGGTTTTAAAGCTCAATCTCAACTTTTCAGGCCTTTCCGACAGCGCTCGGAAAAACATATCAAATGTATTAAAGCTTTATATGCACGCTATGATTTGCGTCAATTATGAATCATATTTTTATTTACTGGTAATAGTTACCATTTTACTGTAGATTACAGTGCTGAATTCGATTGCACTACAAAGATATACAATTTCCATTAATAAATAATATGTATTTTTCTGCCAGGAAAGTAATATGCCTCCTTTAGAATTGCTAGCAATCATTTGACTTCGACAGCAAACCAAGATGAAAAACAAAATCCTGCGAGTGTTATTCTATTTAAAACAGGCATCAGAAAGGGTACTGCGAAGGAAAAACACGAAATACATTATTACATTTCACATCAACAGCTGTTAGCCAGATGCAAAATCGTGACGGATGTGTAATTTAGCAACCGATAAACGACCTAATTTCCGGCGGACATGCGCAATGAAGTTTGATTTGCTCTTTTGCCATCAATATTCATGAAAAAATGTCGAATTTCTTATTGCAAAATATACTATTTCTATGTTTTTAGAATGATCTGTTTTCTAATTATTTGTGAAAAGTGTAATTTCATACGACCCGACAATTTCCTCGCAATTTTATTTACAGCAAAACAATTCGTGTTGTTATTGCATATAAAGCTTTAAAAATTACCAAGTGTTAAATGATGTAAATGATTTAAATGATATAAATGGAGTTGAAACCACACTTTTATTCGCAAGAAACATTTTCCTTAAATTTACATGTAGAACATTTGATTACGATGGAGTTACCCCCCCCCCCCCCCTCACCCTTCCAAATTTTTGGGGAGATTATAAAATATTGTAGTGAAAAATTAACGAAATTAACATTGAAATTAAAGCTTTGGGTACTTACCCTGCCCCATTTCACGAATTAGGATTTTTTTAAGATTGGCGAATTTGCTAGGATTTTTTTAAGCTTGCCAAGACGTTTCGGATAAGTCTAGTCCCTCCGCTTTCAAAAACGATGCTACATGTACGTGTCTGCAAGTTAAGTATCAGTTAGACAGCCGTGTTTGTCTCTTCTGTGGTATAATTTATTTTATAAAGTCTAATTCATATCTCAACACATCGTAGAGTTTTTTGAATTTATATCAGGTTTTATAAAAAAGGGCATTGTCATGGACGCTTATGTATACACTCGAGGTGTTTTTTCGAGATCTGCCGTAAATGCCCGAGAAGTTGCGATTGTTTAAAGCTTTATTCGAAAGCTCAGTATGACAGCCTAGTAAACATTAACGTGATTGGTTACCCTGACGATATACATTTTACTTTGATTTTTAAAATTTAAACATAGCGAGAAAAGAGCTAGCATGGAATACATTGGAATAACTAACGATCTGTGCAGATCGCATTATAGTGAATAGGAGATTTCAAATTTGTTCGGTATCTAAAATAAATGAAGTGGATTTATGATAGACAGGTAAGGTTTGTAAATAGGTTTATTTTTTCTTCTAACAAAAATCTTTTTACACGCTTAAAATTCGTTTAAAATAAAACTAAATGGTTTTATTTGTTATAGGTTAGTTGTAAGAAAATCCCTTTTTTACATATAGGTTAAGGTGGGTTTTAGAAGAATAAAAACACTAGACGGTTATTTGGAAAACCAACTTCATTTCTTTGCATGAATAAATATATACGGCTAACGATTCATACTACTCGCAGCATTGATAATGTATTTAAATTGTGCGTGAACTTTTATCACTCTTCCTTGTATTTGACATTGCTTTTAGTATATCGTTCTTGTCGAATAAGCAAGAATAGTCTCAGCTCAAATAGAAAGGCTCAAACCATTATGTTGGTTTATAAGCGCTAATGCTTATCGCCAAGCTTGCAAGTCTAGGCTTATTACGGTCTTCCGTTTCCAACGGAAGACCTTGTACTGATTCTGTTGGAAATTCTTCATTATTATTTCTCTTCTTCTTTTCCTTCTAGACGTTTCATTAAACCTTAATATCTCGCTTGTTTTTCATCCGATTTTACTAACAATTTCAGGGTTTATTGGAAATATCAATAGCTCACTATAGCACAAAACATTGTGAAATCCCTACTTCCGGTTTCAAGTTATTCCCCCCTTTAAATATTTTTAGTGGGTCTCGTGTACATGCAAAGGCTCCGAGTTGATCCATAGCAGGTAGTTTTAGATTACAAATCTTTAATGTAGACATCTTGAACGTTGTCCTCCCAGTTTTATTTGTTTGATTAAACCTCGTACACTACTTATAAATCACATCGAAATTTATGTTTCAAATAATCCTAAATTTTTCTCATATTTTTGCTCCATAACATTTTAGTTTTAAATATTTTCTAACCACATATAGACAAAAGTTGTGCAAAATATTAAGGTCTTTCATTTGATACCATAAAAAGGGGGCTGATCCTTTAAATTAGGGATCTAGATCCCTTAAAAGTCTTTGCTTTGTAACTCTAAAACGGTAAATTTTTCGATATGGACGTCGCTGCAAAAAAAGTTGTTTGTGATTTTTTTAATCTCATAAAACTGTTTTTGTATTCGGACATTGCATTATATGAGGGTGAAAAGTAATAACGTGTGGACCAGTACTCGCGGCAATTTGGCAAAGTTAACGAAAGTCTTTGTGCGTACAAATGACTTCAAATTACCACAGAAAGTATACCGGTTTAAACGGGGTGCATTTATTCATAATTTTTTTTTTAAAAGTAAACATGCTTTGATCTTGGGACTATAAGTCATGTTTGTTAAGTTCCTATAGTAAACAATCCTTTAATACCGAGAAATAGAAAATATGAACATTCTTTTTCTTTTCTAGTAAAACATTTTAATTATTATACTGCATTTCAAATCTACATGTATCTGGGATCTGAGCTGCGTATGTGTACCATTACGTAACATATCCCTTGCCCGCGGCCGATGAGTTCGATCGCCGCTGGACTACCTAGCGGTCAGCGGTATCTACTACACAAGATTCGCGTCTTACACAAATGGGTGTATTTAGCCGCACACATAGAATTGTTTTTAATTTTGCATGCATATAAAAGTTTATTCTTCTTAAATTGAATAAAACGATAGAGTGTTAATTAATAATTCGGTCTGTTGATTAATGAAAGCAAATAAATAATAAAAGTCATTCCCAATCTGAAGCATAATCAGACGTAGATCAATTGTGGGTTTTTAAGTAAAATGAAAAACTTCTATTTAATACATATTAGTCATTATACTGCAAGCATTTGAATTTGAAAATCCCCAAACAATCCTACTACATTGGATTTTACATTTTGAGAAGAACCTTTTCTCGGAAAACAAACACTGTTTATTCATCCTGTTACTTGGTAAAGCGTGCCATTATCTTGTCGTGTATAAACCTGGTAAACCCCATTTGTACCGATTTTATGCATAATAGGTTTAAAGACAAACCTAAAGTACGGAAAATTTACCTTTTTTAACTTTATATATAGAACTGGAAAAAAAGCTGACGTGAAGATATTTATCAAATTAAAACCCTCAAAATATTTGATTTCAATTGATATGGAGGTCTTTTGGAAACGCGTCAAACTAAACGAAGGTATGTTGTCAAATAATCAGTGCATTTATAAATGATGAGCGCTTTGATGTGAGACACTGGGACCCATATCATATTATCAAATGTTATAATGTAAATGAAATATGTCATTCCATGTGCATGATTTTTGATTTTTGGTTGCAAAGTGAAAATACGTACCGTAATGAGAGTCATCTTCTTTACATAAAACTCATGTTTGAAAACAATGTTTACTTGTATTTGCTTTCTAAGCAAGAATAATTAAGTTCTTTTGCTATTGAGTTTGCAGTGCCAGGTTGTTGAATTATGTCAAATATTGATGTAAAATTTTAATGTAATTAGTTCTCCGTTTCTGAGTAACACGGTGTTATAACTATGATGGAAATGAATGTATCTGATTGGACACACTGTTGATGAAGAGATTTTGTTTTAATTCTCTTATTTTTCATCAATATAGGAGACCAAAAACTATCATCAGGTAGACCTCTGAAGACGGCGCGCCCCGACGAGTTCAGAAAGACGTTAGAAACATCTACTAAGTATCCCTCAAGATGTCAGGTTCCAGCTCTTCATTTACCATGTATATCCCATTGTTTCTGATTTTACATAGCTTTACGGCAATAGATATGTATCGCCAGAAAAGATTTTCAAAGGTAATATTTGTTTATCTTTTAGTTATTATCGTTAAATGTTCAAGCTTAGTTTCAATAAGCAAAACGCACTTCTATAAATGATTTTGATTGTACTAAGTCCATTGTATAGAAGTAACTTTAAGGTAGTACTGTAACGTCATTGTACAATTAAATCTAAAATCGTAATATATTTTGATAATACATTGTTTGGTATTCATTGTATTATATTGTAAACGAAAATATATTATGATTTGTCAATCGTCACAGGAAGAGGTATGCCGTGAAGCTAACGCTTCTCTTGTTATAGTCCAGAGTTGTCCAGAAAATGATATCATTTACCAGGAAAGATCGAAAACAAAGATGTGTGAAACATATCCGAAATGTCTTGGAGAACCATTAGTGTATCATTGTGTTAGATCGAAAGAAAACCTTGTAGAAGTATGCGCTCCAAACGGTCCAATTTTAGGTCTGTCCATCTCTCTCTCTCTCTCTCTCTCTCTTTCTCTCTCTCTCTCTCTCTCTCTCTCTCTCTCTATATATATATATATATATATATATATATATATATATATATATATATATATATATATATCATTTATTGAAACTACGGAAGTTACTCAAGAAACATGTTTTACAGAGTTACTGTTTTAGTGATTGCAAACGATATTTAGTTCTCTTATTTGAGGGAAAGACCATGTAGCATTTGTTCACTTTTTTTTTTCTCTTGTTATAGTAATCTTATCTCAAAGCGCATATACTTTATATACTTATGTATATGTTATATATTATTACCTTTAATGATTAAATTTGCACAGGACTACTATAAGTTTTTTTTTTAAAATTCAAAATAATGGTTTGCAATTAGAATTGAAGCTTTGATTATGCAAGTGAAAAATCAACCTTTTGGGCATGTTTGCGGGAAACTAACTAGGTTTATTTATTGTTTGCGGTAGAAAATTGCATCTTTCATAATGTTGTAGATGGTTAACCACTGCTTGTTTTAAAAAAAAAAATTCTTAAAGGTGTCTTTCTCGGAATACTAACCCTTTCCTTTCTGAAATCATACACAGAGGCAAGTCAAATGTTAATAAACCATTCTAATCAACAACACACATGATCAATTGCCTCCCCTTAAAAAAAGTCACAGACA
Source organism: Magallana nippona (assembly GCA_033439105.1). Classification (NCBI taxonomy): domain Eukaryota; kingdom Metazoa; phylum Mollusca; class Bivalvia; order Ostreida; family Ostreidae; genus Magallana; species Magallana nippona. The sequence continues at coordinate 17,200,336 of CM065919.1, read as the reverse complement.
CCGAAAACTTACTAGCATCGACGGTTTATATAACGTTAAGGTCATTAATTGTTCTGACAGTGATCTGAAAGTGAAAATTCTTACATTGTTTATAAAATTATGTATTTTAAGGAATGAAAGTACAATTTTTCATATATACACCAATATCAAGGTATAATTGTTTAAAAAAAGCAATGCACGCTCATTTCTGTTAACTCGTCTATTAGCTGACTATGTCAGGCTATAGATTGATATTCAAACACAGACTTTTTGGCTGATAAATAAATAAGCAAAATTCGATTGCTTCACGCGACGCGATCAGATTCAGCAGTGTAATCTACAGCATATGGCATATGAATACATTTAACTTTAATGAATAAACAAAAAGGAAAAGTTCTCATTGTTAGTCAGAATTGGCGCTAAAACAAAGCGTGTATAGATTCTTTATTATGGTTTGATTCCCCAGCAATGATATTCACTTATTTTCAATGCAGTATAAACTGACCTGTCATGATGAACTCACTGGCAAGAGGTCATTTGTATCAATTACGATAGTTAAATGTTAATTTTAAAAGTGATATTATGCATTTCTAATTTACATCTAAAACATTTAATATTTTACAAAAAAAACCTGTTTTTCTTTAAATTCATTCAATCAAATAACATCATGTTTGCACTGCTTTAGGACTCGATACTTCTATTAAACTCTTAATTTATGCAAATATTTTTTGAAGTAATTACTAAACGTTTATTATAGGTAGCTGTTGCGCTGTGTTTGACAGAGGAGTAGGACGAGTAGTAGAAGATTACACCAGTACATGTAAAGAATGCCCGTTTAAGTATCAGTCAGTTGATTGTCGCAATTGTAAGTCATTAAGAAAGCATATTTATCATTGATATTTCTAAGTAGAGTAGAAATAATGTTAAATATTGTATTGTACATATATATCTGATTGCTTTTTTTTCTCAGATTCTTCGTGTCTTGAAACAAATAATCATTTGAATCAATCGATCAACCAGACAACAACTACATATAGTACTAATCACCTTATTGATGCAGGAAGTAACCAGAATATCGAGTATCACACGGAAACTACAAGGCATACAATTATATGAATTTACTAACGTTCAATGGTCTCAGTATACAAGTACATTTATCTATTTGTAACATGTATTATGTGAGCTCTAAATTCAATTTGTAAAGCAAATTTGTTTTGGACCTTATCACTTCTTGACCACAAATTCAATGAAAGTTGTATTGAACCATCAAAAAATCGTTAGCATTATATTTTTTTCTGAATGATCCGTTATTTAACATATAAAGGTGATCCGTTATTTAACAACCACAAACTATTTTTACGTAAAACAGAGACACTTTGATTTGGTAACATATTGAATTATTTTCATTTTCTTTTGTATTGTATGTGTAGATAAGGGAGAAACATTTGTACACAAATTGTTCGTCCAAAAATAAACTTTATTAAATTTGAACGCAATCTTTGTTTTTAAACACTTTACCAATGTAAAAGTTATGTGTGTCTTTATTTTTTATAAATATCAATTTTAAAAAAGGAACTGCTCATTAAAATTTTGGCTGACCTTTTCAATGAAAAAAAAAGCATCCCTATATTATAATCTTTTAAGTCCATGTGATTTTGGCGGACTCTAATATACATGTTGTGACAAGTCATGTTTTTTTTAACATAAACACCAAAGTACATTTTAGTTCTATTTCTAAGTTTTGGTTTGTGGTCCGTACACTGTTACTTACAATGTATCTGCGACGCTTACAATATCTACAATTCATTAACATGAATAGTTCAACTTATAAAGTGTGTTATATACATGCATGTATATTTCATTTGTAACATGTATTTTTAACGTGTATTATTTTGATTCTAACTAACATTGATTGATCTATTTATTTTTTACTTTTTTGTAGCCAAACAGTGCTAATAATAATACTAGCAACATCACTACCAGCAGCGATTTTGTTAGGTTGCCTTATCATCATCTTCCGTTTTAGACATCATATTAAAGGTAAATACTTGATTTCTATAACTGTACAATTTGCGTTGACCTTAAATGTTGTATAGATCTTTTAAACATGATGCAGCTCAAAAAGTGGTAGCTTTGTACATAATTACTGATGAACTACATGTAGGTTACTGATATGATATTACTGATATGATATAATATAAACAGGACAAAAGCATAAAACAATCTACTTTCTAACAAAATACGAGGAAAACTAAAAACAACTATTGGAAATCCTTATTGTTTTTATCAATACATGAGAGAGAGAGAGAGAGAGAGAGAGAGAGAGAGAGAGAGAGCACACTGACCATTATACCAGTATGTCCTGTTACATGTACGTTAAAAATTGATTCAAAGGATGACTGCACTTTAGGAAATTTAAAAATTGCGACGAAAAAAACTGTTTAAAGTGGGTATAGTTCTTTTAATTGTAGGAATTGCCAATGTCTTAACTACTGCAACTTTATGTAATTACATTGATATAAAGTTCATATTTACAAAGAACGAAGGTAGGAGTCATTACATTTTCTTTAATCTCCATAGGATAATGAGGACGCCCACTTTTTTACAGACTTAATACATAGTCAGAAAAAATGGCAACATGCAGAGAGAGAGAGAGAGAGAGAGAGAGAGAGAGAGAGAGAGAGAGAGAGAGAGAGAGAAATATCTTTAATTATAGTACCGCTATTCTAATTTTAGACCACTCATTACAAGATTAGATCAACCTCCCATGCATATTTATCAGTCTTCAATCAAGGGCAGACAAGTCTCAATTCAAGATATTTGTAGACCAGTAAATGTACGAAAACAACGGATTATTTTATTGCAGTGCAGTTTAAAACAATTATGACAATAAATTTCTATTGGAAATTGACGAAACTTTATAAAAAATGACTTAAAGTAAAATTGAGCGAGGAATAAGTGTAACAATAGTGATCGCAAAGGACCCAATATACGACGTTAAGTGCAGTCATCATTTAATGTAACAGGGTACTATTATGGATGCAATGTTTGGCTTATTTGTATGATGGATATATTGAAGTGTTTGTGAAAAGCATTTGATTGTTATAGGTAAAACAAGTGCAAAAAATGGGTTAGGAGAATTATGGTCTTCCAGTGGATTTTAGTATCAAAGACAATATCAAATTCGTTGAAACGAGTTTAGCTTAAACAGCCACGAAGCCAGCGTGTAAAAGGGGCCAAAATCTTTCATAGGATATTTATTTCAACGGTTATTATATAACATTTAAGAGGGCTTCATAGTTGTGTTTATTCTACTTCTGTAAAAATTCTTCTTATGTGAAGTTCAAAAGGTAAACTAGCTATTTTGCATTGTTAAATGTTGTTCTCTTAATTTAAATCATACCTTGGGTATAAAATGTGCTATCCATCTTTCGGACCGCTATCTTTCAAATATTGACGCCAATGTTTGTGTCTTGATATGTGACTGGTTGACTTCCTCTAACACTAATGAGTTCCACAATAATGACGTAGAAGGTACGATTCCCAGACAATTATCTACTGATTTGTCTCTATATATTACAACAATTTAAATTTAAATTCGTTTATTCTCTCAAACAATGTTTAAATTACAATGGTACATGAAGAACAAAATTGTTATTCGCGCAAAATTGTAATGTCAAGGGTCTAACCACATATAACACGATAATACAACGTTGTAATACATGTGTCAAAAACATAAGTGAGACAAGAAAAAAGTAATAAAACAAAAGGTGATAGAAAAAAGTGATTGAGTGTAGAATACAGAGTTTAATTGGTATTAAAAACGTAAATAGTAATAATAAATACTAAATAATTAAGGCTGGACAGCAGACTTGCTCCTAGATGTTAAAAAAATACATATTTTTTCAATGTTTTTAAGTACGATGTCGTCAACAGTTCCTTAAATTTTAATGTATTTGGTTGGTGACAATACCTGGTAGGTAGGAATTGTTTACGTAAAGTTATGAGGGATTTGCACTCGAGAGTAAAATGAAATTCGTCCGCTAATTTATCAATATTTCAGAGTGTACAACTTCTGTCATTTACAGGAATTCCATACCATCTACCGGTTTCAATCGGTAAACGGTGATTTGATGTTCTGAATTTAATAAGTGGTTTCCAAAATTTCTTTGTAAGAATGCTGAAGTATTTTTCAAATCCAAATTTTTGTTTATGAATTTTATATATTTGACCTTTGGATGAATTATCTATATAATTTGCCCATTTCTGAATAAACAGGTCGTGTAATCTTTGTTTGATGGCAGCAAAAATTCACTTAACAGTATATATAGTGGTATATTGTTCTGCCCAGATACTAGAAAAATCACAATAATCTAAAATTTATCGTATAAAAACAAGTTTACACAGTCGTTATTACACATATATTGATTTGCTAAATATTTATGAACAGTAAACACAATCTTATTGTTTTGACCTTGGATCATTTTTGTCAAATAAGAAACCATTCGAGAGTATACAGTGACAAATAATGGATAACGACCTGATTCACCATAGACCATATAAGATGGCGTACTACTTTTCAAACATAGAACATATTTTAAAAAATTCAAATGGATTTTTTCAAAAATGTCTATATTCTCGTTACCCCGAATTTTACAAATATAGAGCAATACCGGTACTACTACTACAACTCAGCAGAATATAACAACCTTAACAAAAACGCTTTTCAGCAGTTCCTAGTACAATTAGTTTACTGAATTTGATTATGATACCGTTAAATATAAAGTTATTTTACCAGTATTAAAAACACTTATCCAAAGACTTAAAGAGGTATAGCTCTTTTACTGATCCATTGACAGGATATATACTCCTCGAGCAAGCCCTCGGAAAATAATTCCTGTCTCGAGTTTAACACAAGTGTGTAAATAAGTGTGTAAAGTTTCCAGAATATATCAATCTTCTTGAAAAGGCCTGAATAATGATAACGAAAAATATTCAAATTCAAAATGTACAGCCCATAGATTTTGATTTTCTTTAAATGAATCATAGTTAATGACTACAAAATCATCTCTAAAAATGGTGGATATGATGGATAATTTGTTGACTACTCAGCCTCTTTTAACAAGTGGTTTTAAAGTTTATCTCGATTATTCCATTTTTATTAGACATGCATTGAGACAGCGGTTAAAATATTTCTAAACAATTTATATTTTAGAAAATTTATATTGATACATGTTAAACAAGTTAATTTCGGCGTTCTAATTGTTTTAAATGCCCCTACCCCACCCCAATCAAATAATTAATTAACATTCAAGCAAAAACAAACCTTTTAATCAAAACGCTTGAATATTTTAATTTGTTATAGGGTTCAAAATAGAAAATAAATATAATTAAGGTTGCAAAATTAACTTTGCAATGGTTCTCAATTTCAACATGAAAATTACACTGAACATAAACATTAATATATTAAAAAGAAAAATAAAAAAGTTGAAAATAAATTTACGTTATATACCACAACTTCATGCACTCTATCTTTATTCTATCTTTGTTCTTTTACAGGTTTTATAAAGATAAAGAAAGAAAGTCAAATGGGTACATATATTCATTCAACTAAAAGCTTAATTCATTAAGTTTAACAGTTAGATGTACTGTTTTCTGCAAAGTAATATATGTATGGCTCAATGAAATGAATTTTTAAAATTAACCTGTGAAATTGTTAACTTCAAATATTGATTACTTGATTCTTTTTTTCTGATTGATATTATTAACAGCAATGCAAACGACATATTGAAATACCCAGGACGGTAAAAATAAAGATTATTAACTGTATCTGATTAAAACATCATATATAAAAACAATATATGAAAGAAATACTAAAATTTGAAATAAAAACCACAAACGTTTATTTTTAGTTTCTCTCATAGCTTAAACCAAGCGGTGTAGTAAACAACAACATTTTTTTGAAAACATATATTTGATATGTACATGACTTTATATGCAACTTAAAGTTAATAATAAATACATGTACATTTATAAGAGCTTTATACCATTAGTAAATGGTTGGTGACAACTGTATTTTTTTACTACTTTGTAGGTTCAACGGATTGTTCCCCCCAAAAAGAGGAATACCTAAAAGGAAAAAATAATGAACCACTCATTGCCAACGGAAATTTAAATTCTGATCCTACGTGATTTACTATTCTTTACAAATTATAGACAGCACATCGGCTGCAAATTGAGCAACAATCTTTTTAAGTATTCTATATAACCAATATTTACATTTCTTAACGTTGTTTTTCGAATTTACACCACACACTGTTTGGTTTCATAGTTATGTGTGTTTTCGTGTTATAAGGGCGCACGAACAAACAAACCACTAGCCTGGTAACTTTATAATATCTTTAACTATAAAATAATCGACTTATATAAAAAGAGTTAAACACAGTTTAAACATTAAACACATTTAATGGTAATTTTAAAAGGAATAATAAACTCCTCCATATATGTTTTCGCAAGATAAAACTCAAGCTATACATTTTTCTTGCATTTTTGATGAAATGATACCAAATTGTTTGAAAGAAAATGATAATTAATTATTCTTTAAAATTCACAATGTTTGAAAAATTAACGAACTGAACTGAACAAAAACTTATAATTTCATTTAAAACAATTGGTATTTTTCAGTTATCGTGAATATCAAGTTAAATCAAATGAATGAATAAAAGAGTCAACTTTCCAAGTTGATGTGTACAATATACACTCTTGCTTTTTGTATGATATTGTTTGACATTACCAGATTATAGGTATATGGGAGACATTCTAACTGTGGTGAGGGCCTTTTCCGAGACACAGTTAGATTATTCGAACTAAGGAGAGTGTAGTGAAAATAACAGCATAATTGAAGGCGTATAGTTTAGTTCATTTTTTTTCAAATTAAAAAAAACAAAGCAATATAAAATAAAAACAAAAATACCAGAATTATATTTACATTCATTGTCTACTTCAAAGTACCTTACAATATGAATGTGTCGATGTATCTATTTCGTAAATATCCGATATACAATGTCAACCCGTGCACGCACGGGTCAATGTCTAGTATTTTCCAAAAGAAATCGAATTGTGTTTTAAGACAGCTCTTATAAATATATAGAAACTATTTCTTCATAAAATTCTAGTAGAAAATATAGGAAGACAAAATATGCACGAAAAGCCCCAAATGACGTGATTTGTTTCACATTTTATTGATAACCTTTTTATCTACATGATCATTATTCATTAATTGAAAGTATTTTGAAAAACAAATGCATTGTTGTCATGCTTTCATTTATGACAACTCCCAGTCGTAAAAAGTTATATCTTTGGATCGAACCAAGTTAACTATTTATCTTACTTAATTTGCACAGTCATTGTGTCAGAGAAAAAAAAATCACACTGTTGAAAAAGACCTATAACAAAAGAACAAAAAGCTAAAATAAAGTATATCAGTTAATTTTTTTGTGCAATTTACAAGAAAACTACAAGAAATACCAAGAATACACACCTTTAAAATTCAACACATTTTTAGAAAAAATATTATATGTGACAGTTACCGACCATATTTTAATCGACTTTAATATAGTGCGATTAAAGTTTCTAAAAATCCCAAGAATGTAAAAGTCAAAAGGCACTCCTTATACGGCATGAATCATATCTAAAATAACTACATTCTTTCACTTTCAATATGCTTTGTTGAGATAGGTAGATGCTAAAACGTGGTTAGCTGTTAAATGACGAGATAAGATCGTCGCAAATAAAAGTTCACATAGAGTATTTAAGATTAAGAGTATATAATGCTAAAAAAAACACTAGTTGTAAAATTTGAAAAACTCATTTTCAAAAGCCAAAACGAACTTACAGAATAAATTGAAAAACAAAATGTTTTCAAAATTTTAGATATATCTACATATTTTTTTTTTATAATTTGAAGGTACACTTTTGATGACGATTTGTAATAATGTACATGTTGCACGTAAGTATTTGACCCCATTGAACCCTTTATATTAAGCAGAAATTATGATGAGTAGAAGCTGTGACAGTATAGGTCTCACAGCAGAATTCAACATGATTTAGTTCGAAGAATATGCATACCAATTAAAATATAAGCAATAGTTCTGAAGCCAGCTAAACAACGCTAAAGAAAAAAAAATCTTCATCTTGACTTATTAAATATAATATTTTCAACAACAACAACTGAAACATACGCTACAATAATCACACCTACAATGATAGAAACAATCACGAGGATTATGTGTAATGTATTGTCTGCTGCATCTGTTGAAACAGTAGCTACACTGTGTGGGGTACTGGAATCGGCATCAGTGTCGTAGATATCGAAAATGGTGGCACTGGATACTTCAGAAATTCCTGCAAATGATATTAAACATTTGAAATGTATAACCTAGTCTATAATTAGGACTATAAGTACAACAGTGTTAAATGTGCCTGTGTTTCAAATTCCGACTGGTAAGTACTATATAAACAAGAGGCCAATGTGCAACATCGCTCACATGAGCAGCAATAGTCATTACTCTAAACAAATCAGCATTACAAATTCAAAATTTCTTGACAATTTAGTACAACATATCTTGTAAAAACAAATTCGACTTTTCTTCACACACTTTTTACGTTTAATACCAATCACCTTATTTGTGAGAGTATATTTCTCTATTCATGTGGTGTTGCGGAAACATATTTTCCGGTTTTGATGGTTTTATTTTTATCATACCGCGAACATTTATTTTTCTACACCAGTACAAACCTCGTAGGTTACCAAACTCAGGAACTTTGTGTTTTATAGGCCATCAATGAAGTAAATTTTGTAAATTTTATTTGTAACAACACTCTTCAGGATGTTTATTCATGCATACCCTTTCGTAAACTTATAACATCCATTTTAAACTCTAATTTTGTCAAAGTGTATTTTGGCGCACTAATGTTTGCATGTCGGTTGATACCGGATCATTTTACGTAGAAATTATTAGGTGAGTAATTACATGTATAAAAATATTTTGGAGTATATACCTAGGTTTCTAAGCATAGTCTGTTGAGATATAAATGCTAATACATGTATGCTTCTAAACACACTCACCAATTATATTTTTTTTCAAATTAGGAAACCCATTCTAGTCATGTGGTGTAGTGTAAATATGCATGATATCTATGTTTTTCTTATGTCGTTGTTTATTTTGTTTACTTATCGTTTTTCACCCTCTTCAGGGGTTGGATACAATAAATTTTACAACAATTCACAATGCATATTTAAAACTCCCTCTCCCCCTTTGTCTCCCCACAATTCTTCAGGGAGTCATGATTTGAACAAACGCGAGTCTGCACATCCAAAGCTTTCACATTAAGCTTTTCTGACTAAATATTTTTCCAAGGGAAGAATTTTCAAATATTTTTCTCAATATATTCCTATCTAAAAATCCGACCCAGCTTTTGTGGCTTAACATTTATCTTGGGGATCATGATTTGAACAAACTTGAATCCACACTACCTGAAGATGCTTCCAAACAAGTTGAAGCTTTTCTTGCCACTTGGATTAAGACAAGCAGATTTTTAAATATTTTTCTCTAGTATATAATCCGATGTAAAATTCCAATCTCTCCTTGTGGTCTCGGTCTACCTTTTTTTTTTTTTTTTTATCGCCAAATGGTTTATGAGAAGGATATATTTTAAAAATACCAACAAAGAAGATGGGTGATTAAGACGATAAAAATGCCTACACAGTGACTGTTAACGTGGTGTTACATGTATACAAATGTCTTAAGATATTAAAAAAAATCATTTTTGTTTTATTTTGAAAGCTTCAATATCTATCATGTTCGCCATCAATTTCTTTTTAATAATAAAAACGTTTCCTACACCTTTCCTTGAAATGTCCATTTATCAACAAGAGGTCCTTGGGCCACATCGCTCCCCTGAGCAACAAATGGCATGGTAAAATCAGCTTAATAGAATTATGATACAAAATATCTGGACAATGTGGTATAGTACATGTAGACCCTGTATAAATAAAAATCCATTTTCCCCCTGGATATTCTTATGTTTATAATCAAGTCCCTTTTCTAACATAATTATTTTATAGTCATATCATATGTTGAGCATTGCATTTCTAAACAGATCCTAAACAATTGTTTATATATGGGATATAAACCTACATCAAACTCTGAACCCCTTTGTGAGGCCCAATAATCGTCCAGGTGCCAGAGTCTAAACAATAGTCTAAACAATAATCAGCAATATGTCAAAATGCTTTCATACATTGTATAAGGAAAACCATATATGATACCATTTCAGTTTTTTGTGAATAATTAAAATGTTTTCCTTTGTACAATTGGATCCCCGATGTGGCCCCACCCTACTCCTCAAGGTTTTGATTTTAACGAATTTGAATCTACACTATCTGAAGTTGCTTTCACTAAAGTTACAGCTTTTCTAGGCAAATGGTTTTTAGAAGAACATTTTTAAATCTTTTTCTCTATATATCCCTATATAAATATTTGCCCCCCCCCCCCCCATTGTGGCCCCATCCTACCCCCGGGGCTTATGATTTTCACAACTTTGAATTTGAATTTGAATTTGAGGATCCTTCCACACAAATTTCAGCTTTGCTGGCTGATTGGTTTCAGAAAAGAAGATTTTTCATATTTACTCTATTTATTCCTATGTAAAAATTCGACCGCCATTGTCCTTCCCTACCCCCATGAGTCATGATTTTCACAACTTTGAATCTACACTACCTGAGGATGATTCAACATTGATTTATTTTGAGAAGAAGATTTTTTAAAGATTTACTGTATATATTCCTATGTAAAAAGTTGATCCACCCCCCCCCCCCCCCCCCCCCATTGTGGCCGTATCCTACCTCTGGGGGGTAATGGTTTTTACAACTTTGAATCTACACTACCTATGTTTTCATATAAATTTCAGCTTTCCTGGCCGATTGGTTACTGAGAAGAAGATTGTAAAGACTTTTCTCTATATATTCCTATATAAAAATTCGACCCTCCTTTGTGCCCCCACCCCCTTACCCCGGGGGTCATGAATTTCACAACTTTGAATGTACTCTACCTGAGGATGCTTTCACATATGTTTCAGCTTTTTTGGCCAATTTGTTCTTGAGAAGAAGTTTTTGAAAATTTCTCAAAATTTTTCAATAATTCCTAATTATCTCCCCTTGTAAAAGGGCGTGGTCCTTAATTTTCACAACATTGAATCTTCTTTGCCTAAGGGTGCTTTGTGCCAAGTTTGGTTGAATTTGGATTAGTGGTTCTGGAGAAGATGTTGAAAATGTAAAAAGTTTAAAGACAGACAGACGGACAGACATACAGACGGTGAGCTAATAAAATCGATCTAATACACAGAAAAAACAACAAAAAAAACCCTTTTTTAGCAAACCAGTTGGTTAACTCTCAATTTTTCATTACTGAGCTGAAATGGTTAAACAAAATAAGAAGTATAAAAGAGTATATTGTCGACGGTTTGAATCCCATTAAGGGAGACACTTATTTTCTCGTTAACTCAATTTAATCATTTCACAATGCTTTATCACAGATAAATGTAGCTCCATATTTACAAAAAATAATAATTAAGAGAAATCATATGTGTTTTGAAAAGTATATGTAACAAGAATATTTTTCGATGGGTGGTTTATGTTTATATATCTAGTGAACGTGATTAAACATAGGGTTCATCGATTGGATACGGCTGTTGTGTATGTAAATAACAAGTAAATGGAAATATAAAGCGTCCAGTAAGTTAATGCTTTCATGATGACATGTGTTGATAACGAACAGTGTTCAAAATCAAAAGTCCAAAGGAAAAATACATAAGAGGAGCAGAGCAAACACGGACCTCTTAAAATATAAGAGGTAGGATCAAGTGCCATGGTCACAACCGCCGTGTGCTCTTTGTCGTAATCGGAAAAAAAACATAAAGTGTCATCTTTTTGTTATCAAAAACAATGCCTGTTTAAAAAATGATAGGGACATAGTTTAAGACCAGAAAAAGTTGGGCTAATTGTGATGAAAATCCGAATAGTAATAGAATATGTGATATCGGTCTAACTGTGTTGGATGTCTGTATTCTGGTATATATTTGTGAACAAAACCACATCATAATTACAGATAATGAAAAACCAATTCATTCTCAATTGTACTGAACATCACCTTAAGCCAAGCTGGAGATTGAAAAAAAGCAACAAATGTTAAAATACGACATAATTTAAGAAAGTAATTCTGATTATGCTTCACTTGTTGTTCTAGTTAAAAAGCCAAGAAATAAATACAGGTTTGAAATTGATTAAAGTCAACTAAGCGTTGTCACTCAACTTCAAACTTTCACAACAACTCGTTTGAACAATGAACTTGATGCAGTTTGACAAATTAATGCAGAATTTTTTTTTTACTTTTGATTTGCAATCTGGATTTTGACAAATTGCGCTGATAAAGAAACAAAACATAAAACTGCATTTATTACTCAAGACAATTTGAGTTAATTAAAGATAGTGTTGTAAATTTCTCAATGCACTTTCGACATTCCAAATGTTCTTGAATATGATTTAAAGGGTCTTGCATAGAAACATTGTTTGGTTTCAGTCGATGACATCATTGTACTGTCAAATGATTTTTAAAAAAATGTAAACATCTTAATTTGGTATAGTTCTAGGTTTACGACAACGAAACTTCAAATTTACATATAAAATGTCAGTTTGCAAAATTTGAAGTTACTTATTCTGTAACTTTACTTATATCGAAAGACGGAATGAAATTGAACCCATCTAAAATTGTTGCTGTAAAACTATTTCAGTTACTTAAAAACGGCCAGCATAATGATCGCAGTTTTTTTATGATTAGAACATTACTTACCAAAACTTGAAAAAGGTATTTAAAAATTACATAACCTCTAAACAAATTGTTGACAAAGAACACACCGTCCAATGACATCAATATACTTGCCATTGTTACTTTTGCACCCAATCGTGTGATCACAGTTGTCTTTTTCACAAGAACACTTTTGATCACATTTTGGTCCATAGTAAGGATACTGACAGGGCTTGCTGCAATTTATCCAAACGTATCCACTTGGACAATCTTCATAAAAAAATAAATAGGTTTTATTTGCATTTACCTTTGTGTTCGGTATCAGGATGAACATATTAATTAAACTCAGAAGTCAATATTCGAAAGATATCATACATATCTTATCTTTATAGTTATATGTACCAAGAATAACTATGAAAAGTTATAATTTTTTTACACTTTACAACTAAATGCTAGTACGCATCACAAGAATAATACAGGATGCAAATAATTACTTTAACTAATCTTGAATTTCAGTGTCAATATTTTGTGTATATTTTTAGCAAATTTTGCAGATGATCAGTTGAAAAAAAATGTTAAAAATTAGTAGCAGTATTCCATGAAATGTTTACGGTTACTTTTACGACGAACGAAGAATCTGTTTTCGACTTTTGATAGTTTTAGACAAAAGGGAACCATTCTGTGTTAAACCTTTGAGTTTAAATGGGTTGTTACACATTTTTATTTACAAGTTGTAGTACTAAATGCAATTACGTAGATTGCAATACATTTCGATTTTCTAGATATAAACATGTCACAAATTCGTATTATCACACGTATCACTAACCTACACACATTTCCATCGCGGAGTCCCATTGCGTGTTTGGACAACAGCCGTTGAAATTACTGCAAAATTCAAAGATGATATAACAAAGAAACCCAGGAGTCCCATCGCTCAACTGACCAATAATAGTCATAACTCTGATCAAGTCTGTATTACAACCAAATATCTTGATAATTTAGTACATTAAGTCATGCTCGGAATGTTAAAAAAAATATTTCAACTTTTATACACATATTTACATGTATATGTTAAGTACAGGTTCATGTAACAGACAAACAGTAATAAGTTATATATTTCATATTGAAATGATAATTTACTTTTCGAACAATATAAACGTGTTCTCAAAAAATGATATTTGTTTTAGTGAGTCGTGCATAATTGCGAAGCTGTGTTGCTAAAAATAGATCCACTCTGTCACAGTCTTTAAACACAAGGAAAACACTATGCTATGATAAGATTTGAAAGGATTTTCAGAAATTCGATGTCAATTCATTCATTAAAAAAATATTGGTATGAAGTGAAGACAATGCCTTCTTCTTTTTTATCATGTTACAGAGGTGGTATCTCATTGGTTTCCATGGCAACCATGACAATAATTAGCCATACAGTCTTTAAAATTAGAGAAAAACGATCATTTTTTTTTCTCTTTTTTTAAAAACAGCAAACATATATGACGGTGTGTTATATATAAATAAATAAAGGAGATTCTTAAGTAACTTCTTATATAATAAAAAGTTTTGAAAAATTAACAGACAGGTTAAAAAATCTAAGCAATCGTGTTGGATTCCTACAAAAAATATTGAAATCTTTATCATATTAACATGTATCTAAGAATAATAATACAATTATATTTCATATTCTTATGTTCATTTTAAAAACAATGATTAGATTTTGATATCATTTATGTGTAAATGTTATAATTTTAACCATTACCTGTGTGAAAATTACATCATTATTGATCGGGAGCGAAATACCAAATATTGTGTATCAAATTTATACTGAATTTTCTCAGAGTTCTAATAGATACGTTCAAAAAGTTATCAAAAGTTTAGTTTTCAACAATATTTAATGATGTATCACATATCTTAAACCAAAATAAAAGTAAGTCTATCAAATATTCATGGAAGTACAAATGTAACCTATGTTAGCAGGGGTTACAATAACAATCACAATCGCATGGACGTCAACCAGTACTAAACATCGCCGAAAATATGAAAATTTAAAATATGTCCAGGATCAGTGTACAAGCTACATTTTCTTAGATAAATTGTGACCACATATTTTCAAAACAGATTATTACTTGCATTTGATACTTTCCTAAAACACAAATGCAGCATTATACATTATGTATTAGATAACAATGCAAAAATACGTTTATCCAAGTCGTTTGTAACTCGGTTACTTGTGGACAAAACATTTGGTTATTACCCCTTCTTACATGGCAATGTGTACAAATCATCATTATGATCAAAATATCTATTCATATACATGTATAATTAGGATCTACGTCCAATTCTGATGACGCCGTATCATGATCAGAATGTCCCCCTGTTCGTGGCTCTCTGTCCGTCCGAATTACTTTTTCAAAGTATAATTTCTCTGTAATTGAGTCTGCCTACATTAAACCTACTCACATGTAATTCTAATACTTCATCCACAGAGTGCCTTTGAATAAAGGGTGTGTAGTGACATTAAACCAAGTTTCTAGGTAAAAGGTGAAGGTCAGGTGTCAAGACCATATATTTTCCGAAGTTGGCCGAATCTTGCTCCCACATTTGTTACTTACTTACATGTACCTCTTATGCTTCAGATACAGATAGCCTTAAGCGTAAGGGTGTCCAGTGACCTTAAACAAAGTTTCTGGGTCAAATGTCAGGGTCATATTATACCTGTGTGAAAAATCCTTGTCTAACCATAATTATATTTTTTTCCTGATGATTCTGTCTGGCTCATATATTACTTTAAAAAGTGCTTGTAAGTAAAAAATGTACAGTGACCATGAATCAAGATCCATGTACTTTTTAAATTACATGATCACATCACAGACCACTGTGTAAAGTTTCAATAAATTCTTCGTCAAAATTTAAGAATAAAAACAAAGTTGCATGTAAAGCTTTTCATTCTTATGTCCATTATTTAAGCGGCTGGCTCCTTTGAGAGGGACACCATTTAAATGATATCAGGTGTATTGCAGTATAACGTAGATTGTTTTTGCGAAAAGGGCCTAAAATGTCTAGGTAGAGAGTCAATGTCATAGCATACAACTTAATACACTGTAGTCTGGACCGTGTGTTCTCTCTCATGGCAAAAATCTAGACCATGCTTCACACAAACAGTGCTTGTCGTTTATGTGATCTTAAACTTAGATTATAATTTAAAGGTCAAGATCACAGTATACATGTCTAATTCTATGTTGTCTCCTTCTTGTTTCAAATCCGGTTTTAGTTTCACCAGAAGTAAGAGGTGTGCTGTGACCTTGAACTATTTTTTTTCAGTGAATAGTTACGCAAAGTGCTTTTCAATATCTTACTATTTGGAAGTTCAAGATCCCAATGATATATAGTTGTGAAATACAAATAACAGATAAATCATAAATTGGATCTAAAATATTTTGTTCGGTCAATCTCTTTGCGGCAAAAAAATGTATTATTTTAAATATGGCATTTGCTGTTTAGCAGTTGTTGATAAATTCGATCTTGATACATGTAAGTCGCACACATTTTTAACCATTTATACACTGTCAACTGTACTAAAAACAGAAACTACGTGTTTTTCCGTGACCGAATTATTACTGGATTGGAAGTGCTGTCCTCTTCAATAAGGGGCTGATGCATGATACCCATTTACTTATTTATAAGCACTAGTATATAACATTATGATTATTATCATATATATCTTTTTCGACACGAAGCTATAACGGAAGATCTCCTCGTCGCTTTGCAACGAGCTCGGCTCTAGTTCTTATTTTTCTTTTTTTTCTTCCTAGACGCGAACTTTGAGGCTTCATATCTTGCTCATTTTTGAACGGCTTTTGCTCAACTTTTCAGAAATCATAGACTTTATAAAGCACTATCTATATCTACAACATGTTTTACATTTTAAAATTCCTCTTCCTTTAAAGAGTTATTTCCCTTAAAAAATATTTCAGTGTCTTTGGTTTCCGGAGAAAGGCTCCAATACTATAATAGCAGGGAATGGGAATCCAACGAATTTGAATAATAGAGGCATTGGAGTTTTGCACATCGGTTTTTATTTTTGGATTTCGTTTTTAATTTAGAAAAAGGTAGGGGGTCAAAAACAGGATTTCAAAAAGTGCAAAAATTTACACATATTTTCCTTTGTATCTTTTAAACAAAAAATATTTTGTTGAGACATAAAGAATAAAAGTTGTGCAGAATATCAAGGGTTTTCATGTGACACCATTGAAAAGGGGCTGGCCCCTTAAATTAGGGGCCAAGAGCACTTTTAAGTATTTGCTTAATAACTCAAAAACGGTTAAGAATTCGATATGGCTGTCGCCGCAAAAGTTGTTCATGGGGATCTTATCAATGTCGTTACAATGTCTTTTTGTTAGGGCATTGCGTACTATGAAAGTAAAAAGCTTTACTTGTTAACATGTACCCATTTTCATCAGGCAAGTAAAACCAAAATACACTAGATGAATTGTGAAATTATTATCTACAAATGTGGTTAACTGACATCCAATAAAACAATCCTCTGGTAAAGTATCCGTTTTGTATGGTGTATCTAAATGATCATCTAACGTGTAATTTGCATCAGGTTTTACTGATACATGTAGATGTATACAAATGTACACTATTATAAAACACTTACAGTTCACAAGGTCCCTTTATTGCAAATCCAATGCAAAGCAAGACAGCGTTCAACACTAAGATTTTGTTGTTAAGTAGGGCATACTTATTTAATGTAATCATTCTCGACCAACCCGTTGATTAGAATAAAAATGATTTATAATATTCTAATTTTAATCTTCCTTGTATATTAGCACTATCTGAATTGGAATTTGAAAACTTCCGGTTATTGTATGATAATTTAGTTTAATAATTTAGTTTTTCAAAGCAGAAAAAAAAAACCACTTATGAGTGAAATCGAAAATCATGTTTATAGGCGTTAATTGCACATTTTTGCACTTATCATTGTCCTCCCTTTGTTGAATAAACACAATATTCAGACATAACTTTAATTTACTTTCAACAAATGCACGATATTTATATAGATATATTATACATAACGTTAACTGAAACACAAGAAGGCAGATCTCTATAACTTGAAAGATCATCTCATTTTGTATAGTTTATAAATAGTGCCCCGTTTAACATGGTTCCAAAAGAGATAACGTTTCCGAGCATTGCAGAAAAAGGATAATTAGAGTTGATCCAAAAACAATGTCATACATTGCACCACTTTTCTCTTAGACGCTGTAATTATAAAAATTAAATGAATTATTAAAGTATGCCGAATAATAATTTTGATTGGAATAAGATGATTCTTAAGTTCGATTAATAAGTATACGGTTTTCGTATTTACGTGACATGGCCGCGTCTTAAATTTACGACTTTTAAAACGTTTCTAATTCAGAGTAAATTGAATGGTTCAAAATTTCAAAAAATTCCAAACAACCGATATTTGATAGAACAAAATATCAAAAATCGTTATCAATATACCAAGAATCAAGAAATCACGTCGCCAGCGTGCGGCGACTATCCTCACAAAACGTTAAAAAATGTGTTATTCTCAAGAAGTAATTATCATAATTGCATCTATCACCGTGTAGAGATAAATGCTTTTAATTCCAGGAGTGACAACTCGTGCATGCTTGTTCGCAGTTAAGTGTTTTAAGACCATGGATTTAATATGCATTGATTTGAAATATTTGAATTTAAGAAAAATGTCTTCTGCGAGAAAAAGTGCCCCCCCCACGTGACTCATCTTCAGTTGATTGTTTTCAAGTCTACGATTTATCTTCTGCCATCGGACATCATACTACCAAATAAAAAAAGGGAAATGTTGGTGATCGGTTAAAAACCCATAGGCACAAAAAAAAACAAAAAAACAACTTAAATAGTCGACAAAGGGTCGAGGCGATGCCAAATAAGAAAAAATGCCGGCAGACCAACCCGACACCCACGAGGCCGTCCTGCAGCACAAGGTCTGTCATTGTCTTCTACTGTTACTGTTCATCCCCTGGGCTATATAAATGGGGGCGCCACAGGTATCTATATCTATGGAAGTGGTGAGGTAAGTGTCGTGGCACAATATTACACAAAAATGTAGCATTGTTTTCCATAACTTCCTTGTTTATCTCATTAGTGTTCTTATCATAACAGCATTTGATGGCACAGAACGTTAAAATTTGATACACATTGTTACAGAAATATTAAGATTGTTTTATCCATATGTATATAGATACATGTAGATAGATAGATAGATAGATAGATAGATAGATAGATAGATAGATAGATAGATAGATAGATAGATATTATCAAGTACATTTTCAGGATAAAGCAAAAAAAAAACAACACTTGTTAAGGTAATGTATGTCTTTTTATAGTTAATTCTATACTTAGTTCAATCAGAGTTTAGTGTCTAATTATGAATTTACAAAGAAATATATATCATTATTGCTATGAAATCTAATAAAGAGTACAGAACATGTGTAACTGTAGGTGCAATGAAAAAAAAAACAACAAATATACGCATGTAATATATCAATTAAAAAAAACCAGAATGTTGAATTAACATTTACAGGTTAATTGGGTGAACAAATAAATAGACATCTTTTCAGACCAAGTTTAGAAATGTGAAAAGGGTGTACGGCATTTACACGAACATACTACTGTAAAAATTTCAAGAGCTTTCGAATATTCGGCATTTTTACAAAAGAACCAAAGACCAATGAACACGTCCAACGGTCAACAGTTTGTAAATCATAACAACAAGGATGTGAAAGGTTTTTATGACCATCTGACTTTCGTATTTCAATAATAACAAGGTTTGTTAACAATATAATTCAAAAAGTCTGCCATTGTAAGCCTTCAAAAACATGATTGAAAATGGGAAACCAAAATAAAATTTCAGGTTTTCTGTTCGTTTTTCAAGTCTTGAAGGTATATAAAAACGATGACGCGTATATATGGAAATGGCGTAGCAATATGCTGCAGATGCCACAAATCAAAAGAAGTATTCAGATTTATAAGCTTACCAGGAATGACACAATAATGTAACTAACTCTTTTATTTCATAATAGTGTTTAATTTATCTTAAACAACCTTCTAATAATTAGTACAAGCAAATGCCTGAATCGAATCGTTTCCCTCGATAATCACACTAAATCATCTTTTGTTCACCATAATGTATATTCTGAAGTTGGTGATATATGTGATAAGTATTTTTTTCAGTAATAAAAAAAAACACAACTAACTAATCCTAACGATTGGAGATCTACACTTAGTAGTCGAACAAAAACGACATTTGAAATCTTCGTTAGCCCTACCTTGTATCACAGAAAAAGCACGCGACCCCTTAATTAACCTGAATAATTCTGATCATCCGTCTGTTTATCAAATATTCACGACCAGTCTACGCTTTACAGAAAACACTAAAAACATTGCTTACTAGTGTGGCACTAATAAGCTATATTTGTGTATTTTTATATTGTGAAACAAGATGCACATGCATATATGATATTTCAAAAAAAGGTACGTGTTATTAGAACAAATATTTTATCTAGGGATATTCTATCTCTATATTGGTGCATTAATCAATAATATAATATATATATTTATTTTTCAACAAGATTTTACTGTCATGGATTGACGAAAATCTTGATTTGCTAACTCTACTGAAGCAACCATTCGAGGATGAGCAGATTCCACCAATTCCAGAACTCGAGGTCAGGAGGCGGTCATTTTTTACGATGGATGGATCTGTTAGGGTTAAAAATGATATTGTTTAAAAAGTCACATTAAATACAAAAAAAAATCTAAGTTTTGTTTAGTTGTAGAAATTATTGCATGAAATGCATGAATTAAAATATGTTACTTATTGTCCTGCTCTTATAAAGTAGCAGGTATTGGTGCTTGTTATACGGAAAGACCTAACCCTAATTATCTCAATGTAAGCATGATGATAGGTTATATACTACACTGTTCCTCTACTATTTACCATTATACATATTCCACAAGCACCTTATGCTATTTAATTTTCTCATGATTGAAAATACACTCCATACTGAATAAAAAACAGTATACGTACACTTTGCACATCACCGCTATACATATTGTATATATTTGTAGATTTTCTGTTTAAAAATGTTACATAATATTAATAAACCAAAATCCGAATCAATGCCTACGGTTAGTAACTACAAATAGGAGATTTTTTTTTTGGTTTCGACTTATACTAGTTAATATATATCGATAATATATCAATTAACACTGATTACTAAATGCAGTGCAGTTAGATTTGCTAAATACATTTGCCACAGATCGTTTTCAACACAGTTAACACTAACCTATGCACACCTTCATCCTCGAGTCCCATTGCGTGTTTGGACAGCAGCCGCTAAAATAACTGTAATACGCACATATGAGGTTGAGAGAAGAGTTAATGTTCTGTGGAATTTTTGTCTATGTTACATGTACATAATTATGTTTTGCGTTTTTCATTTTAAAAAAATACATATAAGAAAAAGGTACAGTTTACATGTCTCTAAAATGAAAAACATCATGTTCAATTATACCATCTTCAAATCGTTTCATATTTTTTTCCGAATTATTTTTTGTATGGTTTTAACATATATGAATGCATTCTAAATACATCTGACAGTGTTTCAGTATAACGTATTAAACATGTCTATTGTCTTATCATCCACACCTGTAGATATGTACACAGATTAAACAAATCAATTATCATATTTCTACTTCGTTTGTTGACTGCATTAAAACAAGTAGATATCCATAAACATAAACTTTGTTATCAATTGTTTTAAGAGCAATAAATCCAAATTAACCCAAAACTTATTGAATGTGTTTTGAAATAATGACTAGCACAAAGGGTAACATATGACATAACATAAGAAAAAGCAATCGTTGAGATCCCCTTTTTGTATGTAGTATCTTACACATCATCGAGCATTAACTATTGTGTAATGTACATCTGCGTTTATTTATCCTTACACATAATACAACAAAACACTCACAGTTCACAAGGTCCCTTTTTAGCATCTCCAATGCTAGGCAAATTAACGCTCAACACTAAGATGTTGTTGATAAATAGAGTGTATTCAATCATTCTCGACCAAACCGTTGATAAGATTTTATAGTTATCTATAATGTAAACTTCCTTGTACTTCAACGTTGTATGGTTTTAAGTTTTAATACTTCCGGTAGTTAATTTATCATATATTTTCGCTATTTTTTTTTCAAATGCATTCCATTTATTTCATTAATATCAAACACAAACATCAAAGATATAAAACTGTTTTCAATAGATGCATATAAATTATATATTGTATATAAATAAACTTAAATAACATTATTTTCTGAATGAAAATGTATCTTTACATGTATTTACCTAGTTACAGTAGAGATACGAGTTCTTATAATCGCACTAAAATGTGTATTCGTGTGCATTCGTTAGCATAGGCAGTAATGCAAAGCATTTTTAAAGAATTCAAAGACCCACAGCTAACAATTTTTAATATCTCAATAGACTTGGTTTTTCTCCAACTTTCTGAGCCGTTTCAATAGATTTAAACTATCCTTGTTTAATGTGTATTTTATGCTCGTAAAACACATATAGAAATTACATTAATTTCTTATAACTTAATTTTCTTCAACTAGCATTGGACAATAAGGCCCATTATTATGAAAATAAAATTACGTAAATGTGTACAAAAATCCAATGCAACATCAAAAGAGTTAATACCTTTTAATATTTTGTCAAAATCTTTCTATATGCGAAAGGAGAAATATGTACCTCACTGCGTTCATATGTAATTTTTAACTGAAAGATAAATACAAAAGTCCAGTGGGTCTTCACCATTATAAACTGATTTTATTTACCTGTTGTGAACTCGTCTAACCTTTAAAAACTCGTCTGTGCCAAGCATATCACGTGGATATACGCCATCTATCTTCATTTATGAGAATACAGTATTTGTAAGTTGTATTATCAACAAATTTCATTTCTGTAACTGTTGAGAATTTGGGTATAAATAAACTCACGTGATATGTAAACCAGTGTTATACGATATGCTTAATTTATTCGCGAACATTTCGTCTATTGTACCAATGTCCACCCATTCTGTTTATTTGTATTCATCGAAATGACAGGGTCACAAACCAGAACGAAATTTACTGTTACAGGGTGCTCAAAATCACAAAAAAAATGTCAATCGCGTCAATCATTACAATAAAAAACGATCAAAACTATCAACACTAATCAGGATGTGTCATAATTATTCACTCTTCTTTTGAAATTATCAAAAAGCATGGTAAATTCTCTATAATTCATTGTATAAAAAGGGCACGATTTCATATGTTTAGGGATATTATCCTTTGATCGATTTATTAACTAAGTTATTTATTTATTAAAAAAGCCCAGAAGAAACCCTGAGAAGCACTAAGAACACCATGCGAGATCCTGCGGTTTGCCCTGATGACGCAAAGAAAACCCCGAGATACCCAAATGACTTTGAGATTTACTAGAAGTATAAACTATCAACCGATTCAAAATTGAAAAGATTGACGCTTTACGTATTAAACATTGGAATTTCATGAAATGATAATCGTTAACCAATGCATAAGTCACAAATGACATGTGATCAGTTATTTAATCTGCCTAATTATACATATATGTGGTTATTACTTTGGAAAAATACGGATAGTATGTGCAAAATGCAACACCTTTATATCAATATATAGAAGCATGTGCGGGGTCATAAGGAATATAAAAAAAGTAAAATAAGTGCATGTACAACATTATTTTGAAACGGTGTACGTAAGCCAAATCTTGTTTACGTAATCTTGAATTAACAAAACCAGGAATACTTTCTCTTACAAATAAACACATTTCTTAGATTATACTAGCATATTTCTAATACACTGCAGTAATATTGTGTTTTATAATTAGATGATCATTATGTATTGAAATAGAAACTTTAGGGAAAAAAATATTTACTTATCACATATCCTCTTTTACCGGATCATAGACAAAGAAATTCAAAGTAAACTATAGCGGTGATTTAGACAACTGGTATGAATGTGGAGTGCATTTTAAATAATAACACTCTAAGAAACAATTTGATTTTGTTTCGTTCGATGACAAGTTCCTGGTATACATACATAAACATTTAAAAAAAAAAACCCTCAAAAAAATATGTATAAATAGATGACCAATGATGTATATTACTCAACAATCATCCAGGCAAAGGCGTATCAAGCAATAAAGGAAAGGGGGCGGGGTTCAGTGATAATTAAGGTAATATGGGACACCCGTCGATATAAATATGTTTACATTCAGTGTTTATTTCCCCTTATGTTTGCATTGGAAATCCGCGACGTTCAATTTTCTATGAATACACTTTGATAATTCATGCGCCATGTGCACAAATATAAACGTCTTCATGTGTTTTGAGTATATTTATTTTTGAAATATTAAATGAAAAGTTTAATCTTACATAACCAATTTGATAAGTTCTTTTGGAAAATAATCATTAAATTGTATCTACTCCTTCATATTTTTTTTTTCTCTACAAAGTTTCTGGCACTATATTTTTAGTCGAGGAAGCGAACTAAATAACATGTTAATATGGCTGTTCCATGTATGTTCCATATCCCTGACTGAGAGCGTATATAATGGCTTTACAGCGACAATACACATATATTTCATAAAAATAGACATCAGTATGAATATAAATATCAGCAATGTATGCTTATTTTTGGATGTCGTCGGTCATGTAACACACCAATCGGTGCAGACAAATTATCATACCGCGCTAATTGATTAAATTGTCATAAAGTTAATACATTTTGTTGGTAAATTAAGCACAATATTGAATAAAGACTGTTATGATTTTTTTTAAATGGCTTAAAGGGGGCTTAAAGGTGGCTTAAAGAAGTTTGGACATTAAGGACCAATAAGTTGTCCTTAAAGGTGGCTTAAAGGTCGCTTAAAGATGGTCTTTAAGCTGCCTTTAAGCACCTTTAAGCCATCTTTACGCTTTCGTTAAGCCCCCTTTAAGCCACCTTTAAGCAGCACATATAGATTAAAGGTGGCTTAAATGTGGCTTAAAGGTCGTCTTTAAGCTACCTTTAAGTACCTTTAAGCTATCTTTAAAGAGAACTTAAAGATAGTCATTCTGTGAGTGACAATTAACAAACCCATAAAAGCTTACAAGACAGTAATACAGCCGAACAACAAAGTATCCAACAACAACCAACAGAACCACAAAATCAACCAAACATCATCAAAATGGCTACGGGCGTAGAACTGAAGAAATTCGGTGGTAGTGAAAATGTGTTCATATGGTTGTAAAACTTTGAAAATTGGGAAAAGTTTCATAATGAAAGTGATGCACAGACACTCCTAGCCATTGGCTATAACTTCGAAAGACAAGCCGCTACATAGTTCCACTCTTTAACGGATGAACAGAAAACCAAACGCACCAATTCCAACAGTGCGTGAAAGACAGATTTGCTCCAAATGAAGCAAGATTTTCTCTAATGTGAATAAAACAAGACATTGCAGAAAACATACATTCTTACCTCGCAAGAGAAGAGAAAATTGCCCTCGGACACAATCTACCTAAATTGTACAAGGTACAAGGTACAAGGTACAATTTACAGTCAACAAGGTACAAGGTACAAGGTACAATTTACAGTCAACGGACTACACAACAACATTAAAAGCCAAATCATTGCTAAACAGCCAAAACATTCCAGACCCTGAGGGAGGCAATTGTGATCGCCAAAGCCGAACTTGAATGCACAGAATATACCAGTAACCCTCTTTCTGAAGTGACGTTAAAAGCCTTTCCTGCACAAATCAAAGTCTCCCTTCGACAGAAACTTTGCTCATTGTCTGCAACCAACTCAGAACCAGGAAACAGACAGTCCAAAAAACGCAGATAGAAACAGCCGTGGCAGCAACTACCACAACAACCAAGGCTATGACGCCCACAATCGTCACAGCAACCAGCTCAGCAAGAATGGCAAAGAACACCGCAACAAAAGTGGCAGCAGTACCCACATCAATCTCCCCAGCAACAATGACAACAAATCCCCAACAACAGTGGCAGCAGACCCCAACAGCAGCTCATGGAAACCAAAGAGGAATTAGGTTTTGGATTGTCCGGGTGTAGTTTTTGAATTCCCAGAAATCACCCACACCGACCTAAAGTTTAAATAAACAATCTTGAGCATTTTAGTCTTATTGTCGCCGGATAAACAAAAACACCTTATTTTCCCCGGTGATAGTACTTTCGAAATACGCATCAAAATGAAATGCAGCGATATGCCAATAGCTTTGACAATATAACGAATCCATATCTGCCATCACTTATAATTATTTCCCTGACTTTTGAGACATTTGCCTTGTTTGTTACAGTCACAGGTCAGCCAAATGTTGCTGCATCTTTGACGGACTATGTGCCTGTCAGAATTTCTTTCTCCACCTACGAACTGTCTCATAACATACATTATCTGAACCATAAATTTTCCCACTTTAGTAAAATCTGCATTACCGCATGACCGAGTTTTGTGCGAACTTTTATATAAGTTCTAATGTCTTCAATATTATTAACTCGTTTCCCAACCATTTTTACAACAGTGTTAAACGACTGGCTCCATTGAAATGACTATAAGTTTGAAACTATGTGGAGCTTAAGGCTCATGTCTATACCGTTTAAAAAGTATTGAAGGGAACTATTCAAAAATATCCTTATCCAAGTAATCACACAAAGCGTCATCGTGCTGTGCTACAATACACTTTACATATCGAACAACCCTCGTATGTCCCTATATTTATGATTTTCTGTATCTAATGCATACCCTGTTATTTATTATGTACATGTATATCATTTTCAAGTTAAATAAGATCGTGGATAATATGAACTTGCTTTCATTTTACAATGTAGTGTTACCCAAAAATGTAACCTTTAGTCCACCTTTGATTTGTCACACAATTTCATAATTAGTTGCATCATTGTCAAATTCTTTGTTTTTGTTTTTGTCTGAAGATATCATGTAATTACATTTATGATTTATTTTGGCCACACAACAGACAGATGGTTACTTTAAATAAAGTTTATATATTCTTTTATAGCTATTCCGATTTTCATGACTAATTGCAGGTTGATCTTAACTTATTCTAACTTATCAATTTTCGTATGCAGTAGTTTAAACCTTGTAATCAAAAAATGTACCTCTGATTCCTGCTCCCAGTTTTCCTTCGCACCCCTTCCCCTCCCATCAACTTGTCACCGCTTAGCCTTAAATGTTTGCCTTTAACCCTATCTCAGCCCCATCAAATGGTTTGAAATTGTAATTCTCTGATGGATAACGTGTTAAGAAAAGCTGTGTTTGCTTTTGTATTTTATTAAGTGTTTTAAGGAATGGTTTTATATAATTTTTGATCTGTAACCGAACCATCGAATAACTTATTATTTATTTTAAACGTTGGGTATTGAAATATATATGAATTGTATATTCAAAACTACCCAGGTGCGTGCGCGAGATATTACTATTGCACGACTAAATGGCTAAGAACCTGTCATTGGTCAAATATATAAAGAACATTTACCTGTCCTTGAAATACAATTGCATAAACAAGATAAATTAATGATTCGTAGAATACTCATCGTTATGGGTTGTATGTGTTCTATTTTTGCAAAACAACCAGCAAAAATCCTTTTGCTTGGATTAGACGGAGCGGGTAAATAAAATCATTCTTATACTGGTAAACCTTGAAATATTTTATGTTTGATTATTATAAACAGGATTAATGTAAATTGGTTAAACGTTTTTTTTAAAGGAAAAACATCATTTTTATGTGCAATCAAAGGAAACAATGACCTTATCAGCCCTACCATCGGTTTTAATGTTGAAACCGTGGAACCTGTGGAGGGTGTGGTTTTTGTATTGTGTGACGTCGGTGGAACGGAAAAAGTTAGGAACTTCCTGGATTCATCATAGTGAAAATACTAAAGGTATTTATAGCGTTAATTACGTATATATTTTAACACATGTTTAGCTTCGTTTAGGTTGGATATCACTTTTGTGATATTTTTTGGATAATATGACAAAATAATTAAACACTACATAGCTTTAAGTCGAAAGACTGACTTAGATTGAAAACGTAACGAAATAATACAATTCAAAAAGTCCAGAAATACAATTAGTACCCATCAAACGCTGTAAAATTTCTGTGATAACTTGATAGGAACGCGTATTCGAAAATGTAAAGATTGTTTAACTTGTAACTATTAGTTCATGCGTAAATTGTTGACACCTTGTACATGTAGTACTATATTTCAAAAGTTCAGCGTAAGTAATGGTTAATACAGGCAATACAAAATCGCTCGCAATTTGCAGTGGTACAAGGATATGCTTTTTATTAGCTCATGGTGTTATGACTGAAATTATTAAACAAAAAATAAATTGATGACGTACTAAATATTTCAGCAGCCAAAATTGGAAAATGTAAAATTCTCTAGACAGGCCCTTTCTCCGGTGAACAAATAACATTAAGAAACATATACAATTGCATTTATACTTAAGGATGACGGACCCGATTTACTTCTACAATAGTGATTTTAATGAAAATTTTACTTGAGTTGGAATTACTAAAGATGTATCAAAATCAATCAAGAATACCGTAAAAATCAAATTAGAATTTTAGTAGAGAACATTTCAATAATTGTTGACATTACTTATGTTTTTAATTTGAACACAATGGTGAAAACCGTTCTTATGAGAGAAAAAAATAATTTCAAAATTCTGCAATAGATTTTCTATCCAAATTGAATTATGATACCTACATTGTATATAATGATTTTGATTTAAAGCCAAGATCTAGTAAGCTAGCCTACAAGTTAATGAAATTCAAGATAAATATATATATATATATATATATATATATATATATATATATATATATATATATATATATATATATATATATATATATTCAATGTTATAACAATAGCTTTGTTTGTAAGGGTGTATCGGGAATTACTTTTTTCGTAAACACAATGGAAAATCATGCTATAAACTGTCATTTTTCATGAATAATTGAATAATGAAGAAAATAATTAACACATTCCAGAGTTGTTTTTTTCCATTTCTTAATAATAAAATATATTTAGAATGCCTACAGTCTCTCCAAAAAGTGAATAGAACAAGCTCTTGATCTCCTCTTTAAAATGATGTTAATTTGAATTTAGGTATTGTGATTACTTTTCCCATGATTAAATTTAGAATGTCAATTTTCTTTTCATTTTTCTACATAATTCTTTTAAGAGCGTAAAGTACGTTATTAAGATTCTTCAAATCCTTTTTGACGTCATAATGGTTCTAGCACTATAAATCATTTACTATATATTGACCTCAGTATCAATTAAAAAATAATCATGTCATCGACTTCGTTTTTACAGAGGCATATTCCATTATTTTTCTTCGATTTTCATGAACAGTACTGCGCAAACGCTATGAAGAAAGATTATGAACTTCATTTTGAGGTTAATTTATGAAACAACTATTAGAGTGTGCTAAACATTTCGTTATGATAAAATACTTCAAATCTTCAGCACCGAAACGGTTTAACTCTATTTTCCATTATAGTATAGAAGCGATTCGAAATGTAAATGGTTTGTTCACTTGCTCAAACTATATAAACTAATCTATGTAGATGGTTATAAATAAATTGAGCTAATATAAAACTCACTACAACACTGTGACATTGGTTAGGGCCTTTTAGGCAATCTCCGTACGTTTTTATAATAAACACTGAGCCTCTTTCAGGCCCGGTGATATTTCAAAAATTTAAAGATTTTTTTTACTGTTTATAACTTGTAAACATTTGATCTCCCTCCCTCCTAAAATCACGATTTGAACAACCACAAATCTACAAAACCTGTGGATGCTTTCCACACAAATCTCAACTTTTCTGCCTAAATGGTTTTTGATAAGATTTAAAGTTTATAGAAGGACGGCATACACATGTGATCAGAAATGCTCACTTTGGCTTTTAGCTCAGATGAGCTAACAATACAGCTATATATTGCGTCATAAGCATGATATTTGTACCACATGATATCAATCTTATGCCTCAAACGAGCTATTTTTGACAAATTTCGCTGAATATCTGCAGTTTAAACCATAACGCCATAGCGTCAACCAAGCAAAAAAGATATCGTAACAATGCAAATGAAACTATCACGAAAGCGTGCGCACTCGAACTGTACTCGGCGTCGTAAAAGTGCTTTTCGTTAACGTTGCCATCGGGAAACGGTGACGTTAATGGAACGTTGGCAACGTCACAACGTACCAACAAGGACGATTCCAGCATAAAATTGATACTTGTTTTAAATAAAATTGATCAAAAAATTTAGTATATATGCAGTTATAAGGTATTTCAATGTAGGAGGACGAATTAGAGTTATAAAATATCCGTTTTGTAGAATATATACGAATTTAGAATATAGAAAACATTGACGCCATATTGTTTCCTAATTGGCAACTGCCCCAATCGCTTGCCGGCGATGCGTGTTTAAGCAATCTTTGACAAAGGCAACATCGGCAAATCCGGCGATGCCGGTTTAATGGAAAACACCAAGGGAGAACCATCAATTTAAAATCCTTGTCGTTTTGAAGGGCATGCGCTATGCATAAATTACAGGCAGGTAGAATGAGTAAGGAAGTTGCCAGAAACAGAATTGACATACTTAGAATTAGATTTCGAAGTAACTGGCTTCTCTCACTATATATTTTGAACCACATTAATCATTATAGTGAAATCTAACGTAATGAAAATAACAGTAGAAGTTTTAGTTAGCAGGCATTCCCGGATTTGAAGGTTTGCGATTTTGGTTTATGTATGCTTACCATTATTTTCAAACCCCCTTTCACAGATTAGAATTTGTTTTTAAAAAGATTGTTTAAATTGGTTAAAAACGATGTTAACATGTTTTAAATTTGCAATATTCACCGTATGTATTTATTTGTGGGTGTGGGGTACTTACGAAATGCATGAAGATTTAGCTTAGTTTAAATTGTTGCTAATATTTTAAACGCATGATTTATAACACAAAAAATAATGAGATTGAGGGAAAGTTTTGAATGCGTAAACACGCTTGTTAGTGTATTTGTGTGTGATTTTTATAAAACATGTATGTTTCGAACAAGTTAAATGACAATTGTTACATTTTTTATAAGGACTAGTGTATGTCGTTGACAGCAATGATGTGGAAAGAATCGAAGAATCACGCACGGAATTGTTTACATTACTGACATATGAAGAAATGAAGGGAGTTCCTATCGTAATTATTGCAACCAAAAAGGATTTACCAAGTATGTAAACTATACTAATTATAGAATTCCGATAAAAAGGTGATTTCAGCACTTTTTCCTTCATTTTTTTTTCTATGCTACAGACGCATTGACAACAACGGATCTTACAGACCGTATGAGTTTACATACACTTACGTCAAATACATGGCACATCCAGGCTGCTTGCTCAACAACAGGAAACGGAGTTTTTGAAGCAATGAAAGAAATGGCGAATATGATTCAACGTAGTAAATAAGCAAAATAACGTTAGTTTTTCCTATATTTTAGCAAATTGTTCATTGCATTATAATTTTCATTTTTATTGAATTTTCAAATGCGCAAGTTTAATGAATACAAATTATCATCTATTACAAATATGCAAAAATAATAACGAAAACAAATATAAGATCCCTGAATAGTCAACAAAAGTTGCATGACAAAGCATAAAGTCAATAGGATCTTGATATTAATATCATAAAAAAAAACTTCAACTGATGCAAAACTTACCCATTTGTTTTGTGTTTAGCAATAATGCAAATGCGAGAACAGCATACCATAGCCACATCGTTTCGATTTTCATCAAGGATTTACACATCTCGCAGCTGCAACATAAATTAACAGACCAAAACACAGGGCAGTATGTTAATGCCAGGGTATTACAGAGTAATTTTATTAAAAAGCATTTTGTAAGAGTATTCATGTTAAAAGGAATTGTGTAAGTTTCTAATTGTAATTTAAACGTGAGTTAATGTTTTAAAAGCATACTAAATTTTTTATATGACAATTATTCAATTATTCAAAATTTTGATACTTTTTGCTCAGGATGATGATGGGTGAGACAACAATATTACATATTAATTAAAAGCAACGTTACCTTCAATATTCTAGATTAAAAAAATATACCTATGTCTAATAAGGATTGTTGTTAGATATATCGTACCCAATGTTATCTGTCAAAAGCAATTGCAGTAACTGATATAGTTTGCCAAATGACTGTAAATGCTGCGCATATCAAATGGATAGAATTCGTGTAAACGTTGATATAAAATCACAATAAAATATGGTTAAAAACATTGAAACTAAATTCAAATTACAGTACCTGCGTTTCTTGTATCTAAAACTGGTGTTTTAGTGCCGCTATTCATTATAGTAGCACTCAATTGAGTACAGTAAAGCTGATAAAAATATACATAAGCTAAAATATTATTCCATTTCTGTCCATTTTCTCTTGCATTCTTCATTTTATCAACTATTGCTTGTTTTTATCTAAATGAATTTGTATTTACAATAACAAGCTGTAGTCTGAATTGATTAAAATAAAAATTCATCAAAATGTGTTTTACGTTTTTATTTAAATCATATTTTTGTAAAAAAAATAATGGAGCCTTTCTTGTTTTCTTATTTATGATTTCCTTTTTTCATTGTAAAATAATAGAATGTATAAGAAAGAAAAGATAATATGGTGTATGTAGAATGCATGACACATTTACATAATGCTAAATACAAGATCAGACAGTGTAAAGTTGTAAACTATAAGGATAGCGGTACTGAATTTATGGCATTAAATTTCATCAGAGTAACAGCATGGTCATCAGCGCCATAAGAAATGCAGCACTAATAATACATGTTTTTGTAGAATTATTCAACGGGTTATATACATATAATTTTGTAAGTACTTTCATACATGCATATCTGTCTTAAATATAAGCATTAAATACCGATATCGAATCAACGTAAGCTACATCACAAAATGCAAACAAATTATATGATATTTAGAATACATAATTGTGTCCTACTTTGTGAGGTTTCAGTACTGAAGTTCGAGTTGATTGGTTAATTTGATATTCAAATCTGAAATCTCGAATGTGCATCCTGGGCTTTCGTACATAGATGACTAGTATAGCATTTTAATCTTAAAAAATATAAGTAAAACGACATATAGAGTTGAGATCAATTCGTTTGATTTCATAACTTTATATGTTAATAATGAATATGTCAACAATTTAAAGAAAATGTCGAAACTAAATGTCGTTCTTATGTTTGTTTTCTTTTCAAGAAGTCCTGCAAATATCCTTATTCTGCGAAAACACTTGCTATCCATTTCAAATGCTTTTATCCATTCATATCGAATGAGTTGTTGTTAATCAATTCGAAAATAAAATTGCACACATTCACCCATAATTTTCCTTGGTGTATCTTTCCGAAACGATAATTTAAAGTGAAATTGCAGGTCAAGGAATTGAACAAAGACTGCAGTTATCTAAACATACTCGTAGCTTTTAAAAAATGACTTGCCTTCAGCATCTCATCGGTAAAAATACATGTAGTTACACAAACAAGTAATGAATCTCCAACAAATGGATTGTGACTGATGTCCTGATTTACTATCGTCTGAAATGAATGGTTTTTTTTTTTATCTTTTAAGAATAACTTAATATTTACTTTGAGAAAAATAAAATAAACAGGGAAATATATGCATCTAATATCTCAATTGAAATTTATTTTAAAATAATTCTTGAAAAAATGACAATAACAAACCGTCAACCATCTCAAAAATCCAAAAAACGAAATACAAATTCAAAGCAGAGCAAAACGGACCTCCAAAATGATAGAGGTAGGATCAGGTGCCTAGGAGGAGTGAGCATCCTCTGCTGACCGGTCACACCCGCCGTGTGCTCTTTGTCGTAATTGGATGAAAAAAAACCGGAAAAGTCCGTAGACAATTCGGTGATAAATTATTGTCTAACAATTAGTATGAAAAACGTCTGTCAGCATGCGACCCAGTGGATGATTGTATTTATGTGTAATTGATTTAAATTATCCGGCACTTGAGTACTACGTAAATCTTATTGTAATTGTAAAACAGTCAAAACCTACATGTAATATCTATTTTTTTTTTTAATGTTACGTATTAACAAGGTCATTTATTAAAAGGTATGCCAATCGATCTTACTTGATGATTGTTCTTTTAGTGTACTGTTTTTCACGTTTAGTCGTCCATTGGACCGACGGTCAGTGAGGATTATTGCCAATGTCAACATATGTATAGATCGTGTGGTGCAATTGATAATTGCTTAGGTTTTACTCGCGATTTTAACTATTTTATGTATTTTAACGTTTATAGTAAAAATATGATCAATAATCAGTTTTTGTCTTGTCCTAAATTGGCAACTGTTCGGTAAATGACAGGAATTGTATCTTTTACAAGGCAGGAATCGAAATAATTTTTAACGATTGATTTAATATTCTTTAAAGATGTATTCAAATTTTCTTCCATTTCGTAAGAGTCAAGTAGACATGTTTCGAAATAGAAAACCTAAATTGTTTTTATAATTAGAGACCAAAAATGTTGGGTGATAAAATCTGAGAGAGATTTATGACTTTTAAATTATAAAGAGTTACACATGAACATCGACATATGCACTTGAAGTGACACTAACCGTTCAAGTTTTTACATTATGATTGTCACTGTTTTTAATTTTGGTAATTTCCCTTTTTTTATTTTTTTTCCGTAATAGTGTTATTTGGACAAGATGTGTCCTATGATTAGCTTCTTCATGAACATGTCCTAAATATTTCTCGGAATCTATCCGTTAATCAGAAAATTATATATATTTAACATATTTGTAGAAACGTCACAAATCAATTTTATTTTGATGGACTATGCTTTGAATTATTTTCTTTACAATATCACAATTAGCTGAAACAATTGGTTCATTTTAAATGCTTTAAATTTTGATAGAGATGATATCATTCCTTGTAAAGATCTTGGAATAAGCAAAAAAACTTTATTAAAAGACGTTCAAAATTTAAAGTCAATAGTTAGATTACAAGAACATTTTTAATTATATTTTTTGTAGATATTTTATGTTTCTTATAACCATAAAAAATCCGTTTCACTCCCAAAAATTATTTTCCTTGCGTATAATAATTTAATTACTATATTTTTTGATTGAAATTAATTGTTTGCTTAGATTTGCATATGTAAAAAGTCAATTTCCGTAAGGTCAAAAGCAAAACATCATGATTCCATTATGCATATTAAGATATTACTTTGACCTTGTTTTTTAAACAAAGAACCTTTAAATTTTGTTTCAGCAATGAATAAACTGAATATAAAGTACTGGTCAAGAGGGGCATGGAATGTTTAGATGAAATCGAGAACTTGTCTTTGTATGTACTTCATAAGTAAGATAAAATTATTAACAATGAACCGCCACTTTGTTGATTACGTTTTATTTGTTTTAAAGAAGTGATGGGTGTATTTATATATGTTATAATATCACGAAAGAATTTGTTTTCTGTGTTTTTTTGTCAAAGGTGCAATTGTAAAACGATACGGAAATATTCAGTTTGAAGTACGTTTTGGAAAGTGATACATTGTACTATAATATTTGTTAAAAATAAATACTATATACATTTTATAATAGGTCGAATGAAGGACGAAAACAGAACTTAGTTTCATTTAAAATGTATAAACATATCATATTAAAGAGATCTGCATTCTCATGCAACGGATGAAAATTCCACAGTGAAATTATTTTAGAATTTATTTTAACATTTATAATGATATATAAAGTTAAAGATACATGAAACGGGGTTGCTGCTGACGATTGTAATCCATGCATCCTCTAATTGCACTATAAGTGTTAAAAAAAATCAGTATTTCAAACCAATGTATTATGTAATTTAACAATAGTATTTCGTCTTTTTTTTAATTTTTCATTTTTTTAAAGACTGTAGATCTATTCAATTTTAATTGTATCTTTGTTGAAAAATTCTTCTTAGATAGTTAATGTAGAGCACATTTGTTCGTTGAACACACAATCTTTGATTAACATTGAAAAAATGTGCACTTGCTTGGTGGATAGCATAAATGTATATGTATAATTTAATGACGAAGATTCGCCCGAATAGCAAGATCTATTGTTTGTTTAAAAGAATACATTTCAGCAATGTTGGCCTTACTTTACAAACAAAGACTTTAAGACTTTTGTCGGTAGAAAGCAGAAACATTAATGTTGGTTTTGCTTTTTGTTTTTTCATTTTTTTGAATTTTTTTTAAAGCAAAAACCATACCTAAACACATAATTCTTTTTAAATTCTTCCTCTTAAAAACTATTTGGTTAGAAAAGGGTGTGAGGTTACAGTGAGAATACCATGAGATATAAAATTGTTACATAGTATTATATAGGACAATATCTTGAAATATTATGATGAATAGCTACATGGATTTGATTTATTGTATTTTACTTATTTGCAAGCATCAAGATATGGTGTTGATTCTCAATTGTTTGATGAAACAATTTTGGGCCCCAGAAGATATGGTTTAAAAATTGAAATACGAATTCAAAATAAAAGTTGTTTATTAGTCTCTTACCGGTTTCGCCGGAGGGGACTATAGTTGTCTGTCTGTCTGTCTGTCTGTCTGTCCGTCCGTCCGTCCGTCCGTCTCACTTTAGCTTTACACAGTTTTTGTTTCATTATGCGTTTGAAGAATAATATGAAACTGAACAGCTTCAAAAGGTAAGATAACAGATCAAGTTTACACTTTTGTAGCGTCTGGTCGACATATTTTCGAGGAAATATTTTTTTTTACATTCCCATTTTTTAATGATCGGGTTAGGTGTGTACTGAAAAAACGAGGCCAGTATGTGGTCAGTAATAATATCGTGCATTACTTGTATCATTACTTTTATCATCTCTAACAAAGAAGTAAAAAAGGTGTTGAACATTTTATCGGCAGTTTTTTTTTTGTATTATTACAATCTGGATCGTTATCATGTTTATGCTGTTAAATATTAGAGAACCAGTTGGACTTTGGTTTGATTCGCGGAACAGAAGACGGGGAGTAATGATATTGTGCATAACAGTGCATTGTTTTCACAAATGTCTACCAGCAATTACTTAATGGACTTAATGGACTTGGCGAAGTTACATGGGAGAAAATGAAGAGTATTACTTTACCCACTTTGTATTTAATTTTGATATCAAAAGATAGATGTAGTTTGAATTTCCTCTGCTCTTGTATCTCTTATGTGTATAACATGTCAAATATTATCATTAAACTAAACAGTGAAAAATCCGGAAAAGGATATGTTACATGCAATTAAAGTAGTATGAAGTTTGTTTGCAGTCTAGAGTGTAATATATAGTTTGAATTTCCTCTGTTCTTTTATCTCTTTATTAAGTATAACATCTCCTTTAGTTAAAAAATATTTGTATGCTTGGAAGCTTTCATGATATAAAATAAGTATAAAATAGACATACAAATGTTTTTGGATTTTAAAATATGTAAACATGTTTCATGTAGGTGTTTTCTAAAGATCACGGAAATCCATATGGCACCTGATCCCACTCCTCTGTGTTTGCGTTGCTTCAAATATGTATTTTTGACATTGTTTGCTGTTTGTTATAATTATTTATCATAATTTAATACTATACAAGAATAAATTTCTTAAATTTCTACATTTAAGATCGGGGATATTTAACATTGAGGGTTTCACAATTTATTTTGGCATTTTCAATCAATGGGGATACCCATTCCTCATGCAATACTCTAAGAATGCCTGTTTTTGTTATTTTGACCTGCAAAGCTTTTTGATATAATTGTACAACTATTTTTGAAAGTGTTTACTCTAAATGGTTCAAACTGCGACCTCTGGACCATTTAAAGTTGACCCAAAACTAATGCAAGGGTCCTTGAGGATGTTCTTAAACCAGTAAAGAAATATATGGAGAAAATCTGATTGAAAAAATAAAAAACGAGTTAAAAGGAATGTTATACGCAGTACAGATACGGTTAACCATCACTCTGATATGCTAATGAAGGGATAAAGAGATATGACGTCATCATATATGCCCCGCCTTTGTATTTCCATATATGGAAGATATACCAAAAACAGCAGTTTAAGCAAAAAATACGGTTGATTTAATACTTTACGATAATACATATAATCATGAATCACTCGTATATGTATCTATAAATGTACAACAACGAGAATATACTAGTAACTAGTTTATTGGGATTGTATAAAATGGATGAATTTCTGATCAACTAATTGTGTTGTTTCGTTTAAAACATGAGAAGACACTGCATTGTTTACATTAATACAACGTACGTGTATAGGTAAACTGTCAGTCCGTTAATCATTTTCACCAGGAACCAATTGCAACAGACTCGATCGAATCGGTTTATAGCATTTGCACTTACACTACACTGACTACAGTTTGTTTTATTTTGGGTTTTTTTCAATTTGTGAGTAACAAAGTAAGACAAACAGTTGATTTGATTTTCTGAAAATCAGTACAGTACAGACCAGGATTATATACAGCTTGTTTGATTTTCTGAAAATTAGTTGACCGTTGATGAACAGCTGTTCAACAACATGTTTCTGCTGTGTTGAAAATTCTTCTATGACAGTTTATTTATAATTTTTTTAACACAGTTGAGGTTAGATGCTCATGCACATTAATTCTTATTACTTAAGATTTTTATATCACTCAGAATATTTTTATCATAACGCTGATTTAAATCTTGTCACCTGGATTCATATTAAAAAAAAACATGTAAACAAATAACTGAATTGCATGTCTCTACATCTGATTTTCTCTAAATGAAGGATCCACAAAGACATGATATGTTTGTTTATAATGTGCATGTGTAACTTTCAAATAATAGTTAAAGTGTTGGTCATTTTTACACATACATACAAAGTAGACCTTCAACAGATTGTTCAAATTGCTGTTAACATGTAATCATTTGCATATGTGCATGTAAATTTGTTACACATTATAACTTCCCATAATTTTTTTTTGGTATTTGCAAAGTAATTTGAAGTGTCAGTCTGATTTGAAAAAAAGAGGCTTGAAATGTAAGTATAGTATAAATAACATATTATAAGTATAATCATGCATCATTCAAATAATAATAAATCTATTAATAAATATTTATGTATGTTTTTTTTTTTTCTACGAGACACTTCAAATAGAAAACGCATCAATAATGAATAGTTCCATATTTTAAAATGATTTAAACAATATGTGAATTATAACCTTAAAATTTGAATACTACAAATTGCTCATCAACATATCTACATATCATGGTATGATTTCACTGTAACTGCACCAGGTTTATAGTAATTTTGTATACGAGGGTCAATCAAAAAATACCAAGACTTTTTCCATAGCTATGTTATTTAACGTCATATTATTACTAAATTTAGTAGACATAATTTAGCAATTGTTTCAAACAATTTGAAATCAAAAAAGTTCATGTATTCCTTTTTTCTAAGAATTATTAAGAATCTAATCCTTTAAAAATGAGGTCACGGCGCACGGTCAAACTATGTGTTCTGTCAACAATAAACCATATTATGTTGAAAGCAACATTTCCATAAATTGGCCTTAAAACCAATTAATATTGAAACCTAAAATTACAGAATTGTCATGATATTCTATATACCAAATAATGACGGGATATATAGATTTGTTGAACAGATATCAGTTACTAAAGATTTATAGTCCTCTTTAAAATTGACTGAAAATATTGACGTCGCCAGACATCACGGCGCAACAAAAAGTTTAAAGAATATGGATTTAACTCGGGAAAAAGCCGATAAAAACTGTGAAAATGTTCAATGGTGGAAAAAATCAGTCAAAAACTATTTGCAAATTTGTGTGTAACTCTAACACATTTTGTGGTGGTTGTGGTAAATGTATTTTGAATATCAAACAGTCCGAAAGAGAGTAGAATATCTGTAAATATTTGATCAAAAGAATAAACAACGTCATCTGACATTCAGGGATTTTCTTACTGTAAACGAAGAGACATGCGGTAAAAAATAAGAAAACTTTGAGGAACTAACTCATGATTTTCGAACAAATGTGAACAAATTAGATGTCAAGTGATATAGTGCCGATTTAAATGTATGGTGAAAAGCACAAAAGACTCAGGGGGATATTAAGATTGGATATTTCTATTAACTGTGCGTGCGTCATCTTGACGTCATGTTTTCATCATTACCGTGCGCCGTGGTGACAAAATATGCTGATTTTAAAATCGGGTAACAAAAATACATTTTCATCACATGGAATGAAACTTCGTATATCAATAAAATAAGTGTTGTTGCATAAATTAATCTGTTAGTTATGACTTGAATGAAAAATATATGACAGACAGGGACTTTGTCTTCGTATTTCTTGTGCAAACCTAAATGGAAATCTAAACAGAGTGAAATGTGGGGGTTTTTTCGATTGATAAATTCCACTGAATGTCAAATTGCACAAAATGATTCTTTCATTTTAATATTTTACTCATTTTGATTACACGTTAAACTCACTAAAAAAATATTTTCATTTCAGCTGGTACTTGTTATCTTTCGAGATTTACATAATTGATATTCTTATTTGAGACAATTTACCGACACACTTATCCTGGGAATATAAAAGATAAAAATGATGAAAATGAAAAAGACTTAAAATCAGGAAGACTGTGTTTTTGGAAAGAGAGGAAAATTTGAACTAAGACGGCATACAATAAACACTTTGACATCATAGTATATGTAAAAGAAATTATAATTGTTTAGTGTACATGAATATATGTCAAGTTTAAATGTTGTCACATAACATTTTATCATTAATACTCTTTCAAAAAGTCCTTTATCTTCTTAATGAATAAAAGAAATGAACCAAGTTTAATTGTTTTTTAAATTCATAATTTTGTTTAAGAAGTGGAGGAGGAGGGATATTTACTTGAGTCAGCTACATGTATATTAATTTGCTATATGATGTTTGCATGCATAAACTTAAGGAAATAATTATAAAGGGATGGGGAAGAGGGTCTTCATCTAATATAGGAAAGTTCAGAATTATTTATATTTCATATATTGATGTGAACCAAATATGGCTTTTGATCGCCTTCAGGATTTACACACCCTCTTTTATTCTCGGTAATGAAAAATATGCAATTGGACTTTACTCTGTGAATAAATATATATGCAACTCCTCTTGTATTATAATCACTGCTTTGATTCCATGAAGTTCTAACTGCATTATAATTCTGCGAACGTTTTCGTTTCCATTCAGACGCATTGTTACATATACCGAAGTGTACGTGAACTCGTTGTATACACTTCTGAAGTGCAATATAGATAATGAAAAGCATACATAAAGTGCTATTGTTTATAGGTGTCAATTTATGAAGTATTATGCATATAAGATAGAATGTGCAATGTAACGAAACATATTGATTCTAGGTCTAGAATTTAAACAAAGGTGATATCTTATATCAAAGAAAAACGCAACAAATCTACATTTTTCAGTAATGTACCTTACCTTACAATATCGTGAGAACTCAATAGTAGAACAATTCGCTCACAAACAATGATATATCCACCCAGTTGTTTGCAAAGTCTTTAAAACTAGTTGTGAACTATTAACCGAGAAATACATTCATATAAATTGTTTTCTTAACAAAGTTAATCTTTTAACATCAATAACATTTAATTGTAAAAATACATTTTAGTAGCATAATATGGTTCTTGCTGAAAACATGATAAAACGATTGGTATTTTTATTTTTTTTCCCTAAATTTTAATGAAATGGCTAAGAAATACCTACCTACCTACCCACCCACCCACCCACCCAGTTCTTGTTTCACGTGCAGGCACATAGGGGAAGGACAAGGTATTTCCATTCTTTTCTATTATTGGCCCTCTTTCCCACCTCTCCCTAGGTACGGTTCATGCCTTTGAGATTGTTTTCGACAGTTTGCCTCAATCTTGTTCTTGGTCTTTCCTCGTTTTCTCTTCTGGGGGTCCATCTTAGTGCTACTCTTGTCATATTGTCTGTTGGCCATGATGGAATACACTTTACTAGTAAAAATTCCAAATCTTAACTTATTGTCTTATTTCACAAAATGTTATAAAAAGTTTTACCGATTGCTTTAATAAAACTTCTTGATATGTGTTTTAAAAGTTTAATACTATAACATATGCTAAATATTAATTGCAAAATACTATATGTTCCTATACTTGGCAAATAAAAACTCTTTTAAGATTTGTATTTAAATGAATAGCTTTGTGTTTGTATAGGTAACTGATTACTAACTTCATTGCAAAATCTCCATGAACATAAAGTCGCATTCGGATATTATGTATTCTTATTAATATAATCATTTTAGAACTTCAATTGTGGGGCAAAATATATAGATTTTTTTCCAGAAATAGAATTCTTTATACAGAGGTGTTGACCAATTGTTAAAGATACATTTTGAAAGGTTGCGTTGACTATTACCATTATAAATGTCTTTATGCGATAGATAATGATTACTTCATTTATCGCATATTTTTATGATACCGTATTTTTAACGCACTTGTATTCGTTATTAGATATAAAAAGAAACTCAATGCGTACTTTTATCATTTATAAACATATCGCTGCACATTAAAGATCGTAAAAAGGATTTATACTTTGCAGTAATAATGGGGTTGTGTTATTCTATATTTGCCACAAAATCTGCCAATATCCTCCTTCTTGGCTTAGACGGAGCAGGTAGGTCTCATTATATATCTTGTAGTCGAATTGATGATCTTTTCCTATAAAATGTGATTAGTTAATCAAATACAACTGATAAAGGAATTATTGCACAGTTTAAACGGAGCAGGTTAGTCTTATTTTATATATTTTAAATGAATTGAGAGTCATTTACTGTAAAATGTGATTATATTGTTTTATTAAACTGATATATCCACGATCGCACAATTACACCAAAAGTTATGAATATTATTGATAGCAATTGTACTGCTTTAGAAAAAGTATTCATAAAAAAATATGGAACACTGTGATTAGCATTATGTTCACCACCCTAAAGAGAGATTGTGAGGTAATTGAGCAATTTACCAATATGCGTATTAATTGGTATTGTGAATGATTGATTTTTTTTTATTGAAAAAGTGTGTTCTGTTGCTCTTTGTTATTTTAGACGGATTATTTTCATATAATTATCGGTTACATGTCTTGGACAGTTTATTTCCTTTAAATTAAATGAATCAATTATTTTTCAGTTGCGTTAATTTCCAATTAACTTTAGATTTTAAAAAGCTAACAAATTAAAACAGACAACTATTTAAAAAAATCTTATATTGAAGGAAAAACAACAATTCTATACAGACTCAAAGAGGAGAAACATGTTCAAACTGTTCCAACAATTGCCTCAAACATGGAGGAAATGAAACCACTGGAGGGTGTGACCTTTAAACTGTGGGACCTCGGTGGAAATTGTACCTGCAGGAAAGACGTCTGGCATTATTTTTATCCACACGTTGAAGGTAAAATATAACTTTAGCCTACAGAGATTAAGATATGAATTATTTCAATGATGCTTCATAGCTATTAAAATAATAAGCAAATTGTTTTTGAATTACTGAAGATCTCAAATGCTTTATATAAAAAAATGAAACTGGGTATCAATGCTCAAATAAGATTTACAACCACCTTTGTTATCATTGTATCTCACCTGTCAGGTGAGATATTTA
Source organism: Magallana nippona (assembly GCA_033439105.1). NCBI lineage: Eukaryota > Metazoa > Mollusca > Bivalvia > Ostreida > Ostreidae > Magallana > Magallana nippona. The sequence goes on along the minus strand of CM065919.1, from coordinate 17,156,565 downwards.
CCTTTCAAAAATAATTTCCTACAGGAAAATATTTTTCCCATAGGAAAAGCATTAGTCCTATAGGAAATTTAAAATTTCCTATCGGAATGCAAGAACTTCCCATAGGAATTTTAATTCCGATAGGAAAACTACCTGTCTGAATCAAATTTCTACAAGAAATACCAATCTCCTACAGGAAATATAATTCCTACATTGTATATGATTTTCAGAAAATCCTATAGAATTTGCAATATTTTTTGTTGAAGAATCATTTATCCGATGGGGATTATCATTTTCTTTATCCTATGGGAACTATCATTTTCCTATGGGATATTAATTTTTAAAGGTAAATATCTCACCTGTCAGGTAAAACACACTAAAAACAAAAGTGGTTATATCATCTTTATACAATGGTCTATCATTTGGTATATATCGATTTTTCCGAAACTGCATCTTAAGCGGGTGCAAAAATGTCACCTTGACACTGGCATAATTTTCCGGCACAGCGTTCCTTTTGAAATAAAAAAAAACGTTATTTTATCATCAGGTCTCATGTATATCGTAGACAGTAACGATAAGCAAAGGATTGAAGAGTCGCGCAAGGAGCTTTTCAGAGTTCTGGGCAGTGCGGAAATGGCAGGAGTTCCAGTCGTAGTTGTTGCAAATAAACAGGATTTTTCCAGTAAGCATTTGAACATCATCATACTATCAAATTGGAACCTGTACAACTATAGATCGTGTAATCTATATGTCTATTTTCATGCCCAAGAAATCGATGATTGGTGGGCTTACCTTTTTTCATCTTATATGACATCCTGTCAGAAACTTAACCTTTATAACTTTTGAAAGAAAAAAAGATACATTTTAATCGCTGTTTATTGTTAAAATATTTTATCAAACTTTTAACTGTTGTCTGATTTCGTGGGGAAAATTTTTAAATTTGAAATTTATTCTGGTCGCTAACAAAATTCTTGAGAACTTGGAACTTAAATTTCGGGTTTATTATTTTTTTTTTTTTGGTATTTTTGTAAGATTGGCGGACATTTTGAATGACATATACACTAATAATGCAGCCTCTGTATTGTATATTGAAACATATAGGGAGATAAAAGAGTAATTGCTTATAATGTAATATTGCTACTATACAAGTTCTTTGTTGTTGATTTATACATTTTAAAGATGTACACCAGTGTTGCGTGGACCTGGTGGTTAAAGTATCAAACATCCGAATAAAAAAGTTAAACGATATAGGTAATACGGTTACCAATTACAGACTGAGTTTGTTCATTGCAAAAAGTTGGATAGAACATATAAAAACAGTTTGAAAAGTACAGATAAATAACAAATCAGTTCAAAAATCTAACTCAAGAGCTTTTGTGTTTATAAAATACACCTTGTTGTAAAATGGGCAATAAAGTGTTTCATTGTCATTGTATGATATTACAAAGCTAGTTATCTACTATGAGATAGCTTATTTTAAGTACGACATTTTTTTTTCGTATGCAATTTGGTTCCCGGTTTAATTTATTTGTTACTTAATTTAAGTTATTTAATTGTTAACTGATAGATGCAGTCAGGAAATCAAAATTAGAAGAGTTGATGCGTTTGCATGAAATCACATCAAATAAATGGTGTATTATGGATGGGTGCGCAACAACTGGAGAAGGAATATTCGAATCATTGCGGGAAATGGCGAACATGTTCAACGAGTGTCAAACCAAATCCAGCTGAGCATTTTGAATACTTGAGGAAAAAACACAGAAAAGGCTAATTTCTATTGACTAATGATATAATGAAACAATATACCTCTGTGAATATTTGCTATGTAAAATTGCAAAGAAAAAACATGCAATTATATCTAACCGTGAAATAGTTTCCGCGCTATCTGTCCATGGGGAATAGTCACCGAAACTATTCACCGGTTGCATTCGATTTCCTTTTTTTTTTTAAATTATGAACACTTTTGGTGTAATCCGTATATTAATTGTATATTAATTTCAAAGTCCGATAACTCTAATTTGTTTACCATCAGAAAATTTGCATCGCCGACAAAAAAGAATTATTAGGTATCAAAAAAATTATTTACTTAATATTCGGACGATAGCAAGTTCATTGTCCCCCCCAACACCATCTATTTTACGAGGCGAATGATAACACTTAAATTCTTATTAACATTTTAATTGTATCTGGTTTCCTTCTGTTAACGAAACGTAATGCATCTACAGAACTTGTTTGGATTGATAAGTAAATAGGCTTTCATAGAAATTAATTAATTATAATATGTTGAAAAAAAATAGTCTTGAAACAAAATAACGCGGATGGTAAAATTAAATAAAGCTACTTTGGCGCGAGATAAACTCTGACGTCTGGAGGTCAACACCACTGAAAGATAAATACACAAATAGTAGAGAAGTGCTCGTTTTCTTGCACTGTTTTATCGATAGATGATAGCTATATCTGGTGTTTTAAGTTCCTAATCAACTCTAAATTATTATATAATGCCATTTTAGAATGAATCCGTAATGTTATCGGATAAAATGCCGAAAATTTCCTTTAAAAAACCATCAAATAAAAGGTTTTAGAGGGACGTACGTTTTCAGAACTATAAAAAAATAGTTTACCGTTTGGAACAGAAGAATTATAGAAGATTGAAATAAATTAAAATTGTATTTTATCATCTGTAAGTTATCATTTAAAAATTCATTCTTAAAGTTAGCGCTCTCAATGAAACTTTAGAATCGATTAATCAAGAAATAAACAATGCAAAGTAACCCCCCCCCCCATCTAGAACCACGCATCTACATCCAAAACGTAAAAATACTGGTCTTAGAAATGCTGAAGTGTTATTTGGCATGATACGCAGTTTTAAGAAACCATCTCTAAACGGGTTATTTCTAACAAGATTATGCACAATATATATATATATATATATATATATATATATATATATATATATATATATATATATATATATATATATATATACGGAAAGTGATTAAGCAAAACAACTTTGCTATCAAATAGTCCTTAACATGTTGATGTGCAAAAAAAATATCAATAATATGTCCGGCATTTTCAGTTATCACCGGAAGCAAAAAAAAAAATTATGACTTTCTGATTTACGATAGAATATTTTAGGTTGTTTTTTATGAATTAAACACATCATTGAAATGGCAAAACATGTTTATTGCTTTTCTTACGTTGATATATCTCCAATATCTCATTCAGATGATGTCTTTTTTTGTTATTGTCATGTTTTAATTCAATTGTCAGAGAGAACAGAAATTATTGATTTGTGGTTCTCTTTTTTAAACGGAGGATCAAGTTTCCTGTTTTTTTACGCTCTTTCGCGTTGCAATTGCAATTTAGTGATTAATGACACTTTTTGTAATTTAGAGTTTAGGGTTTTGAAATTCTTCAAGATTAATATCAGCATGTATATCATCTTTGTAAAATCCGTTGCTCGCAAAGAGATATCATCTAGTGATTTAATATAATTATATTGCAAGTATATATTTTGATGCAAACTCCCACTGACTTGGATCCGCCAAAGCGTGTCCATCATCTTAATCTAATGATTGCTATTTCGGGCTGGTTTATGGAAAATGAAAGTAGATTATATATTAGTTTCTAAATAATTACCTATCAGGTAAAATTCAATTATAATTTACGGACATCCTCTCACAAACAATGAAATACAAAAGATGTTTATTCCTTCCTTTATCTCTTTGAGTGAAATAATTATATTTCATGTTTATTATGTCTGGACAAATACATTACAATTATAACTTTGTCAAAAAAACTAGTTTATCAAATAAATCTACTTCGATCGGACACACGAAACGATTTTGTCTTAAGGAATACGTATTACTCAAAGCAATTAACCTTAAGCCCAAGTAAACTCATGTAGCTCATTTGTAAAAAAAAATGCTTATATTCTTAACAAATAGTTGATTTGTCAAGACAAAATAAATAACTCTAAATTCTATCAAAAATATGCTTGCCCCCCCCTCCCCCCCCCCCCCCCCGAAAAAAAAATCACTACGAATATTCAAAAGGCGTCGATTTTGAATTCGATCAACATACAAGTTAAAATTAAGAAAGTGGATAACATAATGTCAATTATAACTTTCATTACACAAAGTTTTAATAAACGTATTTATAAATGCATATATTTTGAAATATTGACACAAACACACGGTGCAGGGAATTTTCATTTGCATAAATGTGACAACTTCCGTCCACTCTTTATGCAAAGTGAGGATCGATTTTTATTAATGACAGGTGTGACGCGTCGTTTTGGTTGAATCTGTTGTATGCTTAGATGTTGAATGACCGATCGGGAGACGGAGATGATCGCAAAATAATTTTACCGATGAGTTTCAAGCGAAACTTCCACCTGATGTGAAAGTTTAAAATAAATTCAAGATGGCAGTGATGGGTACCTTGTCTATTATTAGGTAAAAGGTATTTATATTTATTATGAGAACAAATTATAACGTCAGGTACCTGTGATGATCTTATAGGCTCCTTGCACACAGCTGTCCATACAGATCGATATGAATGATTTTTAACCTGTGTAAATCAATTTTAAAAGAATGAGTTTCAATGTTATTAAGCTCAATTTATACTTCTTCAACAACAGTAGAAAAAGAAGACAACAAAATACCAAACAACAAAATATGAACACTGTCATTCCATGCCTTAATAAGTGTGTGTTGTTTTGTGTACGTGTATGTAGTTTAAAACACTTCTTTATATGTACTGAAATAGATCTGACGATTTAAATTGAAACTGGACTACCCGACGCCTCAATGCAGGTTACATGTGTGTTAATAATTCAGCATAAAACAAGATATTGTTATTATTTTCTAATGTGGATTGTACTGAATTCATGTATTGATATCCTAGATTGTAAATATATTTTTTCTCAGGAAATATATTTCAATGTCTAATGAACTTTCGCTTTCGATATGTGAAGTATCCAGGTATGTATTGATTTTAATGTAATGCATGTCTTTTCTGCTATTTGTCATAAGTTGTGTTTCTATACAATTTCTCAATAAAAAAGCAACATACCTTTTAGTAAAACAGTGTAACTGAAATTTAATTTCTAGGAACGCAAACATAAACTGTTTTTCTGTTGGATGATTTTTAAATTTCAAATTGAAGTTATGTCTATTTTTGACTCAAAAAATCCAACGTTCAAAAATAGACAGCTCTGTCAAGTGTGTTTAGAAGATAACTATATAACCTAATTTTATTAGTTGAACTGTTACTTGACCTGTGATACAAAAGAACTTGTGGTGACCATGCTGTTTTACGCTTCTGTTCTATTAATTGCTATGGTGATCCTTTTAACAACGGAACAGGTATGACAGATTAAAACATGTTCATAATTAGTAATTGCAGAAATGTCAATATCCGTCGGAAATAAATCATATGAATAACAGGCCTATTAATCTATGGGAAATAATGTATTAAACTGCCTCATAATTGACTTATTGTTGCTCAATAGGTCTATTCCCAGTCGTTTACATCTACTTGCAATGCATCGAAACTTGAACCGGAGGCTACTTGTCCGTCCTCTAGATCAGAATGGAATCGTCGAGCAAAACAGAAACAATGCACGGAAGTTGTTTTACCTTGCAAGCAAAAAGATGCTTTAAAATATCATTGCTTGATAAATACATGGAAAAACCTGACTCTGTCCGTCTGTGCGGTACCAACATATATAATCGGTATTATAGTCTATGTATACAAATGCATTTATTTAGAAAATTGCACAAAATCTAATCTCACTCGACAAAATTTATTAGTATCGTGTTTTCTTTAAAACATACTAGGGAAAACAAGACGATTTTTGATTTACATTGCAGGCTTCTATTGTCCAGAGTTTAATATCAAAGGAAGCAGCATCCAGCCTCATTATGACACAAGCTGCAGTATAAATATTCCTGCATGTCCATTCCGGTACAATTCTCAGGATGTGTATAAATGTATGTTCTACCTATATACATATTGTATAAGAATAAACTTTAATTTAGAAGACCTATTGGGTGTATTTTTACTCTTTGTCAATAAACTATTTCTAGCGCCTCAGATGCTACTTATATTTATAAGTATATTGATTTTTCAATTATGTTATATATTGGCTGTCACATCGCATAAGGAATCAGTACTTATGTTATAACAAATAAATGACGCAGTATTTTTAGCTCACTTAAGCTGGAAGCTCAAGGAAGGTGTTTTCAGATCGTTAGCATATTTACATTTTCAATTTCTTCTTGAAGAGGAGATTTAGTGAATGCTAGTTATGACTTTGTGGCTAGCTGATTTTTAGTTTTGGCCAATAAAACCCTTTAACTTACTCTAACTATGCCAATACTACAGCTACTGTCTTGAATCTTGGCCACGATAGGTTTGAATTCCAAATGTTAAAATCAACTGTTCTGATCAGCCTTGAAAACATATACATATAGTCTGTCCAAATATATTTGTACGATTTTTAATAAGAATACACATACCGGTGAAAGAAGTGCAATTGAAATCGATGAAATGAAAAACAAATATCGTCATTTACACATTATCATTTTTCAATCGGAAAAATGAACAGGAACGAAAACAGATTTCTTATGGATATTCATAATGGGAAATGTTGACAGCTTTTCTCCATTCGGAAGTCACTCGAAATACCTCGCACAACTTTTCAACTTTATCATCCGGATACTTTCATTTCCTTTGAAATGCAAAATCCCCGTAGACTTTTTATTTTTAGCCTTGAAAACCTGACAAGCTAGATGGGGCGTTTTAAAGGGTAAATCTAGGGATTTTTTTTATACTTTTAAAATGAACATCGTTCATAACCCAGAGGTATTTATTAATATAGAATAATTTAATAAAATGTGCTGCAATAGCTTGGGAAAAACTATAAAAAAGGAAAAGCACAGCCTGCTATAGTCTGTTGTATTTGAGAAACATTTATTGCTTATGTTCAAAACGATATTACTTAACATAAAAAGTACATTTGTATCGACCATTTGTCACACCTTAGAGGGGGTATCCTTAACAAAATGTTTTTTTTTTTCTCAGACAGCCCTATCCTTTTCCATTTTTTAGCGGAACAGAGTTACTTATATCTAAAGTTAAACAGTCTACTATTCTTTGATCCCCAGTGACCCATATACATGTATGTGCCTATCACCTCCTTACATTGCATGTGCATTAAACGTTAATATAAGAGTGTTTCAGTGCATATTTTTAAAATGTCTGCATGTTAACATCATGCCATATTCGTATAGAAATAATTGGGCTTTTTCATTTTTTTTTCATTTCGATCTTTAATGTTCTTACAAAAAAACATATACTTGTTTGTATTATTTCAATCAATGTCATTTGTCATATATTAAAATACGAATAACGATTTGCGATAAAACAATGTTTCAGATCAGACCTGTTATGTTCTAAATATAGAAAACAGTGCCATTTTGGATCTCAAGCCTACAAATAAGAGTGAGATGGAAACAAGTGATAGCAACAGCTTCTTTGGGTAGGTGTAAATAATTAGTAAATAGACCTAGACTAAAATAACAATACTTTTTCCGTTAATTAGTCTTTATAGATTACAAAACCTTTTATACCATTGTTGTTGTATCATTTTAAAAGATGTAAATAAATTTCAGTAAACATTTTTTTAAAAGAAACAAATATACAAGTACAAACTATATTGATGTATGTTCATACCTAGAATGTGAAAGATAAAAAAAGATTGTCATGACAGACATTTCTCTGTTAGTTTCCATAAATTGTTTCTTTAGCTAATGGTTCGTTAATTGAAATTTAATCACTGGATGAAATATCTGGTTTCAGCGCTGCGGAACCCTTTTGAAACTTTGCGGAAACTTAAGGTTACTTTAAGTTTCCGACAGGTTTCAGCATAGAAACTTCAAGTTTCATTAAGTTTCCGCAGTGCTGAAACTTAGGTTGTCTACGAATCCAAATGGTTTCCGCAACTGAAACTTACTGAAACTTGAAGTTTCTGCATAGTTTTTACCTCCATAAACCGTTTAGATACATATTGTTTACAAATGGTTTCCGCAACTGAAATTTACTGAAACTTAATTTTTTTTTGCTTCCACAAAAACTTAGCATGGTTTCTAATACATGTAAAAACAACACAATTTCAAACAGTTCCAAATTTATTTTGTTCAAAAAACTTAAAATGTTTTCAATAATAAATAGAATGCAGCCAAAATACAATAATGGAGAAACATTTGTATGGAAATTCCCTTATGAGGGACTATTTCTTAAAAAATGATAAAATTGCACAACTAAAAAAAAACTTCCCATAAAAATTTGTACTTTTGTACTCATACTTGTTTTCTTCTTGATCAAATGCATACCAAACCTCCCTTAATAATACAAAAGATATTACTTTTTTAAAAAATATGAATGCAATTTACAAAACAACTACATGAATTAACAAAAAAAAAACCTTCACCGTTACATGAACATGATACACTTGTCTCAATTTGTCTTGAACTACAATGAATATGTACACCATAAAATGTTTCTCTAGAGGCTAAAGTGTCGATCTTTTGTGAAAAACACACTACAAGATAGTAATTGACTATAGAGGTATGACCCAGATATGATTTGAATATGTATGTGCATAAATTCCAAAATGAGGCTAAAGTGACCAACTTTCGAGTTGGGACAAATCATTTCTTTGTTACCGGTATTTATATAATCTAATGTCTTACATTAGAACAGGATTTGACAGCATATTATTAAATATTCCAGAAAGTCCAAAGTGAACTTCTCATTTTCCCCCATGATGTACCAACTGATTAGATTTGATTGTCATAAGCCTTTCAGTATTTAAGAGATGATCCAGAGTGAGATATAAGAAAGCTTGCGGTCCGATGGAATGCTATTAAACAAAGGAGCAAGTCTGTCAAATCATGTGCAAAAATATGATATCCACATTTAAATAATTATGCAACACTCTTCATTCCTGATGAATATTGATCTTTACACACAGTTTACCTTCCTACAATTCACTATTTTGCCTACATTGATATTTTTAAGTCCAAGTAATAAATACATTGTTTATATATGTCAAATGTTACTACATGTACTTGCTTACTTATTGTAGCCTGAAGATATAAAATACAAACTGTCACAAGGATCATTCACTATACGCTTCTCATCAATACCAGTATTTTACTTATGATATAAAAGCTAATTCCAATATTAGTTACATAACACAGATAAAAAAAAAACCCACATGGAAATGCTATTGTAAACAACTTTCAGTGATTTTGTTATATCAAAGTTGTTATAAATGGGGTACATGTTATCTCTATATATTTTCATATTCGACATAATTGAATATTGTTTGGTGTATTTTTGATACATACATTCATCTCCTAATGCAGTGTTTTTACATGTATTAAGATTGGTTTCTAAATTTTTCATATACTGCTGCAAATAAGAGCTAAGTTATCTATAAATGTAAACACAAAAAATAAAAAAAAACACACAATGCACTAAATATCTAGATATATATATCTGATTCAGGATTTATATAATGATTTTTCAGACAACGGTAGGTTAGTATAAGTAAATATGCCTTTTCAGTTCTCTATTTAAAAAGTACACATCATACCGGTAAAATAAAAATTAACATTTGGGGTTATGTTTGGATTGTGAACATGTATATGAATCAACTACTAGGTATCAACAACATCGTTAACACTGCATGTATATTATCAACTGGGAGATGGGTGGATACATGTTACCTGGAGTCTAATATTTTATGCAATACTTGCAAATATAACAAATTATTTAAGAAAATGAAAGTTAATATCAAGGTCTAATCAATCATTTGATAATATAAGTCAAAACCATGTGATTTTCTTAGATTTTAGCTTACAGACAGACATTGCAATTTACTGGTATTTGATTATATCAAAAGTTCTTCAATAGTTTATAGGTTCTTTGAAATAGGAATACTTTACAGCTACCAAGTCTTTGTTGTGCAGAGATTTAATCAGGCCGTAGAGATGTGTCCATTAGAATGAATAAGGAGTGTTCTTGGCTGTTGTTGATGTAACCTGAGTTGTAGTTTATGGAAATAGGCCTTTCTGGTGGATTTTCGAGCATTCTCCAGGCTTGTGAAGTACTCACATAAGATCACACTTGGTAGTTCTGGACAGTGGTAGCATTTACTTTCTTCTTCTTGTGATGAACTCATTCCTTTCAGCGGGCTGTACTTTATGTCTGTTCTTTTTATCTTAAATAAGTTTAATAAAGTTTCATTTAAATGATTAAACAAGAAACATTCAGTGTTACATGTACACGTAGATGTAAAAGCATAAAATTCATTCTGAATATAGTTCTCCAAGAAGCCACTTTACAGTTGCCAGTTGCTGATTAAATCATGTCATACAATGACTTCAGTAGTATCTGGTCTAAAATGTTTCATTTTATGTTTGAAACTAGGTTTAATTATTTTCATTTTGATCCAATAATTGTTTGTTGAACAATGGATGAAGAATATGTTTCACACCCCCCCCCCCCACCTCCTTTCCCAGAACTTCGACCTTAATTTCCCCCGAATTCCTACACTAAAATTATAAAAATCTAACACGTCTTTAAGTTAAGGGTGAAAATAATCAATATCAAAGGTAATACCTTGCGTTCAAATCGTCCAGCTTGTCAAAACATTCACCGAAGAGAGGATGCAACTAATCACCGGAAACATTGACTTTGTATGGTGTCTGCTGAAAAAAGAAAAACGTGATTTCATTTTCCGGATTTAATAACAAAAAAATATTTTTTAAATACTTATGTTACATTTAGAGTTTGTAAATTGTGTAATGTGGGAAAAATATTCATTGTTCGTCTTGTTTACCAAGCATCATATATATTTTAGTGACGAATATACGTTCCTGGATATTCTATCAAACTCTATCTTGAGAATCATGCATATAAACTTTGTTAATGATTTGGTCATAACGTATATTTTAAAGAGATGTGGGAATAAAATGCCGAACCAAGTTTGAAAAAATGACGCCATTTTGATGCCGCGAGATCTCGTTTGCAAATGAGAGATAGCTAAGAGCTTTGAAAATATTATCAGGAGTATCTATATTGTAAACTAAGTTACCTTGATATCAGTTCTTCGTTCCTGCATGTTTTATCTCCTTGTTGTAGAGGTATACATGTTTTCTTATTCTCCATTTTACAACAGCAGCTTCTTGTCCATTTTAACCTTCGCTCAGAATTATAAAGTGCGCCAATACTGACCAATCAGAACCCGCTAAATTCTGGCGAAGTGCATCATGGGATAGTTTAAAATACATCATGTTTAATCAAAATTATCGTTTTTGACTGAATATAATATTTTTTACAGATATTTATTTTAAATATGAATTGTTGGAGTCAGTATTTTCTGATTAAGTACGAAAAATTATTGGGTTTTTTTTGTTACAATTGTAACACGTGATAAACAAAAAAAAATGGCCAACCGTTTGTTTACAAATGGCTTAACGTTTTAATTAAACAAATTTGGTTGTGAAATATGATTTTGTCTATAACTTTATTATATGTACACATGATTTTGCCAAACTAAATGATATAGCCATATAGTTTACTGTCAACGTAATCTTAACTTGTCCAATTTTCACCGCGATTCTGAGCACAGTCATTGTCTTATTCAAAATATAGAGGTGTGAAAATATTATGTTAAACACAGAGCAGTTTCCACTTGAACAAGAATCGCAAGTAAAATTAAATGCCCATCAATTAACGGTGGTCTAGACGGTAGGCTGGTTAACGGGGTTTACCGGTGCGGTCAATTTACAACTACGATATGAATTGATGACAATTATTTTACAATTACACATGTCCACTGTTTGATCACGATGAACATAACGTTAAAGAAAATATTCATAAAATACAAAAGCATTTAACATTGAACAAGCCGGGAAGTAAGACGTGTGTGACTTCACACAATATGTGACTGATATATAAACTTTTAAATATTTTGTCAATAACTGAATATATTGCAAACAATTACGTCAATTGCAATGGAATTTGACGATTTAATTCGAACTTGACCCTTACCTACCTACATATGAATAAAATGAGCATTTTAAATACATAACTTTACATGTTATAGTTTTAAGAAGTATTATTTAATAAATAATTTACATGTAGTGGACATGAGGTGTTTTGTGCTAATAGTTAATTATTTTGTATACTTTCTACATCATATGTAATCAAATGTGTCATCAAATTAAAAAACTGGGATTGAAATCACCTGCACCACATGACTAGTGCTGGATACAACTTTAAACTGATTTTGTAATATAACGTGTAACTGAAGTTAATGCTTATTATATCTTATTACAGAAACATGTAGTCTACATGTTTCATATACATGGATCCATATTTGTGTTTACAGTACAAAATGTAAATACAAAGTATAGAAATGCACGAATCATGATACAGTCACACATAGTAAAGTCTAAAATGCATGTATTCTAAATAAACAATATCAGATTCAGACCCCAAGTGGTTTTTAGCTAATATCATATATTAACTGAAGACTTAAAATGGTTTTTTTCTGTGTACATGTATTGGCGTGGGATTTTAAAAAATGAACTCTAAAGTTCAGGTTGTACGATTTTTTGGTATGGTTTGTAATAATGTTGCATTTACAATGACTTTACCTTAATTTGTTTGCTTAATTAGTACACCAAGATTCATTAATTTATGAACTAAAGTGATGAAGGATTTAAGGAGTCTAACAAAATAGGTATATTGCTAGCTCTTATAATTAAATGAGTGTAAGTACATGTTTAATCATACAATGTTTGCCATCTACACCTAGATTCTTTTTTTTTTTTTTTTTTTTTTTACTAATTAATCATTAATTAAAGTAACTAACTAATTTTACTAACTGAGATACACACAAATTGAAAAACAAATTCCTGCCGGGCTACAGGTATAAACTCCTGCTTAGTACTGTGTATATGTTATGTAACAGTCTTTTGTTCACTCCTGACAAAAAAACCCAGCAATCCACACAGAATATACAGGAAAATAACAAAGAGGAGGTCACCTGGACAAAGAATGTATACACATGTATACACGTGCCCCAGTACCTAAGATTAATGATTTGATTATTTAGCAAGAGAGACACCAGTTGTTCGTTTAATTTAAAATCAATTACTTAGTAAATTTGTTAATGGCCTTATTCTCCACATTTAAAGATAGTTACATGTATACATACAGTTTCAGTCACGCTGAGACCTACTGTACATATAAGCATGTACGGATTCATGATCATGAGGCTAGAATTAAACTTAAACCTGTTAAAATTATTGATATAACTATCAAAACTCAAATAATTTTTAGTAATGGTTTCAGCTGTGCGTAAACTATTTGGAATCCTAACTTAAAGTTTCAGCATCCTGAAACCTAGCGGAAATGTGCTGAAACTGATTGATAATTCCATTATTATTTACACCACTTTTCATACATTTCAATTTTGGTTTCCGCATTGCGGAAACCATTAGGAATTTTAGACTAAAGTTTCTGCTGACTGAAACCTAACGGATACTTGCTGAATCGATATAATGGTTTCCGCATTGCGGAAATTATACAGGAAACTTCAACTTCAAGTTTCAGCAAGGTTTCCATATAGTTTTAGTTTTGCTGAAACTGGATTTTTCATCCAGTGAATGTTTCGATGTCAAACCTTTAACTTTTTTTCTCTCACATTTACTCTTCATTAAAGTCGATCGCGATAAGTAAAATTAAATACGTTAACAGAATACACTAAAATCTTTAAACATACCGGTAATAAACAAGAAATTCTGTTTTCCTTGAAACAATAGACAATAGCTCCAGAGTCTTCCTTTTTCTTTTCTTCTTCAGATTAAACTCACGACTCCTGTGGTGCATTCTAGTTATTGTGATTATACCAGTTGCCTTTGCTGTATCATTCACTTTATATAAAAAGCACTGTGACCACAGTGAAGTACAGGATGCCACGATCAAAAAAGGTATGGTATATAGCATCATCGGACGGAATGCTAAATGCAACTTTCTTATATCATTTCTTAGGTCACCTGAGTCACTCAGGTGACCTTTTGCAATTGTTCCTCGTCCGTCGTCGTTCGTCGTTCGTAAACAATTTTAATTTTTTACTGCTTGAAAAAAACAAGGCTAATTGCTACTATTTTTGTGTATGCATCTTTATGGTAAGAGGAATGTAAATTTTGAAATTTAAGGTTCTATCTCCCCCAGGGCGCCATAGTTGGGGCCACATATGCAAAAATTGCCCAATTTTCAAAAATCGTTTTCACTACTTTCACACATGTGTGGGGAAAAACTAGATGCATGATTGTGATGTCCATAAAGCCTTCTACCTAAATTGTGAAATTCAGGTAGCCCCTTGGTCAGAGGTTAAGGCCCTAGGGTAGGGCCCATGTGACCATAAAGTAAAAATGTATGAAATCTGAAGAAAAAAAATTCTACTTCCATATAAATTGAAGAAAAAGAAAATGCTTTGTTATGATGTCCATGAAGTCCTCTATCAAAATTGTGAAATTTGTTACCCCTTGGTCAGGGGTTCAGGCCCTAGGATGGAACTGTATGGACATTTATAGAAAAATGTATTAAATCTTTTAAAAAATCGTCTTTCCTACTCCCATATATATTTGAGAAAATAAATGCATAGTTATGATGTCCATGAACTTCTGTACCTAAATTTAGAAATTCATGACCTCTGGGACAGGGATACAGGCCCTAGGGCGGGGTCAATATTGCCATATAGTGAAAATGTGTTAGATCTTTGAAAAATATTTTTCTCTACTCCCATACCTGTTTGTGAAGAACTTATTGCATGGCTATGATGTTCACGAAGTCCTCTACCTAAATTGTGAAATTGTGGTCCCTGGGTCGAAAGTTCAGGCCCTAGGGCGTGGCCAATATGGTAGAATAGTAAAAATGTACTGATTCAGTATTTTTTGTCTGTACTATCACAGTCGATGGAGATAAAGTCATGTACTTTTATTATGTTTATAATGTCCTAATGTTAAATGGTGAAATTCACTGCCCATGCCATAGGGGCAGAAGTTGAGGCTTTTAATCGGGAGGGGGGGGATAAATTAAGTATATGATCTGTTTTAGGAAATCTACTTTAATATCCTGTGCGTTGTATACTTGTAGAAAAAAGTTGTATGCATTATAAATAAAACTGTAAAAATCCATAAAAAGAGTGACCATTAAAGGCCTTCAGGTCTCTAATTATCAAAACATTTGGCCACTGGAGCTAAGGTATAGATAATCCGAGAATCCCCCGGCTCTTGAATCCAAAATCCCCCTCTTTTTATTGAATATTTTTTGAACGTAAAACAATAAAAGCAGAGTAACACTCAAAAGAGTACAGATTAGGGTTTAGAATTCAAAATGAAGCTTAAAAAGCCAACATGAGACTCTCTTACATGTCAATCTGAAAGATACGGGACTGAGGTGACCGTCAAGGCCTCAGGGCCTCATATTTAACTAGTAATTTTGAAATTTCGAGCTAAAACTATTGAAATTTATATTGACAGATTATAGAACTACTACGGATGTCCTATCTGAAAAATCAACTCTATTTTCGGAAAAGGAAAATAAAATAATAGAGATATAAATGCATTGTAAAGATACATTTCAAGAAAGATATGCCAGAATTCAATCGCATTTTGTATAATGTGATTCTACGGGAAAGTGATGTATTGGAGGACAAATGTGAATATATATAGACTTTATTATTTAGTTTAAATTGTGATATTCTTAAGCTATTTTTTGTCGATACGTAAATGTATATAGATATTTCAAATTCAATTCAGTCATGCGTTTTGTTTTGTTTTGTTTTTGGTTTTTTTTTATATCGCAAAGATATTAAAATGTTTTGTGAATCACTGCAGATTCTTTTATTTAATTTAACTTTTTATTTCTACCCGTCATATGCCATCATACTTCTAACTAACACATGACTTGTGGTATTTAAATCCGAATGCTAAACTTCTTTAAAGTAGCAATACCCCCAACTTAAATCACGATGTTTAGCCCATTGTTACTATAATAGACTGTTAAAAATGGATAAACCATTTGCATTGTACTTAAATGAACATGTTCAAATTGCAAAGCTGAATCAAAAATATGTACCTACCGATTCGCCAAACTAGAATTTTGGCAGCTATATTGGATGATGTCTTTACAACGATAAAGATTACACAGCTGGAAACAAAGAGAACAAATAAAGTATATAGATGTCAAATCAGACTGAAGAGGAACCGGGGATCAAACAAGATTTATAGATAAATCAATGACCGCAAGGAATTAGATGATTTATTTGATAGACTCAAAATTCAACAAAAATGTCCCTGTTAAACTGCAATGATGGTTTGTATAAGTCAACGTAGTCAAATTATCATGAAAACATTAGACTGTATCGAACGTAAGGAGAACTTGGTCAAAGGAACCAAATAAAAGTAATGAAACGTTTGCATTCATGCAGCATGATTGGGATATTCAATTTTTGTTATCAAATATTGCCTTATTTGTTTGGGGTTTTTTGCGTTTTTGTTGTCAACGTTTGCTTATCATCTATCATTTTGATTTAAGTTAAATAAAGAGTACAAGGCACATGATCTGTTGATTTTTTTTAATGTAGATGCAACTTACAATGTATATTAACTTTCTGACTTGTCCATGACTATTTAAACCATATTAGGTCATGGTCTGCCTAAGAAAGTTGGTAGTATTGTCTTTCACAAAACTCCGATTTCTCTTTCCTTTGAAAAGGTAAAGGTGAAAGTTGGAAACATGTTTTCACTCCTGAAGCTGTCTGTGTCTTTTCCGACATATTAGGTATATTTTACATAAAGTGTTAATAAACTTATGTACCTGCTCTTACCTTATGACATTCAATCAAAATTCAATCCAGTTTTGTTTCCTTGCGAAAGAGAGGGGTTTATCATCTTAAAAAATAAAATATCCCGATTCTGGAATTTGGCAGTAGCTAGTCTGCTCCTGTTTTCAATATATGTTTTAACGGCAAATAATAATTAATTGGTCAAGCATGTTTCTTTATCATACAAAGAAGGTAAAAAAGGCGATTCAAAATGGCGAATAGCCAAACTTTAAAATATTTTCTTAAAGTCTCTTAAATTGGAAAAAAATAACGACATACACTAGTTAATCTATCCAGCATAATGTTTCATTTAAAGCTATACACGTTATAATTTGCGTCAATTTTAAATGACGGGGAAAATGCATGAAGTTGATAACTTACAAAAGTTACCGTTATGCTGTTAATTATAATGCCCAATTCGATCATGTAATGAAGATATCAAATTTAAGAAAATAAAAAAAAATATTTATTTTCCTGCCAGGAAAGTAATGCCTCCTCATGTATATATATATATATATATATATATATATATATATATATATATATATATATATATATATATATATATCAATCTATCACGTGATATCGACAGCTAATTTTAGACTATCATACAAAACTTGGTGGAGGGTCAACACCTTTATAATTGTAGTTACCACGAAGAAAAGGATATATTTTTTTTTTCAGTAAAGCACATATGTCCTTTGTACGATTACGATCAAAAGAGAGCAAAACACAAGCGCGTGAGCATGTCCATGTATATACAGAACAATGACGTAGGCTTATGTGTTTTCACGAAGGGCTATTTTTAGCTCGTGTGTATGTTGTCCTATTTAGACATTTAAAAGTATTGGTACTGTGAATGACAAAGGAATTAAACAGATGTATATATCTCAAATTAACAACTGTTAATCATATACAAAATCGAGACGGATATGTTATTAGGCAAACAATAACGGCCACCTGGTTTCCTTCAGACATGCGCAACGAGGTCAGTTTCGCTTTTCCTTCATGAATATTCTTGAAAATGCATTACTTTCCTGTCAGGAAAATAAACAATTAGAATTTTCTTTCTTTGTAACGAGATAGAATTCACCATTGTAGCTTTACAGAATAAAAATAACTTTCATAAGTAAACAAACACGTGCGTTTCACTGTCATTCAGAATTGACGCAAATTATAGCGTGTTTAGCTTTAATCCAAAGTGTGCTGTGTTTTACAAATTATGCTGGCTCTCCAAAGATGGCGTTAATAAGTTAAAAATGGCTATTTATAATGGCGGACATCCAGTTTTCAATTTTTTTCCGTTAGGTTTAAAATACTAGAGAAATGCGTGAGACAAACAATCATAACTCTGTCCATTAAAAGTTTAATGATTAATAAGGTGTGTTAAATCTGATAAATTATGACAGCCTCCATGTAAACGGCGCTTTTATGTCAAAATGGCGGGCAGTCAGCCAGATTTTATATTTTTTTCCTGAAGTATCTCAAAAAGGGAAAAAGCATGAGACAAACAATTATAATATGGTCCAGTAACGTTTATCAATATAATTAGGGCATGCTTAGTCTGTAGAAATATGCTGACTAGACCGGCGAAATGGCGTTTAAAAATGACCGACAGCTAGATTTCATATCTCTTGTTAAGCTTTTTAAATAGGATAAATGCATGAGAAAAAACAATTATATTCCGGTCCAACAAAGTTTAAATTTATAAGAAGGGCGTTCTGAGGCTGAAAATATATGCTGGGTTTTTTGTTATTTAGGTTATAATGGCGTTTCAAAGTGGTCGAACATAATTTTTTTGAAAGCCCTTTAGAAGGGTAACATGTGTAAGTATCATATTATAAATATGCATCTGAGAAAAAAGTAAATTGGAATACTTAAACAAATGAATAAAAAAGCCGAATTTCTCCCCTAACTAAAATTGTTGATTTACTTCGTTTTGTGTTATTTAGATGTATAAGTTATATATACATTCTCAGTGCATGACATTAAGAACTATTTTAGTGTATGTCTGCTGGACCAAGTTTTGTTTTTGTGCCTTTATTTTTTTTCCCATTCAAGACATTTAGAGAAAATTATGAAATTTGGCTGTCGGAATTTTTGATCTATTTTCTGCGATTTTATGAAGAACAGCATAAAGTGTGGCACATTTTACATATGATAAAACACTATGCAGGACCAATGTGTGATCGATTGATTAGTCCAATTTAAGACTTTAAAAGAGAATTATTATAAAGTTTGGCTGTCGGCCATTTTGTGTAATACCCAGGATATTTTTTTTCAGACTTACAACGTCTAAATTATGCAAAAAGATCTTTGCTAGGACTCATGCTTTTTCCCCATTTGAGAATCTGAAGGAAACAATATGAAATCTGACTGTCTAATACTTTGAATCGTCATTTTGACCACAGACACCTGACGTTATGAATTGTATTCATAATAAAAATCAATACCCTATCATTAACAACATACGGAGAAATAAGTCCGATTTTTTCATTAATATTCATTAACCACACTACGTAAATTCTGACGTCACAATGCATATAGTTCATAGGGCGCCACAATGCAAACACGAGGCGAATCATAGATTTTAGAAAGTTATCGCAGGGAAATTTTCCAACAGAAGAAAAGGAGAAAACATTTAAGTGTTCTGTCTGTGAAAAAAAAAATCAAAGTAGAGAGGATTCATTTTAAAACTGAGACTGATTCCTCTTCACTTAAATTTCGTAAGAATAATCTAAACACCTCTCTCTCTCTCTCTCTCTCTCTCTCTCTCTCTCTCTCTCTCTCTCTCTCTCTCTCTCTCTCTCTCTCTCTCTCCAAGGCTAGTTAAAACACCCGTTGGGTGCCCCTGAAATTATGTCGCTAAACGACATATATATTATAGAGGTTTCTCAGGTGTGTGCCCTTTTTGCGCCCGTTTACCTACAATAAGCACCCCCCAAAAAGACAATTTTTAGAACTTATTGGCACAATCATTTTAATAAGATATAAATAAAAATGTAGATTGATTTAATGTTTAAAATATCAAATACTAGGGAGCACCATGGCAACTCCCTTATCTTAATTTAAAAAATTCGAAACTGTGTTGAAATTGGTAATTATCCCCTAAATTCACTGTTTTACTATGAAAATGGTTCATTTCTCGTTTCGAATTTTCATACTCATTTGGCACAATATAAAAAGAACCAATTTTTAATCGAATAGGTCGTTTTTTTCTACCAGTGTGTAGGTTAAATTCATACCATGGCAAATAGATCCGGTGTAAGCGTTTCCGAGTTATATGAGATTTTAAATGTTCGTTATACATTACTTTGAAATAGTTGCAGACTCAAATCCAAAATGGCGGCCTTATGCAAATCAGATAAATCGGACTTATTTCTCCATATGATACACAAGGTACCCATCGCCACCATCTTTGATTTATTTCAAACTGTCACATTATGTGAAATTTTTGCTTAAAACTCATCGGTTAAGTTATTTAGCGATCCTCTCCGTCTTCCGATCTGTGCTTCAACACCCTCGCTTACAACAAATTCAACCAAAACCGTGCATTACACCTGTCATTAATAAAATTATCCCTCAATCTACATCTTCTGTCGTAGATATGTGATAAATTAAAAGGCTAACGGGTGGACGGAAGTTGACATAATTGCGTCATACTTGGGGTAATCCCTTCCAATTGTAGCACTGATACGAATATTCAAAAGACGTCGATTTTGAATTCGATCAACAAAAAAGTTAAAATTAAGGAAAGGGATATTACAAACTGTCAATTAAAACTTTTATTACACAAATTTTTTATAAACTTGTTTATAAATGCGTATATTTTGAAATATTGAAACATACAAACGGTGCAGGGAAATCTCATTTACACACAGATGACAATTTCCGTCTACCTTTTAGATATTTATCGCATATCTAAGGCAGTATATGCAGATTGAGGGTTGATTTTTATTAATGACAAATGTAATGCACCGTTTTGGTTTAATCGGTTGTGAGCTTAGGTGTCGAAACACCGATCAGAAGACGAAGAGGATCGCAAATATAATTTTACCGATGAGTTTTAAGCAAAAAAAAAGTCCACCTGATGTGACAGTTTAAAATCAAATCAATATGGCGGCGATGGGTACCTTGTGTATTATAATGTATAGGGTATTTATTTTCTATTATATGAAAACTTTATAACGTCAGGTGCCTTGTGATTTTGACCTAGTTAAAGGCCAGCAATTTTTTTCATACTCAACACAATATAGATATAAAAAATACTATAATGCTGGGCTTTTTATTATTCTTTGTCATTATTGGAGATACCACGAGGAGAAAAAAAAATATGAAGTTTGGTTGATCGCCATTTTGAATCCCCATTTGGACCTTTTCATAGGGCTAACATATTTTTTTTTACTCGTCACACTTTGATAATGATTAAAAAAATAGGCTTGAACAATTAAAAAAATAATGATCAAAAAATAAGAATAAATTATACAAAAAGGTCCAGACTACATACAGAATAATTCCTCTTCTCCAATAACAAATAAACAGCAGACGTTGAGGTTTTGAAAAGAAATAGGCCAGCGTTTCCCTTTCACATTTAGTATGTACTCTTCAAACATATGAGGGGAACCATTGTACACTATTTGTAAGGGTTGGGTTTTGCGATCTGTTTTATTATTTGTTTTGATTACTTTTCGTTGTAACCATATCATTTGTAAAGTATTGTGTATTCTAAACCTGTATTTATTAATTGAAAAAAAACTCGAATATTGTGTATGCATCTCCTTAGGGTTATGAGTCATCACTATCTCAATTAAACCAAATTTCTTATCTCCGATTTTTACTTTGAAGTTGAAATGTTTGGGGAAAAAAATCAAATGGCGTGCAAGAATGACGGACGACAACAGATAGCAATAGGTAACCTGAGTGACTCGGGTAATCTAAAACAAAAAAAATAAATATTTTTAAATTATGTATATGTACATACTAACTACATAAGGCTCCACTACATTTGAAAATTTCTGGATTTACATCTGCTGTATTACGGTATTTTTTTTATCTTGTAATATTAATTTGTCTTTTAAGTTTATCCCATAAAGGTACATATGTTTTAGAAATGTGAGAAAATTACAATCCAAAATATTAATGACAATATGTTGAAATATGAGTGCAAGTAGGTGTTAAATGTTTGAACTTAAGGGTTCCTCTGCTAAATGAAGAATATATTTTAATTTACATGTAGGATATTTATTGTTTTAGAATTTAATTATGGTTGTAACGCGGCATTTGATTGGATAGAAAAATTAAGTTAAATTTGTATAACCTGGTTTGCACGTTACAAGACACGTCACAATGCTCCAACGTCAAAAACGTATTAATCCGCTTGATGTTACGTTTGAATTTTGAACATATTAATATCATTTTCAAAAGTAAAACGCACCCAATTTGTACAGTAAATTACAGAAAATTAAATTATAAAGAATGACCTCAATATACACCCAAGTTATACTCGTATAACCTGGGTTGAAGCAATTCACACATTGAGTTCATTTCTTAAATATCCCCAATTATCCGTCTACTTCTTGGTATTAATCTGACGTGTTCATTTCTAATAAACACACATCCGCATTGAGATAAGTACACGTAAAAAAAACAAAATCCCAAAAAACAGCAGGGAACTTTCAGAGTTACCGGTTTATATATATCGTATGTTTAACAAAACTTTTCACTGAAAATTTTCATTGGCTTACAAGCTTTACGTAGGTAATTAACTCTTTAACGATTTTTGTTTCTAAACTGTATGTAATGTTATTACATGCATTTCTATTTCTATTTATGAAAATTGAAGTATATTTGTCACGTAGAGCACCAGAAACATTCACCTTTAAAGTAAAATTACAAATAGAAACACGTCAGATAAATACCGATAATCAGACGTTTCTCTGTAACGAATACTCGTGGTAACATGATAACTAATGTTTTGTAATTCCAGTTTTGAATTATCTAAAGTTCAACTAGATAGCAAGTGTGCCTCTCTCTCTCTCTCTCTCTCTCTCTCTCTCTCTCTCTCTCTCTCTCTCTCTCTCTCAGTTTGATTACATTGTTCATTTGATATACCTATACACGTATTTAGAAGATCATGATCAGAAATATCGGATCTTAAAGGGGCATGGTCACGATTTTGGTCAAATTCCATTTTTTTTATTATATACAATGCTTTAGGAATGCATTTCTTATGATCAGATGAACTTTGAGGGTCAATCATAGAGTTAGAAGCAAAATCAGGGCTGACAATTCTTTGACATGTAAACAAGGTTCGTGCTCTGTCTTTGTTTTCACAGGCTCAATATACCAGTAAAAATCTTTTTCAATCTGATTTGTTTATCTTTTTATTCATTTGAAGGATAAAAAAAACAGTTCATAACCTTTACTACATTCGTTTTAGATCTAAAACTGGAATTTTCACTTCAAAATGTAAACAAAAGCATTGTTTACACAGCAAAGAATTTTAAACTCTCTAAATCGCTTTTAACTCAATAAATGACACTCAAATTTCGGTTGCCTATTAAAAATGTTTTACTGAAAACATTGTAAACATTAAAATAGAAAGAAAATATTTTTTGATCAAAATCGTGACCATGTCCCTTTAAAGAAGGAATCTGATCCAAATGTATCAAATGGGCTTTAAATATTTAGACCAATATATATGCAGTGCGTACTTACAATGAAAATATCTTCATGTCCTTATGTAACTAGATAGAAAGTTGCGTTTTCTTGTTAGATAATACACGTACATGTATATACTTTCAAGGAAACCCCATGTGTATGAAAAAATGCATTGCATGAGATTACTTATCCTTCCTTTTGATATAAAACCAACACTATTCAGATTTGGTTCGAACTTAATTTCAAGTTTGAACTTTATATACATGTAACACGGACACAATTTATGGTTTTAAGATATCCAACAATAACCAGAAACAATTTTTATTAAGACTTACATGCATTGTATCAGCTCACTGTAAGACACCACATACTTTTCAACAATTGGTTGTCCTTCATGTAGTATCACTTTATATACGCTACGATAAGAATCAAAGGGAAATTATATTAAATGCAAGATTACTACTACTAACTAGTCTCTTTGACAGTGACTCATTGAAAATACAAAATGCTACCTCACTTGTATCAGTGTCCAGATAAAGGTTAAGCGTAATTTGCGCTGCAATTCGTTTTGTTCGCGGAATCGGGGTTTCCTGGAATGCATAGGTTCAAACAATGGGCTTTAAATACCTTCTGACGTAAGTTTATAACAAGGAAGAATAAGTTTAAACAAGTTGAATGTAAGTTGTTTCTCTGTCGGTGTTTGTTAAAAATTTTGTTTAAGTATTATAGTGGTTATATTGCTGATTATTACCCCTCAAGAACAAAGAAAGTGAACGTAAAAACGTTCTCTCTTTTTCTTCGTAGACTCACCGGCACCTTTACACACACACAACACACATACAATCGCGCGCCATGTTTTATGGGAAGTTTTTGCAACAATTATACTCTTTTGGGTTTTCTGCTGGCATATGTACTTCATATGTTCAGATACTGCGAAATCAACATATTATATTGTTTGGTTTGTGTGCTTTGACGACTCATTTTTTACAATGGGGTTTTGGAGAAAATAATATATAATACACATTAGATGCTCTCTCTCTCTCTCTCTCTCTCTCTCTCTCTCTCTCTCTCTCTCTCTCTCTCTGTGTGCTGTTTTAAAGTATTGAATGTAATAAAAAAAAAGTACATTAACATTAATTCCAACCATTTAACAAGAGGCCCATTGGTCATATCGCTCACTTGAACAGCAATAGCTATATTGAAATCAGATATATGGAGTCAAATATGAAATATCTTGACAATATTGTAGAATAGATTCTGTAAAAAAAAATTTTTATATTTTTCTCCAGATATTCTTATGTTAAACATTGAGTCCCTTTTGTAACATTTTTAGCATTGCAGTTCTCAAGAATTTCTTAAATAAGTGTTCATATATTTATAAACCTACATCACACTTTAGCTCCTGAAGAGGCCCAAAAATTGTCCAGGGGCCACAGTCGTATGAATTAAGAATCAACGATATATTTAAATATTCTATATTGCGTTTTGTGACACGTTTCAGTGTTAACTCGTAATAAAATGACGACGTCAGCGTTTAAGGCGGCGCAGCAGTAACTGATAAGATTTTGTAAAGACCCTGAAACAAATCTTAAACGGCTTTTGAAGTAAATAAAATTGATAAAATCGCTAAGAATGCGTTTTGTGAATGAGTAGTTTAACAACATTGAAAATATTCGGACGAGTATGATGACAATAAGTGGAAAAAAGAAACTCCGACCAATAAAAATGGACGACAAAATGATGAAAGACATTTCGGTAGGGCGGACGTTAGACAAGTATTACAGAGCAAGTGTGGAGTCGTCATATCGTTTTTATTTAAAAAATATATTTAAAAACAAAACTCGAAATGTATGCTGAATATGCACTCAGGGTATATATTCAGAGATTTTTTTTCCAAGACAAATTCGGAAATAAAACGTAAATGTTATCGTAAACGCTGTGGAGGGTTCAGCAACAACTTGAAGACTACAAATTTTCGACGTCGCAATTGCGCCGCCTGACAAAACTTGTTGTTATTAATTATTCATTTTTTCAAGAAATATATAAAGTACAGATTTAAAATTTTAATACTGTTTGACAAAGGTTCATCGAAGAAAACAGAAATTTAATGAAATTGTAGTGAACATGTTTTAAATAAGTTATGTGTTCTGTCTACGCTATTTTGGGACAACCCTCGTATAGATGCATGTATATAAGTAATACCATGTCTTACAAATTTTGAGTTTTAATGAAATGATCACAATTTTGATAACATAACACTATTGATAAACTTAAATTTACACAAACTGTGGATACTTTCACCAAATTACAGCTTTTCTTGGCGATTGGTTTTTAGCTCACTTTAACTAAATGATCAAGTGAGCTTTTCTGATCAACCGTTGTCCGTCGTCCATATGTACGTCTCTGTCTGTAAACTTTTAACATTTTTGACTTCTTTTCTAGAACCACTTGACCAAATTTAACCACACTTGGTACAAAGCATCCTTATGGGAAGGGGGATTCTAAATTGTAAAAATAATGTCTTTAAAAATCATCTTCTCAAGAACCACTGCACCAGAAATGCCAATATTTACAACAAAGCTTCTAAATTGTTTTAATACTGGGGCTCCAAAGGGAAGGTTCAAAGTTTAACATAGGAATATATTGGGAAAATGTTTAAAAATCTTCTTCTCAAGAACTACAATGCCTCAATTTGTGAGATTACTATGCAATCATCCTCAAAAAATGTAGAATCTAGATAGTTAAAACAGTGATCACCAGACTAATATTGGGGCCCCATGACGGGTTCAAAGTTTGACATAGAAATATTTAGGGAAAATGTTTACAAATCTTCTTTTCAAGAACTACAATGCTACAATTTGTGAGATTACATGTACAATGCAAGCATCCTCAAATAATGTAGATTCTAAATTCTTAAAACCGTGCCCCGGGACTAATACTTGGTGCCGCAAGAGGGGTTTAAAGATATTCATACATATAGAAATATATAGCGAACATGTTTAAAAAAAATCTTATTATCAAGAACTACTATGCTACAATTACTATGCACGCATTCTAAGATTAGGTAGATTCTAAATTGTTTAAATTGTTACTCTTGACTAATACTGGGGCAGCAAGAGGGGTTCAATGTTTAATTTTGAAATATATTGGGAAAATGTTTTTAAAGAAATAAAATAAAATGATACGATGAACTGTTGTTCAGGTGAGAGATGTGGCCCATGGGCCTTTTGCTTAGAAGATGCTTAAAAAACATTTTTCTCTATATATTCCTGTGTACAATTTGACACCCCTTCCCATTTGTGGCCTCATCCTACTCCTGAGAACATGATTTGAACAAACTTGAACCTACACTACCTAAGGGTGCTTTTACGCAAGTTTTAGCTTTTCTGGTCAATTAGTTTATGGGAAGAAATTTTAAAGAAAAAATCACAAGATATTCCTATGTAAAATTCGACCCCACCCCCTAAAGTTTGGCCCAACCCTACCCCTGAAGATCATGATTTGAACAAACTTGAATCTTCACTACCTAAAGATGCTTTAACACAAGTTTGAGCTTCTCTGACCAATTGGTTTTTCGTCAGGATTTTTGAAAAATATCAACAAATTTTCAATAATTCTCAATTATCACCCCTTGAGACAGGACGTAACACTTCATTTCAACAAATGTGAATTCCCTTTACTCAATAATGCTTTGTGCAAAGTTTGGTTGAAATTGACCCAGTGGTTTTGGAGAAGAAGACAAAACTGTGAAAAGTTTACAGACAGACAGACAGACGCACGCAGGACAAAAAGTAATCAGAAAAGTTCACTTGAGCTTTCAACTCAGGTCAGTTTAATATGATGGGAATTGATCAATGAATTTTAGCTGGAGTCATTTCTTACGCAATAACCAGGCTATAGCTACGGTGCACGGATACCGGGTAATGACTGAACAATGATTCAAATCGTTCCACACGCAAAAATGTAGTTTAAACTTAAATGAGAACGCAGAGTGTATAGCATGTTAATTACTCAATGTAAATAAATAATATTCGAAATACTGGAGTTTGCAAAATGTAAACTTCTGTTAACTTGGATATTGGTATACTTAATTAACTTGCATTATTTAATTAACTTTTGATGACATTGCCACTCTGCAATGTATTTTATGTCACATCAACATTTAATATAGAATATGACAAGTTTGTTTTGACGTTTAAGAGTGTTGTTTGAAGATGAAAATATGAAACGCTTGTAACATTTCGAAAATATATATGTTAGCTCATAAAGATTAGCATACGGATTAGCAATGAATGTCAGCATGTTTCTAATTGTAGTATACGTCTTACACAATTCACCGAGAACGCTGAAGGATGCCCTCCTGTGAATGTTTAATATCAGTAATAATCAGGTGGTTATTTATGGCTACACTGGGCTTAAAAAGGGTATGACATTGGTAGCTTTTCTGGCCTAATGGTTTTTGAGAAGAAGTTATATAAATATTTTCTCTATATCTATTTATAAAACTTGACCCCCCATCCCATTGTGTCCCCACCCCTACCCGCAGGGACCATGATTGTAAAAAAACATCTTGAATTTATACTACCTGAGGATGCTTTTACACAAATTTTAGCATTTATTGCCTGATAGTTTTTGAGTACAAGAATTTTTAAAGGTTTTCTCTATATATATTCCTATGAAAAACTTGATTTCCCCCGACATTGTGGCCCACCCTACCCCCGGGGACCATGGTTTAAACAAACTTGAATACACACTACTTAAAGAAGCCTCCACACAAAGTTTAGCTTTTCTGGCCGAATAGTTTTTAGGTAGAAGATTTTGAAAGATTTTCTCTATATATTCCTATGTAAAACTTGATCCGCCCATCGTGGCCCCACCCTACCCTCGGGAACCAATATTTGAACAAACTTGAATAAAACTACTTGAAGATGCTTCCACATACATGTGAGGTTTTCTGGCCTAATGGTTTTTGAGAAGAAGACTTTTAAAGATTTCTAAATATATTCCTATGTAAAACTTGATCCCCCCCCCCCCCCATTGTTGCCCCACCCTACCCTCGGGGACATGATTTGAACAAACCTAAATATGCACTACATGACGATGCTTTTACACAAGTTTTAGCTTTTCTGGCCTAATAGTTTTGGAGAGAAAGATTTTTAAAGATTTTCTCAATATATTCCTATGTAATCTACCTAACCATCGTGGCCCCACCCTGCCCTCGGGGACAATGATTTGAACAAACCTGATTATAAACTACCTGAAGATGCTTCCACAAAAATTTGAGCCTTTCTCGGCAAATTGTTCTTGAGAAGATTTTTGAAAAATAACACAAAAAATAATTCAAAAATTCTAAATTAGGGTGTGGCCCTTCATTTTCACAAACTTGAATTCCCTTCACTCAGTGATGCTTTGTGCCAAGTTTGGTTGAAATCAGTCCAGTGGTTCTGAAGAAGAAGATCCAAATGTGAAAAGTTTACAACGACGACGACGACAACAACGACAACGACAACAACGGACAAATATTGATCAAAAGAGCTCACTTGTGCCTTTGACTCAGGTGAGCTAATAATGATGATGTTTCACACTGGTTAAACGAATCTAACGCCGGTGATAATGTGAAAAAAAGTATTTATATGAAAATTAGTATGGGTGTTTATATCATTTTCAGTGTGCCTTTGTTGTGATATAACTTGAAATGATGTAATATGTGATACAACATTAAATATCTATTTGTATATTTTTTGTTGCTGAATATATGCAATATGCTTTTGTACACTTTGCATCATTTATTGGGACCGTTCTTTAGAACAACAATGAATTATTCAATTGTCTTTACCTTTGACTTCCTTTCCATTGTAGACAGGATTCGTAATGTTATGTAATTCCTAAAAATGGTTGGTTATCTTTAAGACTCACGTGTATGAAATAATAATAGGGATACCAATTTCTAACCGGATAATCGGTTAATTATTCAGATCGATGGTAACCAGTTACATGTACAAATACAGTGATCGGTTAGTCGTATAAAGTATGAATACTTTACTTAACAACTTAACAATTGCCCCAATGAATCACCAGATAACCGGAGAAGAAATCAGAAAGGTTGTGACGAAGGCTCTGGCTGGGAATCGTGCAAATTTGAAAAAGTTCCATATGAGGTACAGACGTCTGAAACTATTAGAAACGTTTTACACAAGATGTTTATGCTGTTCTTTGACTCTAGAATTATACCTGCAATATGCCCGATTCTGAAAGACACGTCCACTGACCCACTTCTTCAATTAAATTACCGTGGAATAAGCCTCCTCTGGTCATCGCTAAAATTGCATTTTGTTTTCTACAAAAATCCATCACCAACCTAGACTACAACAACCTACTAGTCGTTGGGCAAAACGGATTTTGGAGAGAAAGATCAAACTTAGATCACATTTTTACTCCGAATAGCAAATTAAACATTGAAAACCAACGTTTGCTACTTTTATAGATCTACAAAAGGCATTTGAAATGGTTTACAGTGGGTTGATTGATTTTACTCTACTAAAACAGAGTGGGTGGCTAGTTTTACGAAGCTTTCAAATCTTTGTATTGTGACACTTAATCATATGTACACTTCGGCGACCATTACACAGACTGGTTTGAATGTAGATCGGGTGTTAGACAATGATATATTCTCTCTCCAACACTATTTGTTTATCAACAACTTCGCTATGCAATTGAAACATCTCAACATGGGATTCAAATAGGCTTATATAAATTGAACGTCCTTCAGTACGCAAACATCGATATAACACTGACTGAGGAAGAAGAGGGTGACATGGATGCAAAGTTCGATGTTCTTTCTTGCTGGTGTAGGAAATGGCGGCTACGGATTAACTCTCTAAAATATAAAGTAGTACATTTTCGTAAGCGTCTGCAAAAGAGAAGTGATGATGTAGAGACTGTCTTGAATATATAGCATCCTATAAGTATCTTGGGGTGCTTTTAATTTTAATGAACGCGCTACAATTAAGAATAATACATAGACATTCTACACGTACTTAAAACATTGAATCTGTACATGTACAGCAATGGACGCATCTTTTTGGGGTGCCTCTGTTGACTTCGATTGTAGCTATTCAAGGAAATATTGACTGGTTTCCTTCATTCTATCGCCATCAAGATAACATGCTACGATTGTTGAATCGTGTCGTTATTATGAGTAATGGTAGTTTTCTTGTGGGATTTGGAAAAATCAAATAACCAGATCTGATCACATCATGTTAGACTTCTATTATTCCTATCTCTCGAAATGTCCATTGTAGATTTTAGCTCATCTGAACTAAAGGTTCAAGTGAGCTTTACTTGATCGCCTGTTGTCCGTCGTCCGTCCGTCTGTAAACTTTTCACATTTTTGACTTCTTCTCTAGAACCACTGGGCCAAATTTAAAAAAAAAACTTGGTACAAAGCATCCTTATGGGAAGGGGAATCTAAATTATCAAAATAAGGAACAAACTTTTTTTTTAAAAGGGAGATAATTTCGAAACTGGGAAAATTGGGTGGGTGTCTTACAAAATCTTCTTCTAAAGAATCACTGCACCAGAAATGCCAATATTTACACCAAAGCTTGTATATATAGTAAAGATTCTAATTTGTCATTCCTGGACCAATACTTGGGCCCGAAGAGGGGTTCAAATTTTAACGAAACTTTAGAAGAAATATATAGGGAAAATGATTAAAAATCTTTTTCTCAAAAACTACATTGCTTCACTTAGTGATATTACTATCCAAGTACCCTAAGATAGTGCAGATTCTAAATTGTGAAAACCGTGATCTCCGGACTAATTTGGGGCCCCAAAAATATTCAAAGTTTAACATAGACATATAATGTGAAAATGTTTAAAAATCTTCTTTTCAAGAATTACAATGCTACAATTTTTGAGATTCCGATGCCATCATTCTAAGATAGTGTAGATTTTAAATTGTTAAAATCATTTTTTAAGTCTCCAAAAATAAAACAAAGAAATTTCCGTGATAAGTTTATCATAGTTTAATTATCTGGAAACATGTTTATCGACTAGTGTTTTATTTATTTCGATCCCGACATCAATTAATAACACTTATAGGGATCAAAGAAATCGGGACCCATTATCACTAAATTCAAACAACTTCAAAGGTGTCGATCTTGGTACTTACAAAGTTTTGATTCACAAACACACAGTTAGGAAAGGCAAAGAAACAAAAAATAGTAAAGATTAAGGAAAGAAAATTAATAAAGGTATAATCAGGAACTCGTTATAAAAAAAGAAAGACGTGCTTTATCGTAACATGGCTGCTTATACATATGCATTCTGCATTCTGACTTATTAACATGTTTCAGTTTGTTTTGGATACACAACATTAAATGCTAAACACCATGTGCTGCGCTTGGTCTTTGTAGAAATAATTCACAGTATTTTTGATATCTATTTTTCAAACATTATGGAGTAGCGATGTTCCGGGCTGCTAAAGGACTAAATGCCCTGAAGGGGCTTTCACACCTACCCTAAAATAATCTTGAGATTTTCCACCCGGTGAATCTCGAGCCTTTAGTTGTAAGCATGATTATTAAAGTACTGTATCAATAAATTATTAATGAAAATATATTATAACTTCTAAAATTAGGATAACAGTGTGTCTTGTGAGTCGGCACTCTGTCGAGTGCAAAAATTGATTTATAGCTCAATCTATAACACATGAGAGTTACATAATTGAACTAAGAAAAAAAATATTGAAATTGAATAACAGAAAAGGCTGTTATAAACAGTCAAAAATCGTACAGGGGGTGTCAGGGACATGTACAGGGTAATACAGTTGCTTACATGGGATGATAGTGGCGTACAGGGGGTGACAGGGGCTTACAGTGGCACACAGGGGGATGTGTACAGTGGCTTACAGGGGATAATTGGGTGTACAGGGGTTGTGTACAGATGCTGACAGGGAAAACACAGGGGGTGACAGGGAAAGGCAAGGGATTTTAATACGGACAGGGGGTTTCTAGAGCCAGTAGTCCTCAACAACCAATATTTTATTTGATGGATCGATACAGAATCTTATAATGAAATACAAAACAGAGACCAATATCAACTTTCAATTATTTCAGGAACATTTTTCTATTTTTTTTTTAATTAATCCCATTTTGATATGGGAAAATTATTTTGACTGCAAATATGGTATTTTAGAGCTTAAAATTCAGTCTCATTTGATGTGTAGTATAATTATGAATACAAACATGCCAAAGATGTTCTGTTCAAGTCTTTAATCTTTTATGTAAAAAAAATGTTTTTCTTTTTTGTTTTTAAATCTATGGATAAAATCCAAAGAATAATAGTCACATTAAGCCCGAATCAACAATAATATTTTAAGACGAATTTTTGAAAAAATGCTTAATTTTAGAAAAAAAGTTTATCAAATTTGAACCAATCCTGATTCAAAAAATGTGATTCCGATCAGAATTTTTTTTATTGACATTTTACAAAAAAATTCCAAAATTTCATAGAGAGATAAAGGGAAAATGTATTAAAATATTCTCTTAAAGAAATACAATGCCTCCCTTAGTTATTTTACTTTGTAAGCACCCTAATATCTTAATATCCCCGTTCTTTCATTTTTTATAATTCGTATAGTTCATTTGAGAATTTTGTCATCTTTATCATGCTTTGATGCCTAGGATATTAAGATTGGTCTGCAGTTGAAGCATCTTAGATCTTATGATATGATGTCCCAAAAAGTAGGCTTCTTTTTATGCATTGTTTAAGGTATGGCAAAATCTTGAAATATATGATAGTTTTATAATATTTTTGGAGAGTTCAATTCATAATAAACCCTTTCGATTTATTATCATTATTTTTTTTATAATTATTTCAAATTTGAGTTTAGTAATAAAATGATACAGAACTATTGTTCAGGTAAGCGATATGTGGCCCAAGGACCTCTTGCTTTTTATTTAATCGTGAGGTCTGTAACCTGAATCTAGCCGAGACCCAACTTCAACAGAAATTTGTGAATGGCTGGCACAATGATTTACAAAGTGTTTTAA
Source organism: Magallana nippona (assembly GCA_033439105.1). NCBI lineage: Eukaryota > Metazoa > Mollusca > Bivalvia > Ostreida > Ostreidae > Magallana > Magallana nippona. The sequence goes on along the minus strand of CM065919.1, from coordinate 17,122,893 downwards.
AGCTCAGAATTTACAAGTCTTTTTTTAAAGTGATTTTAATTTAGAGAAATATGTTACAGTTATATACTTGCTTAAAAGAGATGTGGTGTTCTCCCTATTAGAAAAGAAACGGGGCGACTTAGAGGGAAGGAATCAAACGATAGATTATACTATATAATCTGCAGAAGCCATAGAGGAACTTCACTTACTTTTTAGGACATAATAATAGGACATGAATTTGTTGTGCATAGCACACGCATATGTCTATATTGGACACATACATGTGACTACAAAGGATAATGATATTAATAAAGGACAAATAATTTGTCACAGGCAATTTTAATCGACATTTGATGTTCACTTTTTACTTTACACGATAGACTGACTAGTAGGCAACGTGTATGGAAAGTATTTCATCATTGTTTCCTCGTTGTTGTTTTTTTCGTAAATTGTTATGACAAATTATTGCCATAAAACATCACAAACAGTGTATGTCCTGTAAACATACCTATAAAATATTCGGTGGTATCAATGACAGTAAGTTTAAAATAATAGAAAATAAAAATTTGGGCATTTTTATAAAAGTAATAAGTAATCTTTTAATCGGTCGGAACAAATTACGATTCGCAGATTAGCAATTCTGATTGCCATCCCTAAAATGATAATAATAAATCATGAACAATGTATTGTATAGTTACACTCAGTTTATAGTTCCATTTATGTTTGCATTGGGAATCTGCGACGTTCAATTTCTTGTAAACACACTTAGCCTTGTCACGTCACGCGTTTTGAATAGTTATTATAGTAATATTAAATGAAGCATTCAAAAATCGTTAAATCATATATATTATTTCACAAAAAAATTATTTTTCTCGACAAAGTTTTTGGCACTATCGGGGAGGCGAACGAAATAACAAATTAAGATGGCTGTTCCATCTGTGTTTCATATCCCTGACTAAGAGCGTCTATAATGGGCTTTAAGCGACGATACATAAAATGTGTATACAAATAAACATCAATATGAATATAAAAATATAAGCACTGAATGCGTATTTCTGGATGTCGTCGGTCCTTTAGGTGGCACGGGACAGTTTTTTTTTTACACAATTCATTGTAGCCAGGGGATGTGTGTCTTCGGAACTCTGAAACTAGAATTTCCTCAGTTCCCATTCAGCACAAATACCTTTAATTCACTCGTTATAAAGCCAATCACAAATTTCTGAAGAAAATTACTAGTCAAAACCTGTAAAATTTTCTACATACTGTTTTTTTATGAGATTTTGACCCTTTCATATTTTGCTAATTTTTCATGATTTTTCAGCTTTTTAGACCTCCCTCCCCACCCCCTCCCCCCCCCCCCCCTGCAGGTTGCACCATCACATGACAGAAACTTACCGGTGTATAGTTTACAATGTCCAATCCACCTACTGTTCATGTTATTTTACCTCCCGTCTGTAACTTGCAATTTCACTGTGTAAAGTCAACACAACTGTCATAGCCGCAAATTTCGCATTTTACTTCTGATTCCCATGTACCTAACATATGGGGCCTAAATATTGCATGTCCATTTCAACAAGAGACATCCCTCTAACTAATGATAATCATTAAAAATCATTTCATGAATTTTAGCAACACTCATAAGCCTTCATGTACAGCAACTCTCAATTCTACAAACATAGTGACGGGTACTTTATCCGAAACTGTCCCTTGCTACCTTAACACACCAGGCCGTGTCTATAGATCCTAATTACTGCTATTTATAATTTTTAGCGAATTTACATTGTTGAATGTATTTTTCATCTGAATAACCGATCACAAATACCATCAGATTTAATTATCCGATATTTGCATTGTTCGGCGGTTATTCGGTTAACTGAGTACTCGTTGACAACACTACTCACAATAAAAGAATAGAGGAACTTATTCGGTATTCAAGGAATAAAAGAAATTATGAGTTTTTCTTTTTCAAAATTAACATAAATGTAGATAATAACGTCATTTTAAAGCGTTAGACTGTAACGCAAATTCAACTTACCGTAGAAAGGTTTTTCCGGTGATAATTGGTTTTGCGATGCTCGACTCATTGTATGTAAAATAAATTTAATGACACCTTTAACATATTTCTAATAATTTGTTTAAAAATATCTTCTGTGCAAATTATGTTATTGGTTTGTTTTATGAAACAACGCGTACCTTACTCTTGTCAATAAGCTAAAAGAAAATATGAAATTCGAAAAAGGTTAAGTAAATTCTAACATTGATAAATTGAGGACGATGTGAAATTTTCTTTAAAAACATATACTTTAAGTCAATGACCAAATCCCAAGATGAGTGAATTGGTACAAAAGAGCAAAGAGTCATATTTTTTGATGCAGAGTTACTTATGATGAGCATTGATATATGAGTTTAGCTATAATCAAAAGGACAATTGATTAACTGATCTTTTATACTGTAATAATATCCGTAAAAGTAAATTAGTAAATACTCTTAATATCGACACATCATTATTCAGTATTCAACGCATAAAATATTGTGCATTATTCTAAAAATATGTTTTACATAATCTAGCTATCCGTAATAGTGTACGTATTAATATACGTAATTTTACATTTATATTAATTATTATTTTGCTCAGATAAAAGTTGATATTCGTTGTTTTGTTCACTAATCATATAATAGGGCATAAGCATTATATTTTCTTTAAGAATATGCTATTATACATATATGTATTTATATTACATGGCCATGGCTTTCAGGGAATATTTGTCTCGAGATGACAGGAAAGCCGGATGCCGAAGGCAGAGCGTGACAAAACACTTAGGTGTAAATTTTACAGATTAAAACTGTGTAAATTTTACACTTTAAAGTGCAAATTTTACAGTTTAAAGTGTAGAAAAAAAAATGTGAAGTGAATATGTGGCACTAATACGCTTCCGTAGATATGCACACGAGGATGATACGATCATAAAGCAGTTTTGGGAGGGCAATATAACTATTGCCAGTAAATTATCAGTGTTTCCGGGAGGGCAATATAACTATTTCTGGCGTGATGCAGCAGTTTTCGGGGCATAGGAATAATATTATCTCATTTGTAACGAGAAAACTATTTAAAAAGGTTATATAAACTAATGGTTCAATCAATATCTCGTAATTTTAGATTAAGTCCCTTTTATCCTACTCCAACTAAGAAAAAGGTATGCCATATAGTATTACAATTGTCTATACCTGATATGCACCCAAACATCTCATCGCAGTAGGTCTTTTCACAAGAACAATTGTGAGCACATTTTGCTCCATAATGCGGATATAGGCATGGTCTGCAGAATATCAGAACAAACCCAAAAATTATCAATTTACCGTTGATATTATATAAATTTTATGAATATTAATATTGAAATTATATATTATAATAGTCTTTTTTCCATCGGATAGGCGTTGTTAGTAGGACAAGTTGACCTATGCAAAGTTCGAAGCTTTGCAAATCTATAATCATCCTGTCATTGCAAATAGAATCGTCTTTTTACAAGTGTGTATTATTTAGATATTACTTAAGTAATATTAATGTATCTCAGTATCTAGATTGTGTTCATACAGTGGTTTAGCGCGTACGTAGATCGGCAACTGATAAATCACGTAGAATTATACGTAGAATTATCTATCTATCTATCTATCTATCTATCTATCTATCTATCTATCTATCTATCTATCTATCTATCTAATTAGTATCTATCATCTATATATCTAATAAATAAACTGACCTTTGCATGTGTTGGTATCTAAATCCCACTGTGTATTTGGACAGCATCCACTCAAGAAACTGCAATGCAACAAAAAAGGAAGTTTGCAATTACGTCGAAAATGAATAGATAAATAAATTGATTCATACATTAGATATTTTAAATTTCTGTACAATATGTACATTTTTATCAAACAACACAATCATCATATTTTTTTAAAATACTGCGTTCATTTATTTAATAGTACAACAAACCAATCGTTTATCATAAAACAAACATATTAAGAATGTTATTTCTTTTTCAAAACTTACACCGAAACTATAATTAGTTAATTAAATTTATCAAAAAATTAGTTTTCTTAAGCTGCAATCATTAGAATACGCAGCATAATGTTAAGGTATGATGTTTCTGATAAATGCATGGTTATAGTGTATATATTTGTATTCACTTCTTAAGATATAAATGATATGAACATTCACAATCATACATTTTTTTTCTGTTATAGTTTAATCAAAATCATTTTCTGTTTATTCTAAGAAATTCATAGAATTCCGATTTCAAAAGACACCCTTACTTGACACAAGGTCCTTTTTCTGTGACCACCACACAAAGCAATATAGAAAGAAATATACATAATATGTATACAACTTTTCTGAATGTGAACATTTTATTTTACTCACTATCCAGAACACAATTGTTTATGCTCTGTTAGATTAAAATTTCATTGAGTTATATCTTGTCGTCTGCAGCTGTAACGGATGTTCGATGATGTCCATGCTTTGCATGCAACTTATGAAATACACCTACTGCCGATGTGTTTTTTAAGCTATTCATTTTTTAACAAACTTTAAAATGTCACATTGTCACAAAAAAGTAAACGTTTTTGCAATAATCATTTAGCAAACTTAATAATTAAAGATTTTCATCTATTTTAATTTTAAAAAATGGACATATCTGTAAGATGCAGAAATATTGTATGAATGAAAAATAGATACTGCATAGTATATATAATAATGTCACTTTATTCAAACAACGTAACTTATTTTTTATTTATTTATCAAAGAAACCGGTGATTTACGTCCGTGCAATTTAGGTTAAATAGAAGTAGTGTTATGCGTTTCAGTTTGTACTCAGGTCATAGTTTCCTTGTACATTTATTATTATTCTTCTCACGGGGGAACTCCTTGACACTAAACTTACGAAAACCTGGTACGTATTGATTACAAAACTAAAATAAAAAATAATTATCATTATTAATACACATACCATAAAATAGAGATATATGAAACCGTTACAATATACATTTACATTGAATTTAAAAAGGTTACTTCGAAAATCGACATGCTATGTAGTCATGGTATCTTGCTGACACATAATTAAGGATATTAAGTAAAACTTGTTCAACCTAAAAAACTATGGCCTTAAAAAAAATAGCGTTTTGCTTCAAAACAAATATACAACTGAACGTGTTTCTGCAAAACTGTCAATACATGTCCATTTTACTCGTACTTGGTACTTGTAAGAAGTGTGATAAGTAAACATATTAACGAGAATACACTCTTATTCTGTAAATAAATCAATGAGGAAGGTAGAGTTTCATTCAATATATGCCCTTAAATTCAAAAGTCTTTTAAATCTAACCAAATGCACATATCATATAACACCTTGAATACATGTGTTTAGGAAGTGCCGGTTCAAGTTTCCAAAAGTAATTGATGACTGAAAATTTATTCCTTAGATGTATGCAAGACTGACAAAAATGGCACTTTTCTCAATGTTTTTGAGGAGGAAGATGGTCAGAGGCCTTTGCTCACAAGGAGTTTATGATATGTTTAAGTGAAATTGCATAAGAAAGTTAATGTCAATTTCATTGTGGGCGACGGTATGGATATAGTTTCTTATTCAAAAATTGAAAACAATATATATTTGTAGGGAATTTAAATGTTACATCAAGTGGAAAAATACGCTTTAATAATTTTGCACGTACGTCGCATTGATAAGTAGGCAAGTTATGTCAAAATACAAAGATCAATTGGGCCAGCCATTTTAAAAGTGTTGCAAGCAGATCTAATTTATCATTCAATTAATATTAAAGGTTTGAGCGTATATCAGTCAAATCATTGTTTAACGTTCAAATGAGCGGGTTGATATGCAGTTTAGGCAACGTTTATAAAATGTAAAGATAAAAGAAACCAAGTGGCCCGTGGGCCCCAACGCTCACCTGAGCAACAGTAGCTATGCTAAAATCAGCTTTATGGAGTTATATACAAAATATTTGGACAATATAGGATAATATATCCTTAATGAATAGATTTTCAAATATTTCTCTGGATATTCACATGTTAAAAATTAAGCTCGTTTTGAAACAGGATGATATCATATCACATATTGAGAATTGCAGTTCTCTAGAAGATCGTAAAAATATAAACCTACATCAAACTTTGAACCCCATGTGGAGTACACGAATCGTTCAGTCTAACCAATTAAAAATCAACTATATATCATCATGCCTCCTTATAAGTTATACCATATATCGTAACATTTGAGTTTTTGAAAATAATTTAAAAATTGTTCCTATGTAAATAAGGACCCCCTAATGTGCCACATCCCTACCTCCAGAGAACATTATTTTAATAAACTTGAGTCACCACTATCTCAAGTTGCTTTCATTAAAAAAACAGCTTTTTCGGGCTAATAGTTTTTCATAGGTTCAGAGAAGTATTATTAAATGATTTATCATAACATCGATGTTTTAAATTTAAATATTTTGTTGTTAGTTAATTCAAAACATATACTCAAACTCGACAAATGATATATGTTGATAATGATAATAAAAGTATGAAACTTTTCAATATATTAACGGTTATACAAATGTATTTTTTATGTAATTACAAAAAGAAAAAAATACAATAAAGTTGTATGCAAATCAAAACTCTACTTTACTAAACGTAAGGTATGAGCAAAAGAAAAAAATATTTTGATACACCTTTAAATTATTGATTAAGATACTCAAATTTAAGAACATGTACTTCTTACTTATAAAAACCATGTTTGTGAAGTATGAGCAAAATGGGCTGAATGGGAAATAAGAAATGGTCCGGATATGAATTTGAAACACACATAATTCTAATAAAGTTAGTTTTCTAAACATGTTTTTTTTCCATGTTCTTTTTTTTTTTTATTTTTTATCGAATTTAGTTTACACTGTAAAATGTTTATAAGCCAATTTAAAAACAAAACAAACCATTCACAAAAAAATGAATAAATGAATAAATTCAAAATCAGAACAGGAAACAATAACAACTCTTTTTAATTACATTTATTGGACAGGTGCCTTTCAAAAAACATGCAACACCGGGTTTGGCGATTGAAGGTGTCGCCTTCATCGATATTCACTCAATCGCGCATATTTTATTGGCGATTTCGGTCACAATTTTTACTACTGCCGATTAGGTAAAATTATGAAGTTAAGCTATAGAGAGAGCGAGTTCTGATTCTACAAAATTTGTATTTTTCCTGCAGAATTTGCTTATGCATCTAACTACATTATTGATGAAGATACCTTTTCATATAAAGAATATGTAATATGAAGAAATTCTGAGACAAGTATTTATTTATTTTTTGTAATTGCACCATGTTTATAAATCCTGGAAGGTCAATGATCTTTTTGTACAAGTTGATAAGGCTTGACATGCCAAGAAGCATATGAGCAGGTTATTTAAGGAAGCATATGGGTAATTTAGTGTCTTATTTTGACTGTTATTTTCGTGAGATTAAATAACTGTTCTCAATCAGATCAAAAACTTAGTATTATCCTTTGAAATAGATGTCAATGCAATAAAATCGGGTAGTACATTACTGCCACATCGGTGCATTATCACGTGCCAACTATAAATACCTTACGTGTATTCCTTAACATAAAATGAGATAGAACAGCACTACCCCGCGGTTTTTAAAAAGAGAACAATAAACATACCAAGTGAAGGTAAAACATCTCAGTTTTATCAAAACCGCTGCTAGAATCCTATATTTTCCTTAATTAAAAAGTTATTCATCTAGTTCTCACAAAACCTTCCAAAGTTTTTTACGGTTTGCGTGGAAAACGATATGTTGAATCAACACAACTCAAAACACAGAATTCTAGCATCACTCTTCAATTCCAGCATTGATCAAACTGTATGGGGAATTTTTGCTCTAGTCGGAGTTTTATATCGTAAACAATGACAAAGGGAAGCCTGGCCGAGATCTAAAAGCAAATTCACATACCTTTTAGCGAATAATTGATTAAATGAACATCTCTCCCAGTAATTTTTTGTTCAATTATCAATAAAACACACTAAAATGCTTTATTAGAGTTCTTAGATTAAACGCTGTATCGGATAATTATGCTAGTACCAAGGTTGCATTTTTGCACCCCTTTAGATACAGTTTCGGAAAAATCCAAATATACCAAATAATAGACCATTGTCCAAAGAGTGTATAAACACTTTTGATTTTAGTGTGTTTCACCTGACAGGTGATATATTTACCTTTGAAAATTAATATTCCATAGGAAAATGATATTTCCCATAGGAGAAATGATTCTCCAACAGGGAATATTGATGATCCTATTTACATTTCCTATAGGAGAAAGGTATTTCATGTAGGAATTTGATTCAGACAGGTAGTTTTCCTATAGGAAATGCAGATTTCTTATCGGAATTTATCGAAGCTATTCGGAATTGAAATTCCTTTAGGAATTTCAATTTCCTATAGGAATATTGTTTTTCCTATGGGGGAAATTATTTTCCTGTAGGAATTTATTTTTGAAAAGTAAATATCTCACCTGACAGGTAAAATACAATCATAACAAAGGTGGTTATAAAGTCTTTATGCAATGGTCTAACATATGGCATATTTAACTTTTTCGATATATGCAGCTTAGACGGGTGCAAAAATGCCAACTTGGCACTGACATAATTATCCGGCACAATGTTATTAGTTATATTTTGAATCTGTTTACAATGCTTTCTGATCAAATTTACACGACATTTAACTATAAGTCATGACGTCACCAATGTGAAAATCTACGTAATACAAGCTAATTTGTGGGGGGGAAATTGTCTACAGTATTTTTTTATTTGTTTTACTTTATGTTTCGTTGATTAAATATTTGAATATGTATATAATACGTTAAGATTTGTGATTTCACGGAATCACATGTAACTCAAATTCCGTATGCTCCCTGAACACCCCGGCGTGTTAAGTAACATTTAATCTTGCAATCATAATTGCCTAAACAGTTTACTAAATGATTTGTATACAAAATCCCATTAAATATGAACAGCACAATTATAAAGGTATGCACAAAACGAAAGCAGCCATGAAACAAATCAGGCATGGCAATCAAGAAGTATAAATCTGCATTATCTGGAATAAAGTAGATATTCTGAATTATCGTTCGTTAAAAATACGGGCCACGCATCAGTACTGTCAATTAAGACAAACATTGTATTAAATTGGCATTTTGACAATCTTACATGTAGCAGTAAAAATAGAAATACAAAACAAATAACTAGAATGAAACTGATATCCAAATAACAAAAGCACTTGTACACTTATTTCAGGCAGTAAGACTACATAATTGTTCTAGCTGGTGGTCAGCAGTGACGGTTGTGATGTTTGTGTTTACGTCTCCACGTTATATCATTTTTATTTCGCGTATTACCGTAATTGTTCTAGAATAAGCATGTTTTATTAAGAAACGTAATTCATTTGATTTAGAGGGAAAAGGTGGACCTAAGTTAGTAGAAGGAATTTGTTTTCGGGGTTTAGAAAAAGAACCGTGGTATCGTGTTTTAAATTAAGTAGAAAACTTAATTTTTTCAATTCCATGAAACAAATTATCTGTTAATACCACGCAATCTTGCATATTGGTTGGAAAACAATACAGCAGGGTGTGAAAAAAGGCTATCTTACAAAGACATGATTTATGTATGAAAAAATGAAAATAACAAACCGTCAACCATCTCAAAATTCCATAAAACGAAATACAAATTCAAAGCAGAGCAACATAGACCTCCAAAAAGATAGAGGTAGGATCGGTTGCCTAGGAGGTGTGAGCATCCTCTGCTGACCAGTCACACCCGCCGTGTGCTCTTTGTCGTAATCGGGAAATATATGTGTCATTAAACACTTTTGGGTATGATACATGTATTGATTATAAAATAGTAAAAGTAGTAAGATATCATAATCAAGAGTAACCATTATTTCTGAAAGAAGAAATGTGGATCATGAAATTTTAGTTTATGTCTCACTCAAAGACCGAAGGGTTTTGGAAGAATAATAATTGCAGGATAAATGGTAAATAAGATAAAAATAAAATTAAGTTTACTAACAAAATACAGTAAAACTTGTCTTATCCGGCGGAGGGTGGTTCTGAAAAATTTGGCCGGATTAGGCAACATCCAATTTGGAGGACATTGTCGCAAATTAATTAAAGTATGTAATGCAGTAGGTCTTGATCGTCTATTCTTTAAAATATTCAATTATTCTGAAATATATTAGACATCCAGTGCCAATTTTTATTCTGTTTTTTGATAAACAATAATTGCATTACGGAACACATAAGGGGGTTGTCTAAAAAGTTCGTGGACACACGCAATTTTATTCAAAATAACGGCACAATTATCAGAAAAATATTATCATATTTTAATATAGAGTATAATGATGTATATGTATTAAAATCAGAGCAATATACATTTTTGTAATGGAGTTATCATTGTGTATACATTGCCTGTATAGGCCGCACGGGCCAGTCTGACGTTGAGTTATAACGCATTCTTATAACGTCGTAGTCCTGGGTTTATCCGAGAGTGATTTGCCGCATTCGCAGTCTGACCAGAGGGTACAATCACACGCTCCATCAAAAAATCGCTTTATCACTTGTATATAAGTAAACTCGAACTATTTCGATGTTTTTCCTGTTTCCTCCATCATTTGTTTTGTTTCTATCGGCGTTTTACCTCAATCGACACAAAATTCTATGATAGGGTGCTGTTCCGTGCGGTCAGCTGACGTCGCTTTCAGGCTTTTTTAAAGACATGTTCTTGCCGTACTATATTTTAAAAGCTCTCTACTAGTTTGAAAATGGCTTCAAATGATATATGAAAATGACGTACAACATACACACTACATCGCAATAGAAGATTATGAAATTTTGAAATTGTTTATAAAAACTGTAAATATTCATATCTGAAAACCCAATTACAAAGTTTGGACACTTTTTACGATGGGCCGTGCGTACTTTCCGTAACCTTTTAATGCATAACAATTATAATTTATTTTTAGTGAAAACATTTAAAACCACTTTAGTTTGATTTGAAATTTTATGACAAAAATTTCGATATACATTATGTATATATAAACCCATTTAAAGTGACAAAAATGTGATTGTCCACGAACGTTTTGGACAACCCTCGTACCATGGAAATACGTTTTCAATCAAATCATCGTAATTATACCCGAATTGTCTGAAGAAAGTTCGGGTATGTTGTTATCCTGTTACATCCATCCGTCCGTCCGTTTGTCCGTCCGTCTGTCACGTTTTACTTTCTCATACTGCCCTTACATCTTGATTATAAACCAGCAAACAGAACTCTTAGAGTTTGATTTGGGGGGTCATGTTGTTTTGTAAAAATGTTTCAAAAATTCCTTTGTACTCCTTGGGGTCAAATAATAGTTAAAAAATGACGTTTTTTTCACAAAAAAACCTTCCTCGAACTCCTTTTACATTTTCAACAGTAGACAAATCATCTCTAGGAGTATATTTTGGGGTGTCCTATAGATGCGCAATAAGGTTTCGGAAATTTCAATTTTGACCTGGGGGTCATTAAATGGCTGAAAAAATTACGTTTTTTTTTTTTTACAAAAATTCTGGTTTCAAAAAACGTCAATTTTTTTTTTTTGCAGTAGCCTTATGATCAACTAGAATATGATTCGGGGTGTCTCTTATCTCTTGTGATTGAAATAATGTACCATGAGATGCATAAGGAGGAAGAATATATATGCTTTAGGGTGGGGATCACAAGCCTTTTTAAAAGATATTTGATCATTTCTGATTGGGGGGGGGGGGGGGGTTAGGGTGACCCCCAGAGGTCATTACCTTCTAATACCACAAAAAGATTTGCCTTGACATGATCATGGTTCAAGAAACAAAAATATACATGGTTTAGGAGTTGATATTTCGATGATTTCAAGGATATTTTTAAAATATTCGACTATTCATGTTTTCTGGGGGAAGGTGGATTGGACGATTCAGAGTCTCTCCTCACATTTTTACAGTAGCAAAATCATTTCTCGATTTTTTTAGTATGATGTCAGATGTACATAAAGAGATTTTGGAAATTGCTTTTTTATCTTAAAGATAAAATGTTATATATAATTGTGGAGGGGGAATGACCCAAGGGGCAGGGGCCAATTTGTCTTAAATGTATCTTGACATGATCAGCAGAATTGGACAGAATGATCACTATAGGACATCTGCAGAGTGGGGCCCTAAATAATTTGTTAATAGTTACAAAATCAATCTTCACAAAATATTGAATGATAATATGTTATACATGTATTTAGAAATGTCTATATTTTCAAAATGATTAACAAATTAAGCAGTCAAAATGAGTAATAGATAATCGATTGGCAATTCTGCAATTGATTGCCATCCCTAGTATAACATCACATGTATTTTTTTATATATAATTTTACATGTATATCTGTTAACAATCAGGATTGAAATGCTCAAGTTTTCATGAGTCATAAATCTTGACATACCACATATCTCTTGACAAAAAAGAATAAGCAAAATAAAAGAAAATTACAGTCATTAACTCTTTTTCTATTACTGGTGTATGATGATGGGGTAGGGGGTCTAATGAAGGAAAAACCCCTTCCCCTTCCTCCCTATTATAACTCATATAAACATGATATTTAATACCCAGATTTCATACAAAATGTTACAGTATGATACAGTATGCTGGGAAAGGCAGATCACATTTTAGAAAGTGAAAACCTTAAATGTTTTGTATACCGGTGTCTCATAATATTGCGCTACTACATGTATGATACTTACCTATATTGGTCAACATAATGATAATCCAATTAGAGCACAATATGAATTCCTTTAGCTGATCATCACAAAAGAAACGTTTATTCATGATAATTAATCCTATTCTGCATATCAAAAACACATATGTATATACACCAAGTGAAACCTATCTAACCAAAGAGCTGGGTAAAACTAGTACCCGCTAATGCAACCTGTAGACCTAAGTTGTGTACGTAACTTCGGACAAAGACCATTTACTTGTAACATATTGAATGTATTTTCACAACTTTATTCTTTAAAACAACTTGCACAATTTTATTAGGTAATTAATCATGTAAAGTAAATTTCAGCTTTAAGGTGGTATGGGACACCTAAATATTGCATATTGTGATGTACTCCTTATTGAACGAAACAAATAAAGTATAACATATCATATTTCCCCCAAACATAATGTTACCTAACAGCATAGTGCTATGGGTTAGAGCGTTAACAATGTGTCTGTAAGTAGATAGTTCGAATCCTGCTGGGGCATATCTTATATTTACCTAAATTAAGTTTCCAAAAAATTTAAAAACATATTTTTTGGCCCAAATATTCTTTTGTAAAAAAAATAATTAATTCAAAAACGGTGTAAGTAATTTATCAAATTATAATATAACGACATATAATATACTATAACGCACTTTTATCCACATAAATATATGTTTCTGATACCACCTTTTAAAATCGTTAAAACAGTCCTGCAGTGAAAAACATTGCACAATATGACATTTATTTTGCACTGTTTACAATATTCTTTATCGCAATTACAAGTACAGGCTTTCATTGTTATAAAAATATTCTGATTTTTATTTATCTTTGGGTTGAAGGGGGGGGGGTCAGAGTAATTATTGTTTTTGCAGGGGGGTGGGGGGTTGTAGCATGTGATGTTGGCACACAAAAGCATAAATAAAGCAGGCAACCGCCGAGGGGGGGGGGGGGGATGGGCATGATAAAATTATGTTTGTAATAATTATATAGACCATACTTTCTATGACATGAAATGTCTAGATTTTTGATTAATTTAAAATTCACAGGCAAACAGTTTAAACCCAAGTTGTACATACAAGTAATATGTGTATTATGGGATGTGACCTCATCATTTATGAAAATTATAAGTTTTGAAAAGTACCGGGAATTGCAAGTGACCTTCTTTTTGACTAAAACTGGTACAAGAGAGTGTTATTTAGAGGCTAACACTTGGTGCAGGTATTACTGTCTAATGACAGCATCTAGTTTATAAATATTTTTCAAACATGAGAAGTCCGACATGAGGTAGGTGCATGCTTCACCGGGAATCGTTAAACAAACATTGACCACGCGACAAGTCAACAGGTGGCTGATTACGTAATAGCGAGAAATGTTTTGATGGTTTATTTCCACGTAGCTAAAATTCTGAATTCTTATTCCCATCTAGCTAAAATTGTGATTCTCACACCTGAGTGAGCACTGAGTATAGTCTGTTTTAGGTGTGAACTACCTGTATAAAAATCACATGTGATATATAGTTATATATTCTTGACAATATGGATTAACAGTGTTATAAAAAAATAATTTAAGTTCTATCAATTATTGAAAGGTTTGATATTTATAAATTGAGTAAATGAAATAAATGTTAAAGAAATAAAGAAATGAAATAGAATAAAATAAAATAAATTTAAAAGATAATTAATAAATGTTTGTATCTTCAGAACATAATGGTATAAAAAATCCTTTGATATTTTATATAAATAAATTAAGAGTCTTAAATCCTCATTTGCAGTAGATACTAATAGATATATATGTACAGGTAAGTACTTTTTTTATTGTCATTTTCATAAGTATGGCAAACGCGCAAGTACGGTTGGAATTTCTAGACAATGGAAGAGGAGGCCTTTTCCTTCTACATGCTGGCTACAAGCATTCCATTCGGAAAGTACAACGGGAGACCCTACTGGAGATGTGTCAACAGGCAGTGTCCAGCCACACTTACAGTTTCACATCTTCATTTGGAGTGATGCCGGATTTTTATGGATGTTCAAGTGTAATATAAGATCATTGACATATAATGATTGTATTTATCTGCTATGTATACAAGTGTATAATTGATGTGTATGATGAAATCATATTGGTATTTTAAAATGGTTGTATTTATTAAAGTACTATTAGTCTTAAGTTATTATATCAAGCTTACATGCTTAAATGCGTATGTATCTGATATTCAAAATAAGTTATAAATGCTAAACAGAGTTTGTTGTTGACTGTGATTGTATTTAAGATACACTTTAATTCAACTATGTCTGTTTTCCTTCTCATCACTCAAAAGAATGAATATTGAGTGATTTTAAATAAAATAAAATTTACCTGAGATCAATCATAGAACAAACCCTTTTTTAACCATAAAAATTTACTTCTATTATTTGTTTAGAAAAATATTTCATATTTTTTTTTGATATTTAAAACATAATCTTAAAATTAATGCCTGTTAATTATTCTTCTAAAATAAAACTTATATGTGGTCAATCATAAAACAGACCCTTTTCATTAATAAAATTTACTTCAACATGTATTCATTTTTTTTTTAGTTTAATTATAATCTTTAAAATTTGCCTGCTATTTGTTTATTTAATTAAAAATCTACCTATAGTCAATAATTGAATAGACTATAACTCATCTGTAATTAATTTCCTTTGTTCTCTGACACCCTTACCAGTGAACCATTCCCACTTTGCTAAAATCAGTCACCCATAGAGAATTCAGAATTTTAGCTAAGTGGGAAGTCACCGTTTTGATGTAGGGCACAATGGATAAATATTTAAGAATTTAATAAATAACCAGCATTTTGACAGAATTAACTGTAACTACAACCGTAATTACAAACGATATCGACAGTCTTACTCCTGCGATATCGAGAATCACGACCTCAAAAAAATGGAGTGAAGTATAATCTCATTGATCTAATTTTGGCTTTAAAAAATGCGTATTTATTTATAACAAGACTAAACGGTATAACCTAACATGAGTTGCTAGTTTGAATTGTTATTCACAGTTGTTTATATCAAAAGCAACGACGGGAAAATTGATCGATAATTTATCAGTAATTATCCCGCATAAGGCCGATCAATAAGTGGCCGGATTACGGGAGATAACTCTCACTAATTATAAGCGATCGATTCTTTTCATCGCAGCCGGTTGACAGAATAGACAAGATCCGGATTACACAAAATTTGTTATACATAAAATGATAGGAAAATGTCAAGGGACTGAATAATATCGCCGTATTCGACAACTTGCAGGAATGCACACCACCCGGATTGAACAAGTTTTCTGCATAAATAAAGTTACCCTGGACAAAGACTTTCAGTGCAAGGATAACATATATATATATATATATATATATATATATATATATATATATATATATATATATGTATGTATGTATGTATGTATGTATGTATGTATAATTTTTCATTATAGCTTCACAAGAAATGAACTGTAAAGGACGGTCATAACTATTTGTATGCGTTTGAGATATCTTATTGTGGATACAAGTTTACACTATATTATATTATGTTCTTTTGTTACATTAACAATATATTTCTATGTCATGTCATTTTAAATCAAAACCTAAAAATGGTCTTCTAGATGAGTACATAGGTACAGATTTATGATAGATATAATGAGATGTGAAGTTTTTGCAAACATAGTGGAATTGTTGGTTAATGATTATGTTTTGCCTTTAAGAAGCGGCTTTTTTTGGACAAACAATGAATTCATATTTAAACAACACAAATAGCATAGATAATCGTTTCATCATAAATCATGGTGCAAGGGCAAGAATTGTTCTACTTTGTAAAGTATATTGTTTACTTCTCTTCAACCTAGTAAATAATAGAATGACTGCACGGCGTGGATAAACATTCAAGTAATTCTAAACAAAAATAGACATGTATACTAACATGCGTGTTGCTAATGGGTTAGGGAGGGATTCTTTTTTAAATTTCTGATTAGGAAGTGAAAGTACATTTATATTAAAAGATAAATGTGTTTTACATCAGTTTGTTGCTATAATTACCTAGAATATAATTTGATAATATGAAATATCAGACTTTAAACAAAATGATAAAGAACAAACTCATGAAACTCAGTCTGACGAAACGTTCTATTTTGAAATGTGTTTCAACAAAGAAATAAAAGTATACCTGACATAATGTTCTATTTTGAAGCTTGTTTCAACAATAGAGCAAAGGTATATGTGTTTTATCAGCAAGAGTCAATTGACGAAACTGATCAGAAGATACAAGTTATGATAATAACACTTTTGACTAATTTTGCGGGCATTTTTAACCGGGTTTTCCAAAGGAAAAATCCAGTTATTAAAATGATGAAAATGACGGGCGGGCGAGCGGGCGGGAGCGGCTGCCAAAAGGGTGCCCTTATTGTACGGATAACTTCTCCTACAGTTTTTAAGATAGGAAGTTGTTCTTTTGCAGATCAATTGTACATATATTAGAGGTGTGCATATTGCTAGGAATTTAATTTCTGATAATTTTTGGAAAAGGTACCAGCTGTTGAACTTAGTTTTTTTTTTTTGGCAAAAATATTACATACAGAGTATCCCATTTCTCTAGATAGGTAGTGTTCATCAATTCAGGATTGACAAATGGATTATGGTTAATGTTCACACAAAAGAAAACCTGGTTTGCTGTCATATGTACAGCGTTTCTTTTTTGGATTGAAAAATATATAAAATTGACTTTATTCAATTCTGTATACATACAGAAGTTTTTTTTATTGCAAGTAGCAAATCATCGATTGTAAAAGAATGTTAAACAGTTGGTTTAAAATTGATTAATAATTGATCATTTTCATATAGGTTGTGTTCCGTGGGTTTTTTTTTCATTAATATTTATTAATATTATGGTAAACAAATTAACACAAGCACAATATGCTCGTCAAAGTTTTAAGCATGAATTTTGTTCATATTTCCAACATTGTCTGTATGGTACATGTGTATGCACACTTTGTAAATATATGTGTAACAAATTTATTTGATATATTATAAAACATAGAAAATATCTAAATACTGTGCTTTTCTTGAAGTTTTACATACAAATTTTTGTCTTAAAGAAAATATGCGATTTTGAATTATTTCTTTCCGAAGTTTACCACAATGAGCCAGTGTAAAAGTTATGTAACTGTAGCACGACAAATTTGTAACCTACATACCTTTGAGGCATTGGCGTTCAGTAAGGCTGTGTATCGGTGATTTTATAGATGGTATATGATAATTTGGCATTTAAAGTTAAGGGGCTTACTTAGGACCAATTGTGAAGATCAGTTACAATGTTGACTGTTGATATCTCATAACTTGTAAACTAAAGTTGTGGTTAAATACTATAAAGGCCAAACAGATGACGGCTAGCTTTGTACTGTGGTTACCCGTATAAACAGAGGTGAGATGCGTTCCAAAGACTCATAGTCATTTTACATGTGTACTAATCAAGTATCTCTGCATTTTAGACTTATTCAAGTTTGAAATAGTTACAAGTAAAAAAATAATGAGAAAACGTAATTCGACATTAAAAATGCATGGTCCGTAATTAACATAATGTACGAATAGTTAAAAGCTTTGAAATCTCTTTTCTGTACACAAGTGGTAAATGAAAATGTTATATTTAATCTAAGCTTTATAACATTATTTATTTACACAATATATTTATTTGCTACTCCAAGTTTACTAATATACAGCGTTGTTATTTAGAAGCATAACGAACGATGCGTTCTTTGTCTTCTATTTCGCATAACAACAACCTGCTCGTTGAATATTATTAGCGTCTAGCCTTGACTCATTCAAGCTAATGTTCATTTTTTTTATGAAATGAATATCGGTGTAAATCCGTATTAACAATGCGTCTAGGTTTTCAGAAAACGAATGAGTCATGCTATTTATAACGACACAGCTGTACGACGCATTAAGAAAAAAAACCCCCTGAAATCCAACACCTCTTCAAAAACTTCAAATATGATAAAAACAGTTTAGACTCAGTACATGAGGACCAACTGGGAAAAAACAGACTTGGCGTATATTCAACAAACATTTCTTAGGAATAGCTTTACCCTTTGTATATATATTCAATATACAAACTTGTTTAGACATGTTCTATAGTGAATCATTATCATTAACGATATACACATGCTGATACTTGTATAATGTATTCGTCTATTTTTTGAATTTTATCTTCTCTTTTTTTGTAATTTTTATTGACTTACATGTATTGAACAACACTTACGTGCAAACTTTATTTTTAAATTTGAGATTTTTTTTAAGACATACTAAATTTGTTTAAGAAAATAGCAAATAGTCAGTTTTTTTCTCAAAATCGAAACCAAAACTACATTCATCACTGTAATCAATACTTCTCTCGCAAGACAGATCATATAAATCAAAACATAATTAATGCATTAATTTTGTATTTTCTGATTATTTTAGGTTTCAGAATATTATTGATAAAAAAACTAGGTCTTGATGTGTATTGATATATTGTACAAGCATATTAACCAATTTGTCATTGAACATTGTAGTCATTGCGGTTCCTGATGTATATATGTTTTATTATCATTACTTTAGCCAAATGGCTAATGCTAGATATTCATCTTTCTTCCATATTTTTTCCTACTTGCAATTGCGGGGCTACACAAACTTACTTACTTTGCTGTATTCATCACATCAAGCTTTTGTCATTATCAAATTAGACAATGATAAAAATATTGAGCATATACCTACTCTAGATAAAACAATACAAAAACTATGACGCTAAAATGACACTATTTTGAATATTCAGGATCGAACACACTATATCGAATTTCTATGCTTCAAGTGTTTAAATAATTCAACTCTAGGAAATCAACACTGTGCTACATGAAAAAAAAATTAAAAATTGATCCCCCGCAACGAAAACAATGGCAAGATCAATAGTCTGTCAGCCGTTTCAGATCAAATCCTAAACAGTTGCTGAGAACGGAGTCTAGTTTGAGGTAACATATTACATTTTGTACATGTATTTCTACCTAGTAGCATTTTCCTTTCATTAATGTGTTTACCTTAATAATACCAACAAAATCGTTTGATTTTTATTTCAGCATTTTCATTTCAAATCTAAAAATTGTGGAAACGTGTTTTTAAGTGAGTGTTAATATGAAAAAAAAGTTTTTTTTTTCTTAATTTTTTTCTTGAAGAAGTGACAGATTGTTTTGCAAACTAGATATAAGTAATACCTCATCATAAAATAGTTCGCTCAGGGCTGATTAAAAATAGATATAACGTCAGAATAAATGTTTTGAAAAAATTCAAAGATATTTGTCCAGACGGTAGGCCGTTTTTAACGCTGTTTTTGTTATGTGGGAAACCTGACTCAAACTTTTGTCAGTGTGATGACCTACATAAGTCAGAAACTTTCTGTAAATCATACAATTTAATTCAAACGCATTTAAAAGTATTCAGTATAATTTCCAATTAATTTTTACTGACCGAACCATTCTGTAAATGCCCTAGTTAATATTCATTATCACCTGATCACGTGATGTTTCAAGCCTATTCAGTATGTAAACAAGAAGTCCTCGAAAGTGGTAATACTGACATTCTGTTTTTAAATTATCTATTCTCTGATCAGGTATGAATTAAAATGGTGATCAATAGATTTTTAGTCATTTCATGCATATCTTTGACAATTTCGTGCTATGCTATGGTATGCGATTTTAACGATATGCATTGAGATTTCAATGCAATGCTATGAAATTTGTATGTTATGCTATGAGAAATTGAAATCAAGGGCCTAATGATATGGTACATGTATGATATGCTATGATATGGTATGCTATGAGATTTGAACAAAGTTCCACATATATCGAAGTAAAATGATAAGAAGCCAAAGTTTACTACTAATCTGCAATGTGAACATTTATTAATTCAAATAAAAACATTTAAAACTATGCTAAACTGTATGCTATGCTATGGTATGCTATGAAGAATGAGATTCTATGAGATTGTATGCTATGGTATGAGATTCCAATGCTGTGGTATTAGATTTCAATGCTATGCTATGCTATGGTGTATGTTATAAAAGATATGCTTAAACTGACTGTAATAGTTTTTTTTTCGTAAAGAATTTTATGAAGAAAAAAAAATAACATTAAAAGAGTATTTTCACTATCTAATTTTGTAAAAAAAAAAAAAAAGAAAAAAAAAAGAAATATGTCATTTCTCTTTCCCGATGATATTCTCCTGGTATACTTCTCCTGCGGTGGTCACGCGTAAATATACACTAACGTGAATCATTTATAAATATGCATAAAAACATTTTCATTTTATTTCGTTTCATTAAAATGCTTGTATAACTGACTCATGTAAAGCAATGGGTAACCTTACACGGTTAGATATTTGAAAAAAATATTTGAAAGGACATGCTCTTCGTATAAATTACAACGATATTAAATGTGCTGAATTTCGAAAGAATCATATCACAGGCGTTTTTTTTTTTAATAAAAGTTCATCTTATAGTATAACGAGAACACTCGGTATCTAATTTCGAATCATGTGGAGTGCCCCCTTCCGTGAATTATGATCAATTCAACTTTCAAATGAAAACAAGAGAATAAAGGTTAAAAATGCTATTCTCTTGTACCACATTTTAACTACAAATCGTAAATAGCATTATTGCCGCCATTTACATATGTATCTCCATCTGAATAAAAAGACCACGACATTACCCACCTACTAAAACAAAGCGCTTGTGAGTCACATATTGAATCACCAGAGTAATATCATTTCTTTCTTGTTTTTACAATTCTTTTTATTTTCTTTTTGCAGGGAGGGTGGTTATGGTCACTGACCAATGAATTTGGTCAAAGCATTTGTTTTAAAACATTATTCTGTCCATGTTTTATAAATCGGCATGTATGTTTATATGAAAGCCACAATATTTACCCCAATGTAAAGATTTGTCTTTAGGTAATTGTTTTATGTAGCGAAAGTAGTTACCGTCAAAACTAAACATTTGTTATTTTGCTAATAATAAGGTGTCGGAACGGTAATTCAAGTTTTGCATTTATCATTGTGCACAAACAAGTTTCAACAATGTCTTTTGGTAAAGATGTTTATTAGCCTCCTCTGTCATGAGGATAAAAGGCTACAAAAACAAAATAAGTCGTCTTACAAATAATTACAAAAAACAGACAATTCAATTCACAAATTTACGTAAATACGCAATGGACCATCCAGATATACATTATGCCAAATTTTAAAAATACATGAAAAAGGAGTTTTGTGACTTTTATACAAACTACATGTAATATTTATACTGTACTATATCGTTTTACATTTTTCAAGTTGATATAATCAAAATAATTACTAAAATAATGTTTCATAACAGATCGTATCCGAATTTTACATCATATTAACGCCATGTGCGTTTGTACACTTTACGATTTATAACAATCATTACAATAAAGAATTGACAAAGACGACACTTACAGTATACAATATTATGACAGTGATTGACATTTGCATTAGAAAAAAAAAACTTACTCTTTGGTCCTGTATACATCACAGAAATGGCAGATATGCCTACAAACAAACGTGGGGATCTTCCCGGACGTACACTACAAACAAAACAGGGACAACGTAAAATTCAAAATCCGGACAGATAAATTCCGAATCATTACAATCATTACTAAAAATTGTCCGGAGTTGTGAAAGAACAGCGTTAATCCTGATAGGCGAATCTTAAGACTCCTTATGATAAGTTATAATAAAGGAAATCTGCGATCGATTGATTTAATTCCTCTGATTAATAATGATCACAATGAGCAACATGACATCATGTTTTACTAAAGAAACATGTCCTTTTTAACTATGTGTTATATGTATACATTTACATCTCATGTATTTCTTAAGAAAACCGATTGTGGTCCATAGTTCTATAGAAACTGGCAAGACTGAAATCTACACGATCCAGTTCCTACCAGTTTATCGATCGGTCGAAACCTTCAGCAACCTAAGAAAACTCACATATACTGCACGAAATAATCATAATGATTTAGACTCAAATTCTCATATATTGACAACTTGGCTATACCTTTTGTCTAACGTACTGATGTACATTAACAATAATAAAGTTAATTTTACTTACTCTATACGAACAATTAATTAATTTGAACACAGATATAAATCTAAACAATAAACTACCTTCATTGTTGTTCTTTATGCGGGTTATGGAAGTAGGTTAATTGCAATTTGTTTCACATAACCCGCTTAAGCGATTACAGTGTATGTATTCGTTTTGCAATGTCGCTACCTTCCTATCCCGCATGAATCACCAAGGAAAGCATTTAATTGTCTAAAAACAAAATTTATAAGATCTATAGTCGCTAACGAGACTGAGTCTAATTAATTCTACCCTAAATATTTTGATGACATTTGTATGTAGTTTTGCATGGTTAAAGAAACGTGTCCTTTTTAACATTTGTATTGCTCGGAATAGATTGAGTGAACTAGAATTCATAGGCGGACTTAACGACACCAATGTAAGTGAAGAGAACTGATTATATTACGCTAGATCTTTTAGAGTCGATTCTAGGCTTATCCTAGCCCTACGTGTAGATAAAAACCTCGAACTTGTACCTGCTGCTAGGCCTAATGTTAATGTTGATGCGGACACCGTGACAGAGACGCTGAACAAATCTATATATGGATTTGTAAAAGGTCTGCAAAATACGAATACAGAGCGAAAAAATCAATCGGCCATAAGGAAATTTACTAGTTACCTTATGCAGAGTGGTAAACTTAGAAAACCAGAGGAAATTCCGGTTAGGGAACTATATGCATTTGGCGAGATTCTTTATGAATGAATGTATATCATATTCTTTTTTGTTGGTTTTAAACAATAGAAATTGTGTTTGTTTTCTTTATGTTATTACTATCTATATAATAAATATAATAATGCATACCATTCGGCCTTTGGCCCTCTGGCTGATATTGGTGTCTCGGGCTGATACAGGGTGTAATATGGATAAAAGGTATATATCATTCTCTGTGTATTATAACGCCACGTGACGTCATAATACAGTTGAAAAGTTTTGAGTTCGAATTGTGAACCATTTAACGCAGTTTTTGTAAATTGTTTTCATAAATTAATAAGAATGTTAGCATGGAACTTTTTTCATGCGTAAAAAAATAATGGCATCTCGTAGTTTATTTGTTTTGCAGCTCACAACTACGGTATTAATACTATTACTTATTAGGTTTGTTACTGACTGACTACAGAAATATATCGGGTTGATTAATCTCACTGATGGCGAGGCGAACCCAAACCGTCTATGAGATTGATCAACCCGATATATTTCTGTAGTCAGTCAGTAACAAACCTAATAAATGTTTTTGGTTTTTTTCCGAGGACTATCAAGTGACAAATTTATTCACAAAAAGCAATGGTCTACGCAAACCCATTTACAAGTTACCTAATCGTCCAATTTATCTCATTTAAACTCTTAAACATTATCAATTTCACCTTTCAAATACTCTGACTTTGAAAATCTTCGCTTCACCATATTTACTTACATTGTTTTGTTGCTATTCAATTTCAAACGTTTTCTCCCTTCCCTCTGCAGAGATTTGAGCAAATCTCGACGCTGTCGTTTCGTTCTGCTTTAGACACAACAATATGACGTCAATATTCAAAGGGCAACTACTCTAACTTTAAAGAATTTCAAAGGGCAACTACTCCAAATATTTTAAGAACATACGGCATGCGATTTCTGTATTAAATAATATGAAATGTCGAAATGAGTACGCAAAGCTTCGGTCAATGACGGCCATATTCATTTGCCGAATATTAATTCTCATCGAACAGACGTAGAGATATATATATAAGGTAGTCAAGTGCTATGTTTAAACCAATTAAAGTGACATTTCAGTCCGAGGGAAAACAAAAAAAATTGATGTTTAACAAACGACGTGGTAAAACACGTGACAAAAAGAATATATCATAGTTTGCAATAAAATATGATTTTTATCCAACGAGGCTCGGGAAAAGAAAACACACAGCTCACTGAAGAAAAAACACATACCATCGCAAATTGGTTTTGTGTCTCTTGAGATACCCTGTTAAACAATTCCTGGTTTAAAAATCAAATAATTCCCGCCTTGATGAAAGAGCGAATCATTTTTTGTTTTTCGAATTCATGCATAGTTCACAATATCAGAAAACGATGCTGTTGTAACCGCCACATTAGAAATTATTAACTGATTAAAGTTATAAAATCGTGATTTCTTAACTCATAAACGTTACCTTGTAAATTATCAGGATAATACATGCCTGGTTAGTTTGTTTCATGGGTATGCGTTATAAGAAGATTATTTGGATCGTCGATTCATACAGATGGAAATAAATCAGGAATAGAACATTTATTTTTTTTCAAAATGAATTATAATGGAATCCTATATACATGTATTTTGCTTTTACAATATTGATGTCTAACAATGAAGACCAATAGGATTAAGCAATAGCTATCGCTTATTAAGTTAGAAGTTTAAAAAATTCCATATATTCCTATTTTCCCCAATGATACAACTCTCAATATAAATTCAAAAGTATCCTGGAATTTAATCATTTTGCAATGAAAGAACTCGCAAAAACCTTCATAGTTATTGTATAGTTGAACCGTTTTAAAGATGAAAATTGCATTGTGTCATTCGCTTTAATAGCCCAATATGTCTCCTAACGCCTTGATTCTTATGTAATATTCACAATGGATGTCTGGGTAATTGTTATTCCCGCACTCGAGGTATTTGCTCAGTCTTCACGCAGAATTAAAAAGACCTTGTTGTCAGATATATATACCATCATGTATTTGCAAGACTCAAAAAGAAAGAGAAATGAAATGTATCAAAGTCTAAATTTGAAAACAAATTCATGGACTTATAAAATAAAATGGGCGTACAGAAGGTGTTTCCCTCCTGGTAAATCAGAGGAGATTATTTTCTTTAAAAAGTTTATAAGGTTTTTTTTTAAAGAATGGATGCATTTTTAAAGACCTCGCTCGGATTGTTTAGGATATGATTAAATCTTTCCAGGTTAATTATTAGAGATTCACAATATTTGAAATACAATCTTTTGTTTATTTTCTAATAAATCTAAATATTGAAATGGTAAATCATTACATTGTACCTATAATCAGGACATGCATTTTTTCATAAGTAACCTGAAATCTAATAACAAATATCGTTTTGAAATATTTCTTAGTCTTTAAATGAAATTCAAGGATTATAGAAAATTCAACTTTAACTTTACATCTTCATTTGGTAAGTCTTCTTGTGATGAAAATACGAAATGAGTTGTTAAATGATAAAGTTTTGACAGAAAATCTTAATCTCTCCCTTTATTCCTTTATACGCAATGAATTTTATTGTGTTATACAGGAGGTACACATGTACACGTATTTTAAAGAGCATGTGAAAAACAATGAACATATAGGAACATTTGCAGTAAAGATAAAATCCTGGATCTACCTATCCTGCACCTGCATAGAAATAAAAAATATTAATTAAATAAGTTCATTACAAATATCAATATAGCCATGATGATCATAACATGTTTGTTTACGGTTTTTTATTTTAAATTTACCCTCAAAGAGCATCTGATAAACATCAATCATGATTTGGGATAGTACCTCATTTCAAGAGGCAACTACTCTTTCTTAAAAGCATTTTCAAGGGGGAATCTGCTCCAAATTACTACTACAAAACACATTTAATGTAATAAATAATATGAAATGTCGAGGTATATCCGGCAGTCACGTGTCATATTTAAACCAATAAAAGTATGACATTTCAGTCTGAAGGAAAATAAACTTACCCCTTTTTTGAAATGCATCGTTTTGGTAAACTGAATCTTGGCGGATCCATCATCTAAGAGAACGTATAGCAATAGAACTGCAATAGTTGTTAATTGGTTGGAATATTATCTTTAAATTAAATATTTTATATATTAATCTCAAAGGCGCTGTTTCTGTTATAAAAGATTACACTGTAACCCAAGGTATGATAATAATATCAAGGGCATAAACAAGTCAAGTGTTTGTGCGTAATCTGCATAATCTTGGTAAATGTCGATCTGCACAATTGTTCAAATGTATTGCAAGGAGAGTTCTGCTTTGACATGTTTTAAACAAACTTAACGTAACGTTGCGTTAGAATATTAAATCAAATATATGAACCGATGTTTGTGGTTTACATTAGCTTTCATCCCACATTGAGACGATCATAAGATGAAAACTTTAAATATATCATTTTGCTGAGAGAGAGAGAGAGAGAGAGAGAGAGAGAGAGAGAGAGAGAGAAAGAGAGAGAGAATAAAGAATAAGACACAGAGAGAAAGAAAGATAAAACTTGACTTGCTATTTCAAGTATTTAAAATTGAAATTATGCAACACCACTTTTTATCTATGTTGTAATCCTTTTTAAATAAATGGTATAATTAAAAAAACAAAACAAAAAACAATCCTGTGCACTCATAAAAGATCTTAAATATAACAATGTACGACAGAATATTAGAAATTAGATAATTGGTAAAACTATCTTTTATACTCCAGATATAATCTTCTTGATTCCATTGTGTAAACACAACGTTTATTTTGTTTCAGACAACAGTAAAAATATTTAAAAAATGTCATCTATCTTTTACTTCTTTCAATATAATTCAAAAGCAACGTCCTATTTTCTCAACTATCTCAAAACCGGTTTAAAATTGTTTAAATAGACGCCAAAAAAATAACTATCTTTAAAAAATAGGTTTCAAGTATCCTGTCTGTTTAATTTTGTTGAAATTTCCAATGACACAACTGCGTAAAATTAGTAACTATAAACCTCCTTAAACACAATTGAAAAGCTACATATACTAAAAAGTGATAAAACTAAAAGAAGAAAATGCTCTAAACTACTGACTGCAATTTCCGTGGCTTTCGTGGGTAACCCTTGCCCATGCATAAACAGCCTCATCAACGTATAAACAAATATTTGTTTTTTTTATTTATCAAAATTATCCCGATTACATTACCAACGAAATTACGTCACCACGAACCAGGGAAATTTTGGCTACCCACGAACATTGAACCCCACGAATAAAAATGATTCCACAGTACTATTTTGTGGAAAATGTTTATCTGAATTTAGGGAAAATGGGCAACCACGGTTCTATTGATACATCATTGGATCGCATTAAGGAATTCATTTTCTTATACGAATGAACTTACTAACTGAATAATGTGTCATGTTTTTGTTTTATATAAACGTTTTTCAGAATTTGAATGAAGTTGCAAAATAGTTTTTAGGAGTTGATTTA
The DNA here is from genome assembly GCA_033439105.1 of Magallana nippona. Classification (NCBI taxonomy): domain Eukaryota; kingdom Metazoa; phylum Mollusca; class Bivalvia; order Ostreida; family Ostreidae; genus Magallana; species Magallana nippona. Next base: position 17,094,679 of record CM065919.1, on the reverse strand, counting down.
ATCAACTCATCTATGCAGTCATTCTCACTTGGAGTGGTGTGGACCTGTGCACTTATTATATTTTTGAATCTGCAATAGAAGCTAGTCCTTTAATTGAGAGGATTGTTACTGTGGGTCACTGAAAGCATATATTAAAATTCAAATTATATGCTTGACAAATGCTACCTTAAATGAAAGACAAAGTGGTAAAACTGAAAGTAGAAAATGCTCTAAACTACTGACTGCATATCAATACAAAGCATATTCAATCTGAATGTACAGTAAATATTAATTTTACGTGTTCCTAAAATGTCACAACAGATACATACTTTAAATACCCAACGAAACGGATCGTCTGTCAGGCAATTGGTGGTTGTGTATGCATGTGGCACCCAACGTTTTTCACGCTCAAACGGGCAATGACGTTTTTAAATTTCGGAGAAAAGCATATAATTGCATCTTAAAACCGAAACACCCGAGTCTTTATCAATGGCAGCCTTAACTAAAGCACGAGGACATAAATACTGATTGGTGAAAATTGTTAATAAGCGTAAAATTCAGAAAGACGCAATTCATACAGGCTTCAAGAAATTTATTACAGAGTATGTGAAATCAATTATTTTGGAGTGTTTTTTGCTGGAATTGGCATTTCAGGTTCGTTCTTTTTTTTTTTTTTTTTTCTTTTTTTATGTTTTGTTGTTCTGGCTGTTTTTCTCGAGTAAACCTTATAAATTATGAAAATACTGTGGAATCATCATTGTTCACGGGAAACAAATTTCCGTGGCTTTCTTGGGTAACCCTTGTCCATGAATTAACAGCGTCATAAACGTATATACAGACATGTGTTTAATATTTATTAAAATTATCCCGATTACACTACAAACGAAATTACGTCACCACGAACCAGGAACATTTTGGCTACCCATGAGCATTGAACCCCACGAATAAAAATGATTCCACAGTACTGTTTTGTCGAAAATGTTTATCTGAATTTAGGGGAAATGGGCAACCACGATTCTTTTGATACATTATTGCATCGCATTAAGCAATTCATTTCTTATACAAATGAACTTACTAATTGAATAATGTCATACAAACACGTATAAATATATAAATTAAACAAAGGTTAAAGAGTAAGCTGAACATCATTTTATTGAAGTATTATTAAATTTGACGATATATAATAGATCAGTTACATACTGAACTCTGCAAGATTCTTAGGAGAAGTAATACTTAACAATAATTAAGAAATAGTACGAGTTTTCGTGAATGTTGCAGAATAACATCTTAGGTCGAGAAATGCAGTTTTGATATATTATAACCGAGGCATTTACAACATTTAATTTGAGTTTCAGTTGAATGCGATCGCTGTCTAAAAATAGCTACAGTGGGATTTGCGCACTTTAAAAAAGGAATTTAATTTGACGTTGTTTGGTGTCTGTAGTCAGAGATATGCATTCATAATTTTGATTTAAAGGGCATATGACACGAATTTTAACACTATGATCTTCTTTCATAAATAAAAAAAAAATGGCATAAAAGAATGTTAAGCTACGTGTAGAGATTATTTTACTTCGTGTTACTGGGAAATAACCGAAAAAATCTCAGCATCTGAAAAAAAAAACTGTTCCCCTCTTATCGTTTCTGATGTTGTGGATTTATGACGTCAAGCAGAGCCACTGATGTAAACAATGCATTAAAACTAGTGTAATGTATATATCGAGTTAATCTTAGGTATTTTTTTGTATGTATGAACGGGTCTTTGTTTTCAAATGAGTCATCTGTTTTTGTAGTTTAGATGACTTAGTTTTACTTGGCCGTCAAGTAAAACTATCAGCTTTTCTGTAGAGTGATATCAAGATGAATATCTCTTACTGCAGTGAAAATTTATTACATCATTGATAAATTATATCCTAAAACTTTTGAAACAGGAACATCCTTTTCTTACTTGATACTTGATATGCATTTTTGATTCAAAACATATTAAACTTACAACGGATTCAACCAAAACGGCGTATTACATTTGTCATTATTAAAAATCACCCCTCAATCTGAATCTACTGCCTTAGATATACTCTAAATATCTAAAGGAAGGACATAAATTGTCACCTTTTTGTATATGAGATTCCCCTGCAGTGTGTGTTTGTGTCGGCAATATTTAAAAATATATGCATTTATAAACATGGTTATATAAACATGGTGTAAAAAATTATAATTGACAGCATATATTATCCACTTCCATAATTTTAACTTATATGCTAATCAAATTCAAAATCGACGCTTTTTTAATGTCCATATCAGTGCTAAATTTGTAAGGAAGTACCCAACGTATGACGCAATAATGTCAACTTCCGTCCTCTCCATAGCCTTTCGTCGCACATTTTAGGCAGTAGATGCTGATTGAGGTGTGATTTTTTTAATGACAGGTGTGAAGCCCTGTTTTGTTTAAATCAGTTGTAAGTTTGAATGTTGATAAACCGATCGGAAGACGAAGAGGATCGCGAATTTATTTACCGATGAGTGTCAAGCGAAAATTCCAGCTGATGTGACAGTTTAAGATAAATTCAAGATGGCGGCGATGTGTACCTTGTGTATTATTAGGTAGAGGGAATATACTTTTATTATGAGAAAAATAGATAAAGCCGGGTCCTGTGTGAAGGATGCATAATAATAGCTTTAGATAACTCTGTACAATGCACGTTTTAACGTCCTGTAAATTTACCATATGTCATGAAATATGGCACAAATATGAATAAATGTATCGGTAATAAAACTCGACTGTTTGAAAAGAAATGAATGTGAGTGTGCTAATGAAGACAATAAGATTTTTTTTAAGAACAAGCGTCATAAATAATAATAGAAAGATAGAAAAATTACCGAAGAAAAAAGAGAGAGAAAAATCTGTGAGTAAATACTAAACATACGCGTTGCTCAATCATGACACTTTAAAAAAAGTTTCTCCTCTACTTAAACAATTTATTAACATAAATGACAAACAACCTATTTTCCTATTAGATTAACAATCATTTAAACCATAAAGTGATTGAAGCAGCATGTTGCTCATATAGGAATTTCACAGTTTATGAATTTTTTGAACGTGCAAATTGATCAAAAACGATACAATTTCAGAGAAAATATACGTGGTTGAATATTATTGAATTTTGTGTAATTATATGAGATTTTTGTACAAAAAATTGTTTTTATCTTTTAATCTACTGCCAAATGACATGGATATTTGTATTCACTACATAGCTTTATAAGGTGGCATGGTTTTATTGGCGTCATAAGCAAGGGAGGTAAGCCCTATAAGTCGATGCTCCTTTTCCTGATCGACTATGGCGCCAGTATTTTGCATAAAATATAAAAAAAATCATGCCAGTCCTATTAGAAAGGTAATTATAAACTTTCCGTATTAGGAATTATGCTCAAGATATTTTTTCATATGACCTTTAAAACATCCTTGGGTGCCTTGAATAAATAATTAAGCGAGTAATTTTTTTTTCAAATTCATGCATAGTTCACAATATCAGAAAATTATGCATTTGTAACCGCCAGCTTAGCATTTTATCCCGAGTAAGGTTACAAAATCATGATTTCTCAACTTATTAACGTTACGAATAAGGTATATTTTAAAAACACAATACAAAAGAAAGTTCTAATTTTGCACCTACGACTGCGTGAAAGTAAAAAACTGCACAAAGTTATGTGCACTCAAACTGCCATCGGCCTCGTAAAATGATATTGACAACTCTTAACATATTTTCAATTTAACTGCGCTAAGTATTATTTATTGATGACGTCACATTTTAAATATAGATAAATTTTAAGGCGGGAGACAAATTATCGGTATGCAGTGTAAATAAATGTCGAAATAATACCATTTTGGACAGTTACGGGCGCTTTTGCCGATGTGTAGTTGGGAAAAATCAGGGTAACACAGACATTAATATTCTGTCTCATTAGCATGCATTATAAGGAGATTATGTGGATCGCCGAGCATTTCCTCTGTCAATGTATACAACAAATGCAAATAAACAAGATGATTGTAGCAACAGTACTAAAATAAAAATGAATTTATTGCTGATCAATTCATCAAATCATACATACTGATGAATCCCGGGGTATTGTTATACTTTTTTTTGTTAACCTAAAGGTAAAAATAAGTGATCTATTTATAACTGATAAGTGATACCATGGCACGTTAGCTTCAATGCGTGACTCGATTCCTAAGTACAAGGATAGTTATTTAGTGGACATATTACCTTGTTATGAATATTTAGCATTGCCTTTATTTAAAATACACAATATAAATGGTTATAGCATTTCCAAATCAGTTTTTTTTTGCATCAGAGTTGCCTTAAACAACCCGCATCGTCGTCTCATTTGAATCGTTGTTGCTAGAGTAGAGGAATTTGTTATAATTGAATCCCAATCAAATTGCTTTAGAAAGTAGTTTTTTGCTCCATTATACTTTCTAATGACAGAAAATCATTTTCATGCACTTTAAAAGTTTAAATTATCGAAGCGGGAGTAGAACATTCATTTTTGTTCAACATAAATTTAAAAAAAAAGAAATCCTACAATTTGTTTTAACATTATAAAGGTCTAACAGTGAAGAACAACAAAAAAATTAAACAATAGCTACTGCTCTTTCAGTTATTAGTTTAAAATTAACATTTCAATATTTGTAACGATGAAAGAATGAAAATCATGCAGTTCATACTCGTTGTACAATTGAAAAGTTTTGAAAGATGGTTATACATGTATTTAGCAATGAGAACTACAGTGTGTCATTCTTTTCAATATTTAAATATGTCTCCTAACGATCTTTTCTTACGTAATTTTTACTATGGATGTCTGGGTACTTTGATTAGCACAGCTTGTTTTTCCCACACTCGAGCTATTTGTTCAGTGTTGTTGTTAAACATACTTTTCTTGTTAGTTATAATAACCATCACATTTTGCACGACTCAATACCACACTCTTAATAAATTTATAAAAGTAAAATAAATATGAGTTCAGAATTTGTTAGTCGTCTAGTGAATCAGAGGGGATCCTATTCTTAAAAGATTACAATTATGCATGTTTATAGATTGGAATTTTCAGTTTTTTTTTTTTATAGAATGAGTCCATTTTTGATACCTCACTCGTAATGTTTTACATTTTTTCCCCATGTTCCCAATATAATAATTGTTAAATATTCACAGTTATTCATAGCCAATCGTTCATGTATTTCATAATACAGCTTAATTTGAAAAGAAAAAAGTAAATAATTACGTTGCAGTGATGATCAGGAAAAGCATTTAGTTTTTTTAATATGTAACCTCAACCCTAAGATCAAATACATATCTATTATTTTTTTCGTTTCTTTGAGTTGTTAAATCAACGTCAAGGATGTTAACGAATTCAAGCTAGATTATACATATTTGTTTTGTAAGTTTCCCCGTGATAAGAATGCAGCAATAGCAGTTGTTTAATAATAAGGATTTGACATAAAATCTAAAACTTTCCTTATATAGTTTAAATAGACAATGAATTTCATTCGAGATAAGTAGGCGAAGCGTCGGTCATACTCCTGAACAGTAATCCCACCAGTCTGACATAAAAATATACCCGACAGTCACGTGACATGTTTAAACCACTAAAAGTGTGAAATTTCAGTCCGTTGGAAAACAAATTTATCCTTTTTGAAAATTATCGTTATTCTTGGTAAACTGAAATGTGGCGGATCCATCATCCACGAGATCGTAGGGACACTGAATAGTGTAGATATTCCTATACTGGATTTATTCAAGCTGCAATAATTGTTAATTGGTTGGATTATTTTCTATTGATTAATCCTTTTTTTATAAACTCACAGACGTTGTTTCTGTAATTAAAAGTTCCCACTGTAATATAATAATAACACAAGGTGTAACTATCACATGTATACTATGGGGGTAAACTTTTTGTAGAAACCAGTGTTTGTATGTAATCTGCCTATTAATGTGGTTGGTAGGTGTCGATCTGTTTAACTGTACCAATGTACTGAAAGAAGAACTCTGCATCGACATGTTTTTTAAACAAATTTAAACTAATTAGACGTGTTACAGTCAGTTCAAGCATATCTTGTACAACATACACCATAACATAGAATAGCATAGCATTGGAATCTCATAGCATAGCATTGGAATCTCATACCATAGCATAGGAATCTCATACCATAGCAAACAATCTCATAGAATAACATTCGTTATATCATACCATAGCATACCATAGCATAGCATACAACACGATTTTAACTCGGTTTTATATGCTTTTATTTTAAAAAATGAATGTTCACATTGCAGATTCGTGGTAACTTTTGTCTTCTTATCATTTTACTTTGAAATGTTTGAAACTCTTCTGTATATAGAGGCTTTGTTCAAATCTTGTAGCATACCATAGCATAGCATATCATATCATTAAACCCTTTATTAAATTTTATAATAGCATAGCATACAAATCTCATAGCATTGCATTTAAATCTCATAGCATATCATTAAAATCGCACACCATAGCATAGCATAGAATTGTAAAAGATATGCATGAAATGACTGACTGTAAATCATGATATCACGTTGCTTAAGAATACACATTGAAATTCCAAAAAAGTATCACACGAGTGATATCCACTGCGTTTTGAGCTAAGCATGTGATACAAATCAATACTGTTATGAACATTATTAACTTCATTACTTTCCTATATGTTACATATTTTCCCAACGATTATTTCATCGGGGTGATTATTTTCTCTTGATATAGTATTAAGTGTCTACACCCCTTTAACAAAAAGATAGAATTTTTACCCTGGAACAGATATGTATGTATATGATTATTGAATCAACTCTGTTTAATAATCATTAAAGCAGATGGACCATCGTTGGCAATGGGTTCCAGATCACTGCAACATTTTAAGAAAGAATAATACTTTATCAAATTTAATTTATAAATCATATTAAAAGCTGATTGGTTCAAGTTTATATCACATTTTATGTACGGTTTCAAATGATGGTTTTGCGTACGGCTGTAGTATCAGTATAATAATAGGCATTGCTGTAATTTTCCTGGTCAATTACGCAATATTTTCATGGGAAAATTATAAAAAAAATGTTTACAAAACAAACCTTACATAAAAGGGTACCGCGTTATTTTGATCCTTACTTAGATCAAACCCGGTTTGGAGGCAGGTGTGATTGTATAAAGACTTTAACATTCACTATAAATATAAAAAATAAGATTTTAAGAAATAATCATACAAATCAAAAATAAAACTATGTACATTTTATTCACATATTTCTGATGTTTGTTTTGTTTACAATCAATTAATAAAATGTTAAATGTTGCATTAACTCAACTAAATGGGGACGAAACCTATAGAAATTATTTATTTTTACTTTGAATTTTTATATCTTTGAAAGTAGGCCGATTCTGCTGGTATAAATAGGTGAAAGTCTATAACTTTTTAAAGATAATTGGTTTATTTTGAAAACTATTTGATACATTTATTGTGAAAAAAATCGGACATTTTATTAACGGAGCAGACCTTTTCCTAGGTTATGATATTTGGTCACACCCCCTGAATTGACAGGTCTCTAGATAATTAGAATACCAGTCTCAGTATGTTAACTACATGTACATCTCGTATTAAGGATTACTAGTATTTCGATTCGAAATTTCAACGAGGCGGCACTTCCTTTTTGGTTTGAATTAGGTTTATCCCCTCATTGACAAGTTTATATGACGAAAACTTTAAATATATCCTTTTGCTGTTAAATTATATTTAGAATAAGAAGAAATTTTCATAGGCAATAAAACTGGTTCATACACAATCATGGAAGTAACAACAAGTCTGGAAGCCTGGCGTCAGTCCGTTTAACCTGTGCTGTCAATGTAGGTTAGAGAGAGAGAGAGAGAGAGAGAGAGAGAGAGAGAGAGAGAGAGAGAGAGAGAGAGAGAGAGAGAGAGAGAGAGGGTGGGTGTGTGTGTGTGTGTTTTTTGGTTTTTTTTAACGAATTACTTATTATGAGAATGAGTAAAATACAGATAAATAGAGAATAAGACAATTACATTTATTTAGCTACCGTTTAATTTAGTTTTAAACTTAACATTCAAATTAACATGTATTTTCACTACTACAAAGTTAATCCAGTTGGATATCAAGATAAGACAAATTGATACATTTCCTTCCACTCTAGTTGTCTTTTTTTATTCCTGCTTATTTAGCTAAAGTTATGATCTTGTGATTAAATTGTATGTAACAAAATATTACATGTTGAAATGAAGATATGATTGAAGGGAACATTTCTTTTACTAAATGTAAATCTGATAAAATACAATGTATGCAATAATTTTAGAAATCAAACATTTGATAAAACTTTTACTTAAACTTATAAGCTTAATTCATATTTATTAGCACGACTTTCATCTGCTTCTTGATGTTATTGTAAATTAATGGCATCATTTAATTTATGAAAGAAGTGAAAGTAGCATTATCGTAATTTTTATCATTGAAGTGACTGAAATCAGGGCAAGTTGAAATGTTTGCATACTTTGAAATCGTCCTGATTTATAACATTTTCCTCTTTCACATTGATTATGTTTTAAAAAAAGAAGTACAGACAAAATTACAAATTTCAAAATGTCATTGAATTTTATCTACAACTGCGTTTGATATGACTTAAAAGCAAAACGTCCAATTTACTAAACTATCTCAAAACAGGTTCAAAAGGTTTCAAATAGACGCCAGAAAAAAAAATAGCTTAAAAATTTACTGGGTAAGTTTCTGTTTAATATTTATGAAAATTCCAATGACACAGCTGTGTGAAACCAATAACCACCTTGAACATGCAAAGGCGGCATATGCTAAAACGCTGTATGACAAAAAGAAAAAAAATCTGTACTATCTTTATGTGGTTTTAAAACATATTTAAACTGAAAGTTAATATCGATGCATTACTAAAGATGTCACAACTGCAGATCCATAGTTTATTTAAATGCCCAACAATGCGTTTATCAGACATTTAATCATTGTGCATGTGTCAAATAACGATCGTTATATTCAAAATAAAGCTACCAGATATTTTTAAAACGCAATTAGGATATCTTCTTTCAAACTTCGGATAAAAGGTTATTGTTACATCTGAAACCGAAACAGCCGAGTCATACTCAAAGACAGGCCTAACTAAAATGCAGAACGTCAGAGAAAACAAATATCGATTAGATTGGGAAAAATTTACTAACCGATCAGATAGACGGATTTCCTTCATGCTGCAAGGAACTAATTACGTAATATGTAAAATCAATTATTTAGGAATGGGATCATTTTATTTTTCCTGAATTGAGATTTCAATTAGATAAATTGAATATTGTGCCATTTTTATTTAATGAATAAGAATGAAAGCATTGTTTTGCCGCAAATGTTTATGTGTGATCCAGGAATTATCTCGGAATTTCGTGGAAATGGATAACCACTTGATTCATCATTTCATCGTATTAATGTAATTATCCATATGTTACAAAAAACGTCTGTTATAATTCACGCGTTATTACGTCGTGTCCATGCCCGATATAATTGAGGCATATTTAAGATAGGAACCAAGCTGACATATAATTTTTTTAATAACAATTTTTTTAAGATATAGACTAAAGTAATCACATATCCTTACGGGAAAAAAAGGCCAGCCTGTGTCGATTGAATATTTAAAATATAGATTGTTTCGGAGTCTTTTTTTCTGTATAACTATCATCCGTTGTGAAATTGAATCTAATTCTAAATGATTGTTCTAAAAATTCTTTGAACATAAATCATATCCAAATCCTGACTGAGATCTATTCCAGTGCAACAAGGGAAAAACATCCAAAGGAAAGTAATTTGACCCAACGCTATATTTAGAGTTATTTTCTTTAATCTAGTATACCCTTAGCTACGAACATAAATATACACTAACCCCCGGAAAAAATGTTAGAATCGAGCGTAGCGATCTCCATAAACAACGTGTACGAACGGAGGAAATTCGAGTTGAACTCTGCACATTGTTCAAGGTAATTGTTATGAGGCTACGTGAAAAAAAATCTAATTGCTGTGCATAACCAACATGGTGATAAAGGCAGCTTTTCTAAAGAAAATTGTTACCTGTATATTGCGTACATCTTTTTCATTTAACAATAAAATATGCCTTAAGAACACTCAAGTAAGCAACACATATATGCTTACTTAAAAAAAAAACCCTGTACCTATCTGAACTTTGACTGACACGTGACGTCATTTTTTTCTTCCGAATTTATCCGACACACTTCCACGAGAACAATCGATAATTTTAGTCGAAATGTATTTTCATGTTTCATTAAAGCTTTACACACTAAAATTTGCGTCAAATTTGATGACGGGGAAAATGTATGTTTTGTGTACTTATAAAAGTTACCTTTATGCCGTGGATAACAACGCTGAATTAAATTGCAAAATAGTGATATAAAATTTTAATTATTAAACATATTTATTTTCCTGCCGAGAAAGTAATGCCTCCTGTTGAATATCAATTTATCACGTGATACCGACAGCTAAAGTTAGACAATTATTTAAATATGGGTGAAGGTTCAACACCTTCATAACTGTTATCGAAAGGGATAAATTTGTAAAGCAAAGATAGACGAGTACGAACAATAAAAAAAACAAAACAAAAACAAAACAAAAACAAAAACAAACAAACATCAGCGTGTGAGCAATTAGGGACGTAGATGTATTTGTATGTACTACCCTGGAAAAATGACGTATGTGTTTTTTATCTGAGGGCTATTTTTAGTTCGTGCGAGTGTAATCCTATGTATCGTGAATGACAAAAGTACTCAATAAAACATTATAAGATTTCAAATCAACAACAGTTACTGTTAAGCATATAAACAATCGTGACGGATATGTAATTTAGCAAACAAGAACCTGTCTCCCGCTGACATGCACAATAAGTTATGTTTCGCTCTTCCTTCATCAATATTCATGAAAAGGAATTACAATCCGGGCAGGAAAATAAACAATTAAATTGTATATTCTCTGTAATGAGATGGAATTCAGCATTGTACTTTAAAGAATAAAGGTAACTTTTATAAGTAAACAAAAGACAATCATGCTTTTTTACCATCATCCAAAATTGAGCCAAATTATGGTGTGTATAGCTTTAGGGATGTCATGCATTTTAATAAATCATTCTGCTGATTCTAAAAACTGGTTTACAACAAGTTGTTTTAAGCTATTTTTTTTTGGCAATTTTTTTCCAAGCAATCTTTCTTCGACTGATATTGTCAAGTAATAAATACCTCAAATTTCAAAAGATGTTCATTCAAAAGTATGAAAAATTTCCAAGATTTCTCCAATGAAACGCCCCCTCTAGCTGACCATGTTTCAATACAGGGCTAAAAAAAATGTAATGTCTACGGGGATTTTGTATTGAAGCAGACCCGGATGATAACATTGAAAATCTGTGCGAGGTATTCCGAGTGACTTCCGAATGGAGAAAAGATGTAAACATTACCAATTATAAATCTCCGTACGAAATCTGTTTTCGTTCCTGTGAACTTTTACGAGTGAAAAATGATAATGTGTCAATGAAGATATCTTGTAAATTTTCCCTTTCATCGATTTCAATTGCACTTCTTTCACAGGTATGTGTATTTTTATTCAAAATCGGCCAAATGTGCAGCATAAATGTCTTGGGACAGACTATAGGCGGATTAAACTGTGCATGTTTCTGATGAATCTGATAGGGAAATTGTGATCATGTTATTGACTCCACCCTCCAGACGGCCACACAGTAGAACATAAATGTCCATTAATACATGTATACTGGAGCGTAAAATACTTTATTTTTATTCATTTTTTTTAAAAACATGTTGATGCATTTATTTAACAAACCACGCTTTGATGTTTGATGTACCTCTGTGTATTAAATTCAATTTACGTTGTGCTAGTCCCAACGATCGCACAGTAAAACATAGTATTAAACTATACGTTAAAGAAAAGTTATTTCATTATTTAAGAATACTCTTTAAACTCAGTAAAATAGTTGAATAGAGGTTTTTTCTTGAAAGCATATCAGGTGATTAGTGTTATCTGCGTGTGTTTTCGCAATTTCTAAATGCCAATCTCGATCCTTCATACTTACCGATATCCAAAGAAACCATTTTATGCGTTTTAAAGAAATTTAATACAGTTTGATCAACGGATTGTTCAAATCGTGTTTTTGATTTAATAAAACGAAAAACATATTATTTAGAGTAATGAAACTACAAACATATGAAAATTTTAATTTTATTAATCTTTTCTTTTTTTTAAATGTATATTTTAATGTTTTTTACAAAAACTACGTCCAATGTAATAATGAAAAGGCCGGTACGTTGTGTAATTTTACTTTCAATTGATAAATGGCCTTAAGTGGCAAATGATATCAATATTTTAGAAAATTCCAAACCTTCTTAAAATTACAAGAGCTTAAATTCTCTGAATTAGTTTGTTTAATTTTATCTCTTGTGTAAGCAAAATTGTCAATTTATTAATAAATAAGTGGTGTAACATGAAATCATTTGTTTTAAAAAAATCAAAAACGTGGTTGTTTTGAAAGTTAAATATTTGGCTTTGGCTGATATTCTTAAAGCATGAAAAGGCACGATTTTCTGCAATCTTTGTTATGTATTTATATCAACGGTCCGAGCTTTTATAAAACCGATGGAGCTCATTTATATCCAAAAAGAGATGAAAACGATAATTGTCTAAAAGGGGGAGGGGGTATTTGGTGGGAAAAGGGGATTGGTGGCGGGTGCTACTAAATTCATGTTTATGTTTTTGGCAGTTAGGACCAATACTTTAATATGTATATAATACAGTTGGATTGAGTATTTTATTTTTAGTGACTGTTGGATTGTGCCTATTTAGTACATTTCAATTCCTAAAGTTTATCAAAACAACTTGCATTAATTTACATAAATATTATGGGGGTTTTACTGTTCAAGAGACTATCAATAAAACTAATTGATCAATTTTAATAAACTATGTTCTCTAGCTGTTTTGACCCAAAGTCATTTGGGCAAGTTCAAGGTCACTGGAAGAAAATATTCATAGTTTTGTCCGGTTCATATCTTTCTGATGAAGAAAATTGGAAGTTCCTTCTTCACATTAAGATTGTTTATGACTTGAGGGTGTGTCATGAACTTAACCCAGGTTTGTTTTCTGCAAGTTCAAGGTAATTGTAAAACAAGAGGCTAAACTAGAGGGTTAAAACCTATGATACTTTTTCCTAAAAAACTACCCCTTCAGATAATCTATAATAAAGACACTGAATTAGCAATGTTCAAGTATTGGCCAAACGATAATTCAACAATAATAAACTCTCTCGAGTAATAATTTTTATACACTTTTTTTGTTTCCTATATACATATACATGTACTTTAATATATGGATGTTTAGTTGGGTGCGCAATCTATTTGTAACAATAGTATGTATAATGGTTATCTGCATCACATATTAAACACATATTTAAGAAAATGATGATCAATTAATAAAGACATAACAATGTGTATATGATATAAACATATTCTCATGAGGCGAGTGAGTTAAGATATATAAGATTGATTACATACGGACTTGCTATTTAAACTATACAAAAGGCGGTTATTAATACATTTAATTAAATACTGATTTTGATTTTCAAATAAATTATTTTTTGACGTAATATTTTGACGTCAATTTTGATTTACATTTGAAAAAAAATATCTCCAATGCAGATGAAACCACTTAACTCAAGACAAATAATAATATATACAATGATCTCGACAATGACGTAGTTAATAATAACAGAAAGTGGGCGTACAAGGATGTAGATTTTCATCGATGTGAAACAATTACTTTGAGTACCTTGATCAGAATGCTGCAGGCTCAAACAAGACTTGAACACTTTAATACGAAATTTGCAAATGATTGCATTCATGGAAGTGCTACATTCATTTTATGTATTCCGAATCAATTTCTTATATAATAATTGAAAAATAGTGGATTGCAAGCTAGTAATTCGTTGCTTGGATTAACATGACATAATTTTATATCGGGAAACATTCATTATTCTTTTTATTCCTTTTTCCTTATTTAAATGTTAATTCCGGGTATTTCAAATCATTTGCTAAAATGGGAAGAAAAAGTATAACAAATAAAGTTATAGAATAGTAAGTATGATTTCCCTACTGTATCAAAAATAAGGAAGTATTAAATTAGTTTATTCATTTGACAATTGTAAAGTTAATAACATCCCATGTGCATCGCCTTTATATGCAGGCTATAACACAGGAAAAACTTGCAGAAATTAGTATTTATATTGATAACCATCAAAATATAAGTTGTTATGTATGGTCTGTAAATGAAAAGTTTGAAAAATATGTAACAGTGTGTTTCCCAGTAATTAAAAAATGCCACCAACTGAAAGGGGGTTGAAATTGTACCCACGGGTCTACATTTTAAGGTGTTGTAAACTCATTTATTTAACAGTTTTTAAAACAATTACTGGGTGACAAATTTTGAACGGCATTTTTTAGCATATGTCCTACATATATGATAGCGATTGAATTTTTTTAAATGGCAATATAATTTCTTAATATATGAAATTTCCTCTCCAAATGTTGTATACAGATAACATACATTTGCCTATAATGATTATTAGTTTGTTTCATTTGTTGAGGTTTTGTACAATATATAATGGAACTTTAAACTTCCGAGAAAAACAACGTGATTCGGAATTTCCAAAATAACTGTAGTAAACGACTTCAACCTTAAAAGAAATTAAAAGAGGATCCCAGATCACCAATTAGGGCTTACAATAGATTATACTTTGATACGTTTATGTTACCATTTAATACTATTGTGTGTCCATATTCTTGTCGACTCCATATCTAATGCGCTCACTTTATTTCAGATAAAGTATATAAAAAAAGTAAAAATGCATTTAAAATATTACTTGTAGCAAGTATTTGTTAACATTGAAGTTTACACTAGGTCTTTAATTTGTTTCTTATAAACAGAGGGATAATGACAATGTTACTAAGGATGCCTTTTTTGAGTGGGATATACATAGCTTTTATATAGACAATAACTGGGTTTTATTAGTGTCTAATGTCATGTTGAAGGGAGCGAAAACTCACCAAACCTGCAATTGCGTAAAGCATTTGCTTTGAAAAGAACATTTCTACCAATAATACACAAGTTGATTGCTTAATCATTCTTTACCTGACTATTAAGATCAGGCACGTTCAATTTCATGTTTGGGGTTTTTTTTTTGTGATCAGGCATAGTTTAAATAATTTATTGAAGAAAAATAAAAGATTAAGATTCAGATACGATTAGATACCTTAAATTTAGATTTATATTTAACTAAACTTAATTGGATTCTGAGGATTGTACTCAAGACCAATGGAACCAAAACACCAAGCATAACGCACTTAGAGTAGGTTCCACAAATCTAAAATTATAATATTTAAAGTACGGATATCCGGGCTCATTTGTCACAGGGGCGGCGGAAGGTACTTTGTATTGGGGCGGCGAATTTAATCGATATTGGAAGGCTGGGGTGGGGGTATATTGAACAGAATATGAACATAAAAGTAATAAGGTATCAAATGGTAATATATCTTTAATAAATTAATATTTATATTGTCTTGCTGATGACGACACGACAAGAAACAAAGCAAAGTTGAATTTGTTAATTTTTGTTGTTTATTTACGTTTGACGACATAAAATGTGTTTCAAGATAACACAACTAAATTGAAGTTCATACCAGAGAAGTGCATGTATAAGCGACGATTTAGTCCATATAAAATTGATTGAATTTATCATTCTATGTTCTCATATAGTCTTCAGAAACGTTCAAAAATGGATTTCCGTGGTGTGAATTGAACAAGATCTCGTTCTCATGATATACCATTATTTCAGACTAAAAAGACAAATTGAGCATTTAAAAATTAACTTAGTTTATAAGCATGCTAATATATATTTAAATTGATATCGTTAATGTAATTGATCGTGGAAGGGTCAGATATTTACAATCCAACTAATATTAGCTATTATACAGTTTTCCCACAACAATTTGTATCCTCTAATTTCAAAATGGGTAAACAACGTATTCTGCCGCTCAGCAACTCTACATTTCAAACTCGGAAATATTTGAAATGTGACAGAGAAAAAAACTTTCATCTGATATTTTAAAATATAAGATATAAACTTACGCTCGCCAATTGACATGCTATACTTTCTTCGTTCTCTTTTAAGTTATTTTTAAGTTGGAACTACAATTTCGTGTAGAAAACGATTAACTGTTGTTCAGGCATCATCCAGTGACGTGCACTGTAGCTTTAGCCTGGCCATTGCTTTTGCAATGAGCCTGGCTAAAAACTTAATCAAGATTTTAAAATATTCTATTAAGTGGATTATGTTTCCAATATCTACAGTACACACATTTGGGTATACTTTTTTAGTTCAACTACAAAGTATAATATCATTTTATAAATCTTTTTAAATGACAAATAACTGAATGTAATTGAAGTGTTGGACGTGTTTATTGTATATTAAACAATTTCATACATGTACATGTATACGTATAATGATTAAATACAGACTATAGATTAAGCTAAAAGTTGGTTTTGTGTAAATTTTTGATAATTCCCATACTGTTTAAGCTTCTTAGATTTCTAATTTATGTTCGTTCAAGTAATTAAAAAACCCAAACATTAACCTGTAGATTTTACGTGTATATCATAAAACTGGGTTTTTTAAAGTTCCCTTCATCTGAAACTGCAATCATATTAATGCATATGCCATGACAAAAACAAAACAAAAACCTGAAATAAATGTCAGCCAAACATGTATCATTCTTTTGAGATTCATTTTTATTTGGCCAAAACAATAAATTTGCATGTACATTATTGAAAGGTTCTCATTCCGGCCGGGGACGGGGTTTAAATAGCAGCCAATCACAAAATGAATGGGAATTTTTTTTTCTGCAGCTTTCAAGAATATTTTCAAAGTAACTACTTTATTCAGTTTTGCAAAAAAATCAAGCTTTTGGTCCGATAGTAGCAACCATTGCAATTATCAATTGACATTAAAATTTTAGCAAAGAAAAATTATTAATACAAATATTATTCATCTCATAAAGGTATGAAGTAGCTCATAGTCACAGCATACTATATGTATTAGCAATAACATTATACTTTTAAGTTAGATTGATTAGAGGTTAATCCTGCACATGAATTACACTGTTGGAGTTGATGTATTTATTGAAATTTTTTGAAAACCTAAACCATAATCAGGATGCTCTTAGTCCTAAATAAAAGTCTTCTCTGAGTTTGCAATAAATATTTGCATAATGACCCATCCGTGGTAGATAAATTGTCAACAATGCGAGTCAATATGCAACATTTTTCATCGTTTGATCAATACACCTTTGGTATGTTTGATCTTTCCAAAAAATCACATGGAAAAACATTGTCCTAAAGCAATGATATCTGTCCCTCCATTGATGTGAGATACTATTACTTTGTTGTGTACATTTCAATAGCAATTATATCATAGTTTTGTCCATGATGCACGAACGACACAAACAATTCCAACTGTCTTCAATATTCAGCCTCTCATCTCTTTTTTTCTCAATAGAAATTCATTAGCTAACAAAATGCTTATTGAAAGTTTGTTACTTCCACTGCTAAAGTATACACTTCTCCCTTTTTATTGTGATTTTTTTTCATTTCCTTCTATTTTGACCCTGGTTTCTAGTTCCCACCACACAAAAAATAAGGAATAAATTGGGGCATACATGTATGAATATGTTTGCTTGTAAATACAAACGAAATCAAATGATATATCCGTTGTATTTGAGGAAGAAATATTCAAACCACTGAACATCACTTTAAATTATTCAAATATTTTGTTCTCAACGTGTGTTACTTGCGATGTCTTTAAGTTTGAAACATGATCAAAAATATATAACAAATATGTTTTAGTTTCTTTTTGAGTTCAAAACAGTGTGCATGTTCTTGCTATATAGTATACTTATGTAAATACAAACGAAATTAAATGATATATCCGTTGTATTTGAGTTTTTAATAACCAGCTGTTAGTTAGTTTCGTATACTTTTCTCATTTTGAATTTCAATCTACATCTGTTTTAATCAGTTAAATGAATAGTATCCCTAGAGAACCTCTGATCATCCTCAGTCTGCTGTATTATGTTGAGTCAGTAACATAAAGTAAAATTTATAAAAGAAAAATAAATGATTGAAACATTTTTTAAAAATCTGCCTGTATAGACATTTATGTAAAATAATTTCCAACAAAAGAAAGCCCCCCCCCCCCCCCCCAACCCCTTTATAAACTGGGTTTTTGACTAGTTTATAAACAAAGCGGACTGAGCCGCATGCAATGTTTACTCTTATCAGCATCACAGACAGTGGTGGAAGTAACTCCGCCTGTTGCCCTTATACATGTAGACTTAGCTGTCTACAAGGCGGCAAGTTTACTCTGGCCTTGAATAGCAAAACTGGGCCGCTATACATTTACCAGGTAATATTTAAAGTATAAATTACTTGACGACATAACATAACTACTGTGTTTAAATACAGTCTAAATGTGAACAGGTATGTTTGTTATGTTTTCAGTATAGTAATATAGCATAGGTTTTAAAAATGTTAAAACAGTGTTGTCTTGAACTTGAAACATGAAGTCTGAATATGAATAATTTTTAGTTGACTTACCATGAGAAAGGTGAATGTACTAAAATATCAAAATAATTGTTTTATGCTGTTCATAAGTATGGTAGTTTTTGCTTCTTTTTTATTTTTGTTTAGGTATGTATGTTTACCAAAATGCTCTTTAAAACTGATTTCTTTAATCATAATTAACGTTTAAAAATCACAATGAAACTGACAAGATTTGATTCTGTGCTGTCAAATACATGTATTTTAAAAATTTTGTTTTCAAACAAATTCAGCAAGGAAACTTATTTTTTTTTATTCAATACATATTATAAAGACAAGTACTGCATTTTGGGAACATACACCATGCAAATGAAATTAATGAACTACTTTACAAAACAGTGGTATTCGACTGCACATCGAAAGTGGGGATTGCTTTCAAAACGCTTGTTTTAATATTAAATGTACATTAGTTATTTTTGAACAAGTCAGTCATGTTTATGATAGCAACCAAAATAAATTTAGTCACACACTGATCCTTTGCCAACATCAAGTGCATGCTACACCAACATCAACAAATGCAGTTGATAGATTGCATTTGCACTAAAATTGTACAATGCAGAGAGAGAGAGAGAGAGAGAGAGAGAGAGAGAGCAATCATATTTTTTTTATATAAGAAAGGTAAGCAAACGCATTGAAAAATTGGTGACTTTATGTGTCATAGTTATAAAAATGATATACGATTGTGGAAGACCAAGCATTTCCTGACTAGCTACTTTGAATTTATTTTAAATACATAAGCTATATTTTTTTTGGGAACGAGGTCAAGTAGGGATAATTCTACTATATATCAGGGTCATACATAAACGGTCTTTAATCTGTGAACAATCATTAATATTCATAACATTTTATGAAACTACACTGTTGCGTGTCTGTTTTCAAAAAATGGTAAGAAAAAACTTTTGAGGCATATAAAATGATATTTAAGAATATATTTACAGATCTCGCAAGACATTCCCTGGTGGACCTCTGATGACAGCGCACCATAAAGTCGCTAGAAACATCGCTAGAGATGTCAGGCCATCTAACTGTTCTCAATATCCATTTCGTTTTCTTTTCTCTGTGTTTTCTGCATGTATGCATTTCTAAAACATTGAACGCCAGTCGTCAAAAGAGATACACGGAGGTGAATTAATCAATCTTGTTATATTGTATAAAGCTACTTAAAATGTAAACTTTGAAATTTCTATGAAAATGTATTTTAAAAAGGTGTACAAGATAATCAATATGATGTATGTTTATTCTATTTTGAAGTTAGTTAATTATATGCTTTATTATCTATAAGAAGGGTCGATAAATTATATTTACGATAAAAAAAAAAACGTGCCAAATGCCAAATTTGCTGTTTGTTAACAATAACAAGGGCATGGTTAGTCGATAAACGAACACTATGATAAACTTTGTAATATGTTTTGAATGATTCTTTATAACAGGATGATATTTGTCATGAGTCGCTAACAACGGTCGAAAAAGTTGACGTTTGTCCTGAGAACATTGAAACACTTAACAAAAGATCGATTAAAAAGAATTGTAGCAAATATCAAACATGCGCTGGGCATCAACTGGTTTATCATTGTGTTATGAATGGAGGGAGACTTGTAGAGGTTTGCGCTCCCAGCAGTCTAATTACAGGTACTTATAAGTCAATCATGGTACATGTAACAATCTATATGATATTTTATAAACTAGAACTTCAAAGTGTGTTTCAATCCAACAAAATTCCCTATTTTTAAAATATACGATAAAAAAAAATATTGTCAAATTATATAATAAATTCGTGTTTTATGATTGCCGATTGCTTTGTGGACATGCGGTATTTCAAAATAATACGATGAACAAAGATGTTTGACGTCAATTGCCAATAAAGGACATCATTAATGAACGATGTTCATGATATTTCAAAATTAAGATGAACAGGGATTTTGATGTGCAGTTATTGAATATACAATATAATAAACATAATTGCTAAGGACAGGACAGTTATTAAATGAGGAATGATCAAAAGATGTCATCGTGATAGTTTATATAACATACTGAAAATCATAGATTTTTTAAGAATTTTTAACTTCTCATACTTTTAATAATACAAAATAAAAGAACCTTTACGCGGGTATGATAAGGCAACTCTCAGCGATCGATTGAGTAAAAACTCCTCTGATCGATGTGACGTCACAATAAGCAACATGATGTCATATTTTAATCAGAAATATGTCAATTTTAACTTTATCTCTGGTTTAAATTATAAAAACCACAGCCGTAAAATGTCATTAAAAACTCTTCTAACCGAATATATCTTCGATTTCTCTGTATTACGTATAATTATCATTGATGATGTCACAAGCATGTTTAATAGAGAAGATCAATGTCGGGAGACAAATCATCGGAATGCAGTGTAAACAATTCCAAAATAAGACTTATTTAATACAGATACCCAAGATTTAGATGAATATCAGTTAGGATATAATCAGGAAAATACAGGCATGGATATTTTGTTTTATCATCGAGTGTTATAAGGTAAGCAGATTGACATTTATATGGCTTGACAGGCCTTTCCTCTGTCAGTGTGTACAAAAAAGGCAAAAGTGTAACACTACCCCGAATATTATGAAAGTTGAATTTGGCAAATATCAAAAACACATGACCTATAATTCTTGAAAAGTGCTGCTAGAATCCTTTGCTTTGTTGTTGTAAATAAAAATTACGTAGTAATTTCAACGAAATTGAA
Organism: Magallana nippona; assembly: GCA_033439105.1. Lineage (NCBI taxonomy): Eukaryota > Metazoa > Mollusca > Bivalvia > Ostreida > Ostreidae > Magallana > Magallana nippona. The sequence goes on along the minus strand of CM065919.1, from coordinate 17,073,179 downwards.
GAAGTTGAGGGGGTTTCCGATAAATAATGACAATATTTATTTTATGCGATTTACGATAGGATTCTAGCAGTAAAACTAATAAACATGACTTAATTGCCGATCGAATAATTGTATCATACATACAAATGAACTTCGGGGTAGTGTTACACTTTTTGATTTTTTGTTAAAGTAAAAATGTGATCTATTTTTAATTGTCACGTGATACCATATGGCACGGCAGCTTCAAAGATCGACTCGATTCCGAAGTAGAAAAATAATATATTGGCGAACACATTCACTTGATCTTAATATTCAGAACTGTTTTCATAAAAATAAACAATTTTTAAATTGATCATAATATTGACGGTTATTAAATTCGGAGTTGCCTTAACCTACCCGCGTGAAGTGTGTATTTTAAGGTTTCTTCACACAATTGTAAAACGTTTTTCAGACATGGACAGATGGTTATATTTATAAAACAATGAGGCGACACTACTCGGGGAAGGGGGTGTTATTTTCGAAATAGTTGTATCATAGAAAGAGTGATTGTCGTATTCAAAATCGGTATCTGATGTCATATAAACTATGATTCGAAGTAAAACATGCGAGTCGCAGTGCTGTGCTCCGAGGTATATGGCTACGCTCTATGAAAAAAATAAACGCACTTTATTTTTTTTTCAACATTTGGGTTTTTTTTTTCTTTTATTGAAATAAGCATGATATCAAAGAGACATGTACAACATAAAATTCAAAAACAATATAGTCCATTCACAAGTAATTTCGTAGGCTTGTTAACATATTATTATTATTAGATCTTAATTTCTTCTCACAATTCAAAACACCATTTTGTAAGCAAAGACTATTTTTTAGTTTCTAACTAAGGTTTCTCTCCGACACTATTTCATGATCAAATCTACATTTCATTTTGTATTTGTAAATTGTAAAACATACAAAAGATATCAGATTGTTTAACATTGTATGAATATTAATATCATTATAAAACCTAGTACTATAATTTTCCATGTTATTGTGAGACGCATAAAAAATCCCTACTCGTTGCCATATTTGTTTCACCATTTCACAGCAAAATAAAAAATGGTGTGTATATTCGACTAACTTACATTCATCACATAGTGTAGATATATTTTCATTCCACTTGTCTACTGCCAAAGTGTTTTTTTTTAAATACAGTGTAGTAGCTTATGGTTAAATTCCGCAATATTATTTTCATACATTTGTTTAATATTAGAGTTATAATATTTCAGCTCGCATTAGCTGGAAGCTTAAGTGAGCTTTTCTATTTAATATTTTGTCTGTCGTTCGTCTGTCCGTAATTTTGTTTCATTTTCAACATCTTCTCCAGAATCACTGAGCCAAATTCAACCAAACTTGACACAATGCACCATTAGGCAAAGGGAATTTACAGTATGAAAATTAAGGTCTATACCCTTTTAGGAGGAAAAAAATTAGGAATTATTGAAAATTTTGGAGAAATTTAAAAAATATATATACTTCTCATAAACCATTTGGCCAAGAAAGCTGAAAGTTATGTGGAAGCTTCCACTTGTATTGTAGATTCAACGTTGTGAAAATCATGACTCCCGGGGGAGGGTGGGGCCACAATAGGGGCGAAATTTATCATAGGAATATATAGAGAAAATCTTAAGAAATCTTCTTCTCAGAAACAAATAAGTCAGGAAAGCCGACACTTGTGTGAAAGGATTCTCAGGTAGGGTTGATTCAAGTTTGTTTAAATCATGATCTCCAGGGTAGGGTGGGGCCACAATGGAGGGTTGGATTTTTAAAGAGGAATTTATAGAGTAAATCTTAAAATAAATCTTCTCAGAAACTAATCAGCTAGAAAAGCTGAAACTTGTGTGGAAGCATCCTCATGTAGGGTAAATTTATGTTTGTTCAAACCATAATCCCCACGGGTAGGGTGGGGCCACAATAGGAGTCGAAATATTACATCAGAATATATAAGGTAATCTTTAAAAATATTCTTCTCAAAAACTAATCAGCCAGAAAAGCTGAAACTTTTTAAAGTTTGTTCAAACCATAATATGGGGTAGGGTTGCGCCATAATATTAATAGGAGTGGGGTTGAATTTTTACATAGGAATATATAGAGTAAATCTTTAAAAATCTTATTCTTAAAAACTGATTGCCGAGAAAAGCTGAAACGTTTGTGGAAGCATTTACAGGTAGGGTATATTCCAGTTTACTCACATCATGATCCCCGGGGGTAGGGTTGGGCCACAATGGGGTTGGGGGACAAATATTTACATAGGAATATATAGAGAAAAAATGTTTTAAAAGTCTTCTTCAAAACAACCATTTGTCTAGAAAAGCTGTAACTTTGGTGAAAGCAACCTCAGATAACGTTCAAATTCGTTAAAATCAAAATCTTGAGAAGCAGGGTGGGCCCACATTTGGGATCTTATTTTACAAAGGAAAAACATTTTAATTATTAAAAAAAACTGAGATGTTATATTGTATGATTTTTACTTAAATGCAAGCATTTTGACATATTGCTAATTCTTTCAACATGTTAGGACTTTGGCTCATGGACGATTTTTAGGCTCTATAAGGGGTTCAGGGTATAATGTAGGTTTATATCCCATATATAAACAATTGTTTAAGTTCTTTTAAAGAACTGCAATGCTCAATATATGATATGACTATAAAATTATCCTGTTAGAAAGATTTTAAAGATAAGAATATCCAGGGGGATAATGGATTTTTATTTATAAAGGATCGTCATGTTTTATACTATATTGTCAATATATTTTGTATCATGACTCCATTAAGCTGATTTTTTCATGCCTATTGTTGCTCAGGTGAGCGATGTGGCCCATGGGCCTCTTGTTTGAAAATGTGTTTAATTTTTCGCCATGTCAACACAAGGTAATCCTTTCTTGAAGGGCGTTATAGGTGTCCACCAACATTTTTTGTAATTATTACACTTAATGCACCTCGAAAAATATGTATCTATAACAAAATTTTGAGTTTGTTTTAATACGTTTGCAGTATCAATAACTTGTAAACATATGATTACGTGTCAAATGTATTGTTATCATGGTCAGGTAGAACACAACCAAAAATAGAGTCCAATATAAGCAAGCCAATTAAAAGTAAATGTTTACGATCTGAATTCGGGCTTTTTTGTTTTGTTGCCAAAAAATTAAAGTACAGCGATATTAAAAAAAAAGCTAGAAAAAAGTTAATTAAAAGGGAATAAAAGATTATTTCAGCTCAAAATTTGTATTCCAGTGTTAACGATCAGAATAGTTAATATTGGGCATTTTTAATGCTTTGTCAAAATTTGAAAGTCAAATATTGAGTTATAAGCAAGATGCAGAGTTTGAAATTCTTTGAATTTTGTTAACAAAGCTCGACTCTTAATATTGTTTACATATATGTTTTACTGGTAAAAGTTTCAATAAAATGTTGCTTTCTTCTGTTGACAATATTATTAATGAACAGGTTTATGAACACATTGAATCAGTTTACCTTGTTTGTCACAAGTTATTTTGTCAAAGAATTGGTTATTCTATATTTTACATCATATGTAAACAAATAAAACACTTGAGATAGGTTTATATTGCAATGAAATTTTACCTTTGTATCTCTTATAACTTGTCTTCTAATATTTAGATTGTGGTCAAAATGTGCAAGTAAACCATAAACATACAAATAAAAAATAAATTGATAATCTAAAATCGTGTCCAAGTCCCTTTGATGATATGCTATTAAAGCTTTATATCTCAAAACATTAACAGTCGGTTTTCAATTTCAAATCAATTAAATCACTTCGTACATTCTGGCATTGAATTTCAAAAATATGACGGTGTGTTTGTTATTCAAATTAACTAAAAAAGTACGTCATCATGGTTGTTGTGAGCGTTTAAAACAAAAGTCATTTACAATATAAGCCTGGCTTGATCTCAATAAATTTTATAACATTTCTGTTTTTGCTGTAATCGAATGCAAAATAAAAATATACTACCTTCATGAGTGCAGTTGCTGAATACAACATTCACTTAGAAAATATTTTAAAAATGGAAGAAAAGTTGATAGCGAAGCAATGTAGACCGGGTTTCCATATTTCCATATACATTAGCACAAGTTTTTTCTTAATGTGACGATTGTAGAAGTGAATTGAGAAACTGTTTTCTGTTTTTCAGGTCAGCTAAAAATTCTATGTTCCATCTTTCTTTCTTAATATCTCACACCAATTTCACCAAATTTAAAATAATTATATTTTATTGTATATTAAAAAGTCGACCGTTATTTTTTTTTAAAGTGAGGTGACTTGGATTAACTTCGTCCAACAAAACGTCATTTATTGTTTTTATTTCAAAATATATAATTTTTTTAAATTGCATTGTAACGGACATTAACTGTATACGCACCGGGGTTGGAGACCCTTAAATAACTTTTCTTTTCTAGAAAAAATCCAAAAAGTAACAGATCTCATGAAATAATTCAATTACGAAAATTATTCCACTCATTTTTCGGCAGATGATACAACAACAATCCCTCAAATATAGAAATTAATAATAATAAATATGAAAATACCATTATGTATATACATACTTTTATGAAACAATTTTTGTTTACATCACTTTCATGTTTTGCATTCCAATATGAACATCTATGTCCAAAAGTGCGTATGAGTGTGTGTGAGTAAGTATTTATATAAAGAAATATATGAGAAGACTATTATGTATTAGCTGAACAAAAACATCCTGTTTTTTTAAAGCAATGTATCAATGCTTGTTTTCTATTATTCTTTTATTTCAATGCGTCTATTCTGCCTTTTCTTTCTAGGAAGGTTTTGTCCATATTATGATAAGGGATTAGGAAGAGTCATTTCGGACTTCAGGAGACGTTGTATAATGTGTCCGTTTCAGTATCAATCAGATGGATATTTGCAAAGTAAGAGTTGCGCACACACACACACACACACACACACACACACACACACACACTTATGTTAACTATTATATTTTAAAATTGTTGGCATTATCAAAACAATTGCTAGATTCAGAATGTGTTCCTGCATATGTGACTAATGAAGATTCCAGTGGACAGAGTTCTTCAACCAATGCAAACATTATTGGACCTAAAAAAGAAACAAGCAGCACAAACAATGGAGTTGTTGAAGGTCTAGAAACAAAGAATTCTAAATCTACTTTACTGGTGAGCGATTTAAATTGTATTGAGCAATACTGTAAGCTTCTTTGTATTTATACTTTTTAAGGGAATGGTTTGATACCATATATGATTTTGATTACGATTAACAAAATTCAGATTAAATTACTTGCATTGTTGAAGAAATGTTTAATTTCTAGATTTTTTTTTCTTGACGTCATTTGGGGGATTACGTTAGCTCACCTTGACTTAAGGTTCAAATGAGGTTTTCTAAACACCTCTTTTCCGTCCGCCTGATTGTTAACTTTTATCAACTTTGAATTCTTCTTCAGAATCACCAAGACAAATTTAACCAAACTTTGTTTAAAGCATATTTGTTAGAAGAGAATTATAAATTGTTATAATACAAAGGCGAGACCCTTGTAAAATAGGGCAATAATCACCAAACAGCGAAAATAGAGAGCGAAACAAATAGATCTTAGAATAAGATAAAATTATGAGATAAAAAAATAAGAGTTTTAATACTTACACCAAAGTTTGTAAGTTTTAGTTTTCAATTATAAAACTGTTACCCCCAGATCAGTGCTAGGATCAAAAAAGTGGTTCCACGTTCGACATAGAAATATATAGAAGAATATCTTAACATCTTTTAAATTACAATGGTACAATTTTTGAGAAAATAATACACTCAGCTTCATATAATGTTGATTCTAAATTTGCTAAAACATGACTTCTGGATCGATTCTGAGGCCCTAAGAGAGGTTTCAATTTTAAACATAGAAATTCGCAGATAGTGTATATTCTAAATTGATAAAACCATGACTCACAGACCAATACTGGAGCCACAAGAGGGATTCAAAGTTCGGCATATAAATATTTGTAGGGAAAATGTTTCAAAAGTCTTATAAACGAACAGCGATGCTATAGTATGTGAGATTACAATGCACGTATCTATCTTCAGATAGTGCAGACTATAAATTGTTAAAACAGTGGCCGCGGACGTATCGATACTGAGGCCTTAAGAAAGTTTCAAAGTTAAGCTTAGAAATATTTATAGAAAATCTTTAAAAATCTTGTCTAGAATTAAATTTCGTCTAAAGAATTAAAAAGCGATTATTTGTGAGACAATAATGCAACCATTCATCAATAGGGTAAATTGTAAATTATGCTAAATTCACACCCCCCCCCCCTCTTTAGTAATCCCTAGATTGTATAAATTCTAAATTCTTTAAACCGTTACCCAGCGGTCAATATATATATATATATATATATATATATATATATATATATATATATATATATACCATATGCTGAATTGCTTCACTCTCCAAGTACTCGTTTACGATTAGGGCTCTATGAGGTCGAGCATATGTCCATGAAGATAAAATCCTCCACGACAGCACCTGCAATGGGTCTAAAAATTGGATGAAGAATATCATATCGGTATTTTAAACCTGTCAGGGAACCTTCTACATGTATAAAGCGGAAATTAGTTTTGTAGTCGATATCCATGCCTTCTAAATCATCAACAAGCCTCCTCCAAATATGTCATGTCATGACAATGGGCATATCTCTCTCCCCCCCCCCCCCCCCCCCCCCCTTTTGATCTCTGGGAGAAGAACAGAGCGACAATGACGTTGTTGCCAATTTCTGTGTATTGTTGCCCAATGAAGGCGATTTCTGCAATGCTTCAATTTTAATACGGGGCGTACAACTGGTCGACAAGCTTTAAGATTTGCTTGGTTAAGTCTGTTAATAACAATCTTAGTATAGATCCGTCCACCTGTTGTTCTCTGAAACTCAGCATCAAGCTTAACAGCACGTTGAATACGGTGCCTCTTGGCGACATTGCCCAATAACGGTCCTCACGGACTGTCGTACATCTTGGACATCCAATTTGGTCTTCTTTGACAATTTCCTGTCTGTAAATATCGGTTCCATAAACGACTTTATACGCTTTAGGAAACATTAAATCTTTCTGCAACGTGGCATTGTGTTTTGTCAGCTTCAATTTTCATTACTGCCTTGGAGCGTTCGTCCATACTCATATTCCTCCTAATAGGGTCATATCACCAGGTCCGACCAAGAAGGGTGTAACCGTCTTAAGTTCATTAAAGGAAACATCTGACACATTTTAACCCCTTTGTTCCACTCCCTTGTTTAACGCTTCGTTATCTAAATATATATTAATTTCATTTAATAATACGCATACGTATACGTGGAGATTTTAGGATATGATGACCCCAAAAAGCAGACATACATGTATTTTTGTATATTATTTTACCTATTCTCATCTCATTATATATATATATATATATATATATATATATATATATATATATATATATATATATATATATATATATATATATATATATATATATATATATATATATATATATATATATATATATATATATATATATATATATATATATATATATATATATATATATATATATATATATATATATATATTCGTGAGTTTTACCACATTTCAGAAGAGTTTCTTACTTAAAATGTTCGAAACAGATACCTGAACTGTTGTTCAGGTAAGCGATGTGGAGCACGAGTCTCTTGTTATGACGTAATACCAGTTTGTAGAATTTGTTACTTCTTACATTTACATACATGTACAATTTTGAAGAAAATGTCTATTAAAGAACTTTAATAATATGCTTTGAAATGCAGAAAATTTCATTTTCCTTTGTGTATTTTGTTCAAAAAAATGTCCTTTTTATGATATTGCCCATTAAAACGCAGATGGTAGATTTTCAAAAAAAGTTTGATTAAAACCTAGAATTTGTGTACATTACACATAGTTACTAATTTGTTTTGTAGGTTGTCGGCAAAAAACGCGAATACGGCTTACAAGACGAGTCAGTTGCACCAGGAGAAAATATGCGAAAGTATGTAATAAACTAAGCTGCGATGCTTGATTTTTTTATTTATAACCTCTGAATACTTTTTATCCTATCATTAACATTAAAAATTAGAATTAATAATTGCTTCAGGTAATTGATCTGTTTACTTCGTAATAACATGTATAATTCTAATTAAATAAATCAGACACATGCACGATTATTTTACTGAAAATTACACGAAACATTCCTTATGCATGTTTATGTTAATATGATCTCAAATTCTATGTAAAAATAAACCAATTGCAATATAATTCATAACTTTATATAATTTTATTTGCCAAGTTTGAAAACAATGGTGAAAATAATGACTTTTCTTCAGCATTTTCAGTTTGTTATTGTCATTTCAAAAAAAGTAAAACTTTTTTTAAAAATCCTTTTAATCTAAATTTATTATTACATGTAACAGGCAAGACGGAGAAAAACATACTGTTCAAATTGATACTTATATCATTGTGCCAGTAGTGATCATCATTTGTCTTTGTCTGGGGATTTTACTGACCTACTTCTTTCGAAAACGTAAGTACTTAAATTAATGTCATGAATTTTGATCAAAATGAGTTTGGATTGTGAATTAAAAAATATTATACATATCTGTATAAAATATAATATTTGTAGAATTTCACTTGCGTTTTTTTTTTAGGTCCGATTACATTTTGCTCAATACATGAAGATGGACTAAAATACAATAACATTCAAAAAGTAATATACAACTTTAAATAAAGACATATCAGATCAGTTTAAATAACAATTTATATAAATTGCTTATTTACTTCTTTTCTTTTCTTTTTAAATTTTCAGGATTCAATAGACACGTGTCCTGAGAGTTGTGAACCAATGATCATAAAAAAGGAGTATGCAATATTTTGACACACATGATTTATTTATATAGGATCTAGTAAATACTTGTTTGAAGATTTATCATTTTACGTAACTACCCTTAGTTATAGTTGGTCAAGGTCAATAAGTAACATTCGAATTTGGACCTCCGCTCTTTTTATTTACTTAAAAATCCAGATCCATATAAGTCAAGAAGTGGCAGCATGCTGTCGGTATCCCGCTAAATAAGTAAAATTAACTTTGGTATTTAAACCACTCTCATTCTTTTAAACGTTTAAACGGTCACCACCATATCTCGAGCCGTTGCCATTGTCACCACTATGTGAACTTGTTATTACGTTATCTGTTGTGATGTGCCTTCCTGTGTGGTGTTTTGCATTATCATATAATCAAATAATACCGATAGTAATCGTGCTTTACAGCAAATCACTTTGTTATTGTCATTTATCATAAACAAGGTATAACTTTCAACATCCAATCATTGTAAAAGTGACAATGGTTAAAGATAGCAACAATTTCTGAAACAAAGACAAATCCAATACACACCGATATCACGATGATTAGAAGAACTTCAAGATTAAAGCAGTTCGACCAATAATGGATTCAAAAGACCATCTCCTCACGCAACAGGAAGGACTGCTGCTGGTCCATCTGAGTGTACTGATGGAAGCTTAAGGCGAGACAAGCTACTGACAAACAAGTTGATAAAACAGGACTATCAACAGTCTCGTTGGAAGTCATCTTTTCGTATGTTCTATGGTCGATACAACGACTTTGTCAGCAAATACAATCTTCCACTGGATCGCATGCTGACTGACGTTTTCCATATTAATTGTTAGACAATAATTAACTACCTAATTGTCTACGGACTTTTCCGTTTTTTTTCCCGATTACGACAAAGAACAAACGGCGAGTGTGACCGGTAAGCAGAGGATGCTCACTACTCCTAGGCACCTGATCCTACCTCTATCTGTTTAGAGATCCGTGTTGCTCTGCTTTGAATTTGTATTTCGTTGTGAGCTCAAGTGAGCTTTTCTGATCACTTTTTGTCCGGCGTCCGTCTGTCAGTCCGTAAACTTTTTACATTTTCGACTTCTTCTCCAGAACCACAAGGCCGATTTCAACCAATGTTGGCATAAAGCATCCTTAGGTGAAGGGGATTCAAGTTTGTTAAAATGAAGGGCCACATCCTCTTTTAAGGGGAGATAATTAAAAAATCATTGAAAATGTGTTGGTATTTTCAAAAATCTTCTCAAAAACCATTTGGCTAGAAAAGCTGAAACTTGTGCGGAAGCATCCTCAGGTAGTTTAGATTCAAATTTGTTCAAATCATGATCCCCAGGGGTAGGGTGGGGCCACAATGGGGGATCAAAATTTTACATAAGAATATATTGAGTAAATCTTTAAAAATCTTCTTCTCTGAAACTGATCAGCCAGAAAAGATGTAAATTATGTGGAAGCATCCTCAGGTAGTGTAGATTCAAGTTTGTTCAAACCATGATCCCCCGGGGTAGGGTGGGGCCACAATGGGGGGTTGAATTTTTACATAGAAATATATTGAGTAAATCTTTAAAAAATTTTCTTTTCTGAAACTGATAAGCCAGAAAAGCTTTAACTTGTCTGGAAGCATCTTCATGAAGTAAAGATTCAAGTTTGTTCAAATCATGATCCCCAGGGGTAGGGTGGGGCTACAATGGGGGATTAAATTTTTACATAGGAATATGTAGAGTAAATCTTTGAAAATCTTCTTCACTAAAACTGATCAGCCACAAAACTGTAACTTGCGGGAAGCATCCTCAGGTAGTATAGATTCAAGTTTGTTCAAATTATGATCCCCAGGGGTATGGTGGGGCCACAGTGGGGGGGGGGGGGGGGGTCGAATTTTTATATAGAGTAAATCTTTAAAAATCTTTTCTGAAACTGACCAGCCAGAAAAGCTGAAACTTGTGTGAAAGCATCCCCAGGTAGTGCAGATTCAAATTGAGAAAATCATGACCCCGGGGGTAGGATGGGGCCACAATAGGAGGGTCGAATTTTTACATAGGAATATATAAAATAAATCTTAAATATCTTCTTCTCAAAAACCAATCAACCAGAAAAGCTGAAACTTGTGTGATAGCATCTTTAGGTAGTGCAGATTTAAAGTTGTGAAAATCATGACCCCCGGGGTCTATAATGGGGGGTCGAATTTTTACATAAGAATTTATAGTGTAAATCTTTAAAAATCTTCTTCTCAATAGCCAAATAGCCAGGAAACTGAAACTTGTGTGATAGCATCCTTAGGTAGTGCAGATTCAAAGTTGTGAAAATCATGACCCCTGGGGTTAGGGTGGAGTCACAACGAGAAGGGGGTGATTGGTTCATAGGAATATAAAAAGAAAAATCTTTAAATCTTCTTCTAAAAACCATTTGCCTAGAAAAGCTTTAGTGAAAGCAACTTCAGATAGTATAGATTCAATTTCGTTAAAATCAAAATCTTGAGGAGTAGGGTGGGGACACATCGGGGATCCAGTGGTACAAAGGAAAACATTTAATTAATCACAAAAACTTGTTATCATATATGGATTTACTTATATACAAGCATTTTGACATATTGCAAATTCTTTAAAATCGTTTAGACTTTAGGCAGTTTGGCTCTTGGACGATTCTTTGGCCTCACAAGGGGTTCAGCGTTTGATGTAGGTTTATATCTGTATATAAACAATTGTTTAGGATCTTTTTGAAAACTGCAATTCTTAACATGTGATATGACTATAAAATCATCCTGTTAGAAAAGGGATTTGATTATAAACATAAGAATATCCTGGGGGATGGATTTTTATTTATACAGGTACAAAATACCACATTTCCCAGATATTTTGTATTATGACTTCATTAAGCTGATGCATATTGTTGCTCAGGTGAGCAATGTGGCCCATGGGCCTCTTGTTAGGTTTCACGATCTGTTGAGATGTGAGTTGGACTTACTTAAAGTCAATGATATACCTTAAAATATACCACAGAAGCGACATACACGGCTGTCTAGCCGATACTTATTTCAATGGGAAGCGACTCCATTTTGTATAAAATTCTAACATCCCATAATGTTAATACATTTGAGGTGTTTTTCTTAGCCCTGCTGTAAAGGTCTGAGCAGTTGCGATTGTAAAAAAAAACAGCTGATAATCAGTGTTAGTTGAAAGCTTGATGCACGAACAAAATTGATGTTTTTTCTAAGCGTGTTGGTAAATTCATTTTTATCTCATCTTCCTCGTTAGAGGAAATCAATTAAAAAATGGTAAGCTTTTTTGTACCACAATCTTGACCTACTGCGATTTTTTGTTGATCACCCGAATCAATCTCGAATTGTACGACTTTAATTATGTCGATGTTCTGTTTTACGATATGTTGTCCTTAGTTGTTTACGGAACATGAATGCTAAGGTTATCAGATACGCTTACAAGGGGAGTAGGATTGTTATTATTCAAACGTAAAGGAACCACTGGCCAGGACAGATGTGGGAATGCCAGATGACAAGTGACAACTTATGCTTACTATGATGATTCGAGTAGATTTGATTAAGCGATCTGATTAAGCGTGTTATCCAGGCAAGTGTGAGCAGCAAAAGGATATTTGCGCATGTTCTAATAGAAATTTTCTTTTATGGATAATAGGGGTTTACACGGGGTACTACAAGGACCCTTCCAACAGGAGTGTTCTTTCTTGGGATTAATCTGTTTGTCTCGATATAGGGACTTAACACACAGTGAGTTAACATGGTGCACGTTTTCTTAAAAAAAAAAAATAATCCACGACCAACGAAAATTAAGTCCTATTTGATACGTAAAATAATTACATGCATGTACACCGTTTAGGCGTTTGCCAGAAAGGAAGTCAAACCTCCAAACGGAAGTCTGTAAATGTGTATAGCCCATATAGTGACTCTAAACAGTGTTTTTGTATTAGGGCAATGTTGTCGAAGTGATTAAGAAGGTATTGTTCTGTACTTGGGGACACAATGTGCATACAAAGAACTTGTAAAACGCTAACCCCATTTCATTCAACACAGTAGATAAGTGATAGTATATCCAAGAAAATAACAACGACACAGAGAAACTTTCTACATTAATGATTGAGAATATTTCAATAAGTATGCCCGGATTTCAGTCCGTTTTGTTTCGACTTTCATTTGATTATTTTTACCAGAGCAGTGGCTGCCATAACATTTCAAAACGCGTTTCTAAAAATTGTTCCGTCCAATGTTAAGAATGCCATGAAGCATGAAGAGTGCTCTCGGCCTCATACATATGCAATGTCGCCCCATATGATGCTTATATGAAGTGCTTTCCATATCAGAATGATTTTAAAAAATGATTCATATAAGAATTATATAATCCGTATTGAATTGTATGTTAATTACTTCGTATGAATACTTATATAAGAATCATATACTAGTTTTATGATTGTCGTTTATATCAAAATATTTCCGAAGGAAATGTATGAAAATTAGTTTAGATACCTTAAAGCATGATGATTATTGGTTTGATATGAATATTTGATTGTGTTTATAGATAAAAGAATTGCATTCAATAATGTTTTTTTTTTATTGCGTTTTAAGTAAGTATATACATTTGGTAATCAGTGTATAAACTTACTTCCTATATTTTTGTTATGTGAATTAAATCACTATTGATAACTACGTTTAGTATATAAATGTTATTTCTTTATTTTAATTATATAATCAGATATATCGCGCACCTAGAAGAAGTGATTGTTACGAACATCGAATTCTCAATATTACGTCACAATAACTGAACTCAATGAAAAATCATTGAACATGCTAAAATACGCTTTTCAAAATTATAAACATGCACAACTTTCTTTAGGGGATGTTAAAGTTCTGTAGTGAGTTTTAATTTAGTGCAAGTAATTTTAATTATCTAGATGGATTAAAGCTGAACACCGCTTGTAAATAGGCCCGTCACACAGATACCTGGTATAAAAACCCTTCGATTTCGTTAAACCCGATTGCACACCTGAAACTCGTGGCCGACGCATAGTACTCCTCTCGTGGTCTTTGGATTTTATGCAGTTAATTCTTATTTTATGTGCATATTCTGTGTGTAAATAATATATTGACCAGTGTATTTCATGTTAGTATTGACCTGGCTTGAAAAAAGTGCGTAAAACTTGATAATTTCATCGCGACCGAGTACAACGGCGAGGCAAGATATACGTCCTCACAGGTGAGACCTCTACAGCGAAATACTTTAAACTGTTAAGAGTCGAGGTTTGCTGCTTATATAAGGGTTGTAGGGGTATCGGTGATGAAAGATAAATACGAGCGATGCTTTAATTACAAGTAACAGGTTTGGGCCAGTGAACAAATCATTTTCATTCCAATCTGCCTCAATACTCGAATTAAAAATAAAGTAAATCCGTCCATTTCCTTAAGTTTTGAAATATTTTATAAAATAAAATAATAAATAAAATAAAATAAAAATAAAAAATGTTTGGCACACTAAGATCTATTTTTTTTAAATTTTTTTTTTATATCTTTCAATTTTTTAATTTTTTTTTCTCTTTTATTATTATTATTATTATTATTATTATTTTTTTTTAATTTATTTATTTATTTATTTTTTTTTTTGGGGGGGGGGGGGGCATTTCTCGCTGATGAAGGTTGATCATCTTAGCGGGATTAACACACATCTGCAAAATAATCAAGTGTAATTAAATAGTGCCTTTTTTAAAACAGTAACAGCTAGTTTATACCGAAATACAGTGCAAGTAAAGCCACAAATATATTTTAACTTAAAAAAGAAATTATTCATTGAATAGCGTAAGATATTATTCATTGAATAGCGTATCGCAGAATTTATATATTTAACAGGGATTTGCATATCACAATATTTAGCAGAGCTAAGCTTATCAAAGAAATTATTTTACAGGGCTAAGCATATCACTAGCCGTTTTGTCAGCCTACCTGCATTCAATATAATTTGGTCAGTCTGCTCTGTTCTAAGGTTCTCCTTTTTTCAGGTTGCAACTTCCTTTTAAGTAAACAGCTTGGATAGCTATAATCCAGGGGCTCGTTTCATCAAGGGGTCGTACGCCCATACTTGGCGGTGTAAATACGGGACTAGCGCGAATATCTGCTTTTCATTAAAGAGAACATCTGTACGTCCGAGTAAAGTTAAGCCAAAATTTTACGTCCCCTCATAAGTAGGCGTAAGTTCAGACGTAAACATAAGTAAGCAAAAATATCATGAAACGGCAATTGTATTTTATCACTATTACGATTTAAGTAATTGACACACTTAGATACTGCTAAAGCAATGTGCATGAGAGAGAGAGAGATGAGAGTTCTTTACCTTTATAAAAAGAAAATATATAAAAAGTTCTCCTTTCTGCATACGTCAAAATGACCGCTGCATGGTGTGTTCCTTACAGATTAGTCTCTAATCTGCTGTTTGTGAACGCGCACTCTATCTGCGAGTTTGGTTCCAGTTTGACCTATATAGTTGTGACCACATAATAGGCACGTCGTGCGGTACATTAGGTTCTTTGATTTGCAATTCATTGTTGAATTTACATTAAAATGCATGCCGTCCTTGAAAGATATGGATATTCCGGTTTGAAAAATAGGACATGTCCTGCATCGTGGATCCTCGCATTTAGCTACAGTTGGTTTGACGGGGTTTGAAATAAATTTCGCTTTGGTTAAAATGTTCTTCAAATTTGGATGTTGATGTCTGCTCTGAAGTGTATCATTAGGCTGGACCAGTTCTTGTAAAATTTTCGATTGCTGTAGAATGTGAAAGAACTGTTCGGCTGATTTAAACATGATTTCTCGGGTTATGGGTAAGAACTGAAGGATTTTTTTCTGTTGTTGTTTTCCTAACGTTGTTTAAAAGACCTAAGTTCTGCAATTGGTGTTTCTTTCGCCTTACGTATTGCTGATTCAATGAGTTGTGAAGGATATTTTTGTCTGGTAAGAAAAAAAAATAAGTTTGGACAGTCTTGTTTTTCTCCGTTCCTCATCGATGGTACAGATGGTACAGATTCGCCGGGCCATATTAATAGGGATGTTCCGTTTTGTATGAGAAGAATGTCATGAATCAAAAATCAAATATTTGTGAGAGTATTTTTTTCTTGTAGAAAAGATCCATAGTAATTTTCATTTCCTTTTTCATCACTAAAATGTCTAAAAATGACACTTCTTTTTCACTGCTTTCTATTGTAAATTAAAGGATGTCGTGTAAAGAGGTACACAAGTTCTATCCTTGGATGTTTGTTTTATCAGGCCAAGGGTTTGGATGGAAGTCTGATGATTAGTATTAATTAAGCATGTAGATAAGATACAATTTCTCACTAGAATAGAGCTAGAGCCACGAAGCATCAAAAATTGCCCTATCTTAAAAAATCACTATTATGATATTTTGATGAAATATAGTGTAGACTCTTAGCTTTTCACAACTGTTTTTCTTATTTTTATAAACGGAGTTTACAATATGGCACTATTTTAATAAAAAAATATAAAACGGACGTCATTTTTTGTAAGGTAACGTCATGAAATGATAAAACTACGCATGACTTGAATTTAATAAAATTAACAAAAACAAAAATTATCTTGTATACATTATAATTAATTAATGAAAATAAATTCATTGATGACATACCATGAAAAACTGATTAACGATAAAGTAAAAAAATACAGGGATCAGTGCTGAAGGTCAATATAAGGGCAGTGTCTTCAAATTTCTTTTTTTCTTCCTCATGAGTGCCGTAACATAACGTCTATTCATTTTCATTTCATTTTTTCTAGTGATATGCATATGTCTTTTGAGAATTGTTAAAAGTGATAAACCATCCGTAAATGTCTCGAGAATTAAGATCATATTCCATGGAGAGAGAGAGAGAGAGAGAGAGAGAGAGAGAGAGAGAGAGAGAGAGAGAGAGAGAGAGAGAGAGCATGGCTTCACTATTAGGAGGCGAAGATAGGTTACAATAAACATTCTTATAAAACATTTTGCAATGCCAAGCAGTAGCACGTGAATAATGTCGTGGCATTGTCTTGAAAGGTTGCATAGGAAGCATGTCATAATATATAGATTTGTAATAAACTCGGCAGTAAATCGATTGATTTTTTTTTGGGGGGGGGGGGTGAATTGAAACAAATACCATTTCAAATCTCTAGATTTGCATTCATCTTTTTTTTTAACGAAAGGGCCCGGCAATCTCTATCCTCTTTTATATGCCATACAAGTCAAATTTTAATCAGATTTAGTAGGCATAAAATAATCGAAGATATTTTCAATCGAGAATTTTGTAAGCAAAAGTCACCGATGTACACACCTTTAGGGTGATTTTTTTATTTTATTGGACGAATTATCCAAAAAAGACATCACAATTAAGATTAAACAACTATATAGTGTTAATAATGTATTCCAAGGTGTGTATACCAAAAGTCGTCTGCATCGAAACGGACACGATCGATCTTACAATAACTGCATGTAACGGTTCACCGGAAATACATTGACCACGCGACGAATCAACAAGTGGCTGATTACGTAATGAAGAATGCATGGGCAAGATTTTTTTATGCAAGGGACGATGGCTTAATATTCAAATACAGCTTTAGTTGGGAATTAATTATTCAAGTATTTTTGACGGAATAAGTTAAGTTTATCATGCATGTACATGTTTACACGTGATATTGACTGTCTTTCTCCCGTGATATTCAGAAACAATTGTGTAACAAGATTACGCAAATCGCTTGCATCTTTCCTTTCGTTTAATGCATTTAACTGTTTGACGAAAATTAAACCCACAGTTAGCTACTTATACATGCTATCGGTTATTCTACACAAAGGTATAGGAATATATACTTTATTGTCTCCATCAAAGTACGTACAACACTAACTTTGCCATTTTTTTTTTCTGTTTGTTAACAATGTTCATATATCTCATATTGTAAAACGAGAAAATATACAAACTTTGGCGCAACAGCCATTGAGCTTTAAAATTTGTATTCATTTTTTCATTTTTCAAAACAACTTCAGTTCGTTTTAGTGTGCTTCTACGTAATATCGGACGGTCGATTCTGTGTGTATACATATTCACTCAGTTAAAGAGTGTAACCGGGTAATCGAGTAGGTTCTGTAAAAAAAATGTATTCATTAATTTTATTTTATTATTTACTACTACTTATTATTATCATCTTTAATTAAAACTGAACTTCTCCCCATGTCACACAGAATGAAACTGTGCCATTCAGTCAACTGAAATGTGACTGTAAGGTGACTGAATGGCAAAGTTTCCCCATCCCAAATCGTGTAAAAATGACCTCTCTTCAAGCAGGAAATGGTGCTTTTTTAATCGCGGTAGGATATGTAATTATCTCATTTAAGATTGCAGGGTTAACTTTATGTGACAAAGGGACTCAACAGAAACCTGATTCTTGGTCATGATTGGCTCAAGAAAAACAATGTTCGCTTATACTTTGATCTTAGACTCATGCGCATTGATGGCAAATCTTATGCTGGATTAAAAGAAGATGTACACATCTCAACAATTGTAAGAACACCCAAGAAACTTATTATGAAACCAAATATGTTAACAGTATTTTATGGAAAAGTTAACAGTAATTTTCCTGTAAAAGATAAAGACTTGATGGAAGTAAACAGTATAGACAATAATTGTATTATGGATGACCCAGGACTATAGTTAAAAGACTCAGTTTGTGTAGTCCGGAGGGACAGGAAAATTCCAATGAGTTTTGTTAATCAAACCAATAAAAGTTATAAAATTCCAAGAGGATACATCGCTGGACGTGTCACCGCGTCACTGCCATTTCGATTGAGTAATGCACCGGCAGTCTTCCAGGAACTACATGTAATGAACATTGTTCTTCAAGAACAAGAGGAGTTTGCTATCGCATACCTGGATGACATCCTCATATTCTCAATAACACCCGAAGATCACCTCCATCATATCCAAGATGTGTTTAATCGCCTAAGGACACATGGACTAAAACTTAAGTTAAAAAAGTGTAGTTTCTTCAAGGAACAGACTGAATATCTTGGCTTTATCATTAATGAACATGGCGTAAAAGCAGATCCAAAGAAAGTGGAGGCTATTAAAAAGTTACCCGCACCTACTACAGTCCGAGAAGTTCGTGGTTTTATAGGTATGTGTAGTTATTATAGAAGATTCATACCAAATTTCTCTAAGATTGCGGAGCCACTGATTGACTTAACCAGAATGTATGCCAGATTTAAGTGGACACCTTGCTGTCAAGAAGCATTTGACTTCCTTAAGGAGAGTTAAACAGTAGTGCCTCTGCTAGCATATCCAAATACTAATAAGCCATACATCGTGTACACCAATGCCTGTGACAATTGTATTGGTGATTGCCTAACCCAGAAGACTGATGAAGGAGAAGATAAGCCGATATACTACTTATCCCACAAGCTGAGTAAAACCCAAGTGAAATGGTCAACCATAGAAAAAGAAGTATTCGCAATTCACTACGCTCTTCAAAAGCTAGACAATTACCTTCACAGTGCTCAGTTTACTATAAGGACAGATCACAAACCGCTAAAATACATCTTAGAATCTCCAATGCAGAATAAGAAGATTCAATTATGGGCATTGAGTATCGCTGGATACAACTATAAGGTAGAGTACATTAAAGGCAGATCCGACTGCTGTGTGGATCTCTTATCCAGGTTACCATCCACCATCTCTGAGAATGAAGATGGATAACAATCAGAATGTGATGAGCCGGATGTTAAAGACAATATCTTTGAAGTTAACGTATTAAACTTAAATGCTTTTTGCCTAAAAGATTAGCCAAGTGTGAAGTTAAAAATCATGACGAACTGATCAAACCCTTCATTGATATACCGGAAGATATCAATCTCAAAGAAAGTCAGCAAAACGATGAACAGATCAAGAAACTGAAGAACCGGTTAAATAAAGGAACAGCAACGGCAACTGAAGGAAAGAAGTTCTTAGAAATATATGGTTGAATGTATTATCTTTCAGATGGAGACTCGGAAGGCCCAAGACTTCGCCTGTATATACCACGTGAGTTGGAATTTTTGGTGGTACAGCAATACCATGATGGACTTTGACATATGGACACCGGAAGAGGAAGTATCTTCGGAAAATGATGACGAGATGCAGCCAGATCCACTAGAATGAGCCATACAGTTCAAACAACGCGAGAAAGAAGATTCTTCAGACGAAGAAGACATACCCCTCGCTGAACTTCAAAGACGCATTAGAGCTAAGAAGATCATGGATGAACAACATTATAAGGATGAGTAGGATCAGACTGTGGAGTCGAGATCGGATGAGAACCCTGAGTCAGATCAAAGGGAATACAGTGGTCAAAACTATGAGATACCCATAGATTCCCGAAATGTACCCTTGGATAAAGATATGGAAATTTGTGAAATAAATGCTAACGTAGGTCTAGCTTCACCCCAAACCCCAAACCGCGTAAACCAATCCCCTAAGTGAAGGATGCCCCGACCCCTGAAAAACCTTGACGAATTGGAAAACGAGGAGCTCGTACCAATGTTCGCAGTACTGGATCGATAACTGCAGAATTAGCGCGCCAGCTGACTGAAGAGGATAGGAGCTATGATTTACCGTGGCCCGAATGTAACAGCCCAGACCCGGAATTGGTAAGTAAATACCTAGAATAACAGTAAGTGATGTCTAAAGAATAGAGGAATGCAGCAGGTGTTCCGCGAGATGTCACCTCGCCATCCGCGCCGTAAGTGCCGTTGATGTACAAATTAAATATTGTGGATTTGATGAATCTTGGAAAAATTATGAATGTGAAAATTTATAATTTGAATTAATTCTGGAGGACTGTGAAATTCGATTGGAATTCATGGATTCTGAATTACGTAGACATAATCGATTCCGTATAAGCGTTATACGATCACCGATTCACCTTATTTGAACTTAATGTTATTATGCGGACGCCGAAAACTGTACTGTGAACTCTATATATGCTTGACTGTGTAATCTGATCAGGATCATCTGACCAAGGAGAATTTAAAGGGTAATTTCTTACACCGGATATTTCTTTTGTTAGGGGGACGTATGTAACCAGATAGCCGTCTTGGCTGTATTTTAAATTACACGTAGTCGAAAAAAGGTGAGGAACAATAGTTTGTTATACGAAATCTAATCATATAGTATTTGCTATCACCAGTTTGGAATTTAGGGTTGGAATACTCAATTTGAAGTAAATATGTTCAGCGCTTCGACAGCCATAAAATTAACATTAAATTATGATGAGTACTTCATTAGTTTCGGTCAAGCAGAACGTTGGCTATGCACATGATTCAGAGGATAATAGCTACGGAGCTGATGTCTCTATACTTTAAATATATAGAAATCATGTTCAGTGTGAAGTGTTGATTGTTTATCATGATAATATAATTATTTATGATTATACCACTTGGACAGAACTAATCTGAATTATTTTTCTCTTTGTGTGAATGATCATATACTTTAGCATTGAATGCTTATTTTTGGATGTCGTCGGTCCTAACGCGCGGAATTCAATTTGTCTGCACCGCTTTGTGTGTCATAGGACAGACGATATCCAAAAATAAGCATTCAATGCTTATATTTATATTCATACTGATGTCTATTTGTATGAAATATATGTGTATCGTTGCTGAAATATATACGCTCTCAAATATATACGCTCTCAGTCTGGGATATGAAACATACAGGGAACAGCCATATTAACATCTTATTTACTTCGGTTCCGCGACTAAAGATATAGTGCCAGAAACTCTGTAGAGAAAAATCCCATTTTGTTAAGGAATATATATTATTATACCCGCACTTTCTAAAGAAAGTTCGGGTATATTGTTGTTACCCTGTTCCGTCTGCCTGTCCGTCCGTCCGTCTATCACGCTTTACTTTCTCAAACTGCTCTTACGTCTTATAAACCAGAAAACTGAAGTCTTGGGGTATGATTTGGTGTGTCATGTTGTTTTGTAAACAGGTTTCAAAAATTCTCTGGTAGTCCTGGGGGTCAAATAATTGGTAAAAAATGACGTTTTTGACAAAAAACCTTCTTCCTCGAACTCCTTTTATATTTTCAACAGTAGACAAATCATCTCTTGGAATATGTTTTGGGGTGTCTTTATAGATGCGCAATAAGGTTTCGGAAATTTCAATTTTGTCCTGGGGGGTCTTTAAATGGCTGAAAAATGAAGTTTTTTTTTTTTTTTTTTTACAAAAAGTTTGGTTAAAAAAAACATCATTTTTTTGCAGTAGCCTAATGATCTAATAGGATATGCTTCAAGGTGTCAGGTTGACGTGTAATCATGTTTCAGAATTTTTGTTTTAATCACGGGGGTCTGTGGGCATCAAAAAATGGCGTTTTTTTGCAAAAAAAATATGGTTCCAAGAACTTCTCTTACAATTTATGCAGTAGCTATGTCATCTCTTGAGATATGATAGGGACTGTCCTATAGATGTGCAATAAGATTTTAAAAATTTAAATTTCATCCAAGGAGTCAAATAGTAGCTGAAAATTGACGTTTATCACTCCTAAAAAAACCTACTTCCCAGAACTCCTCTCACGATTTAATGAATAGCCACATCATAGCTTGGGGTATGATAGGGGCTGTCATATAGTCATGCAATAAGGTTTTAAAAATTTGAATTTCATCCAGGGAGTCAAATAGTAGCTGAAAATTGACGTTTATCACTCCTAAAAAAACCTACTTCCCAGAACTTCTCTCATGATTTAATGAATAGCCACATCATTTATAGCGATATAACAGGGGCTGAGCGATAGATATGCAATAAGGTTTTAGAAATATAAATTTGATTCTGAAGGTCAATACTATCTGCAAAATGATGTTCCGTCCCATAAAAAAACCTTATTCCTGGACCTCCTCTTATATCTTGTGATTGAAATAACGTGCCATAAGATGCATAAGGAGGAAGAATATATAAACTTATGCTTTAGGGGTGGGGTTCACAAGAATTTTTTTTTCAAGTTATTTGATCATTTCTGATTTTGAGAGGGTGGGGTGGGGATAAGGTGACCCCTAGAGGCCATGACCTACTAATGCCACAAAAAGATTTGCCTTGACATGGTCATGGTTGAAGAAACAAAAATATATATGGTTTAGGAGTGGTGATTTTGAGGATATTTTAAAAATATTTAACTATTCTTTTTTTCGGGGGGTGGGGAGATTCAGAGTCTCTTCTCACAATTTTACAGTAGCAAAATCATTTCTTGATTGGTATTTTTCAGTATGATGTCAGATGTACAAGAGATTTTGGAAATTGGTTTTTAATCTTAAAGATAAACAAAATGTTATATGTAATTGTAGAAATTGTAAAGTCAGTCAACAAAAACCTAGAGTTTGCTGTAAAAAACAATGCAGGGTCATCATTGGGCTAGGGCTAGGAATTACACTACATATGAATAAGATAGATTAATACTTGATTAGTTCCAACTCTGGAAAGTCACTGGGCATCTCAAAGGGGGCATTACATATATACAATGTGCATGTACCAATTGATGTGCAATGACAAAAGGAGGAAGAATAAATATGGTCTAGGGTGGGGATCTCAATCAACAGTTATTAAAATGTATTATGATTTTCTATTTCAGAGGAGGGGGTGGTTGTTTAAAAACAACTCCAGGGGGTGGGGGAATAACCCAGGGAGCAGGGGCCAATTTGTCTTAACTTATCTAATGTATCTTGACATGATCAACAGAATTGGACAGAATGATCACTATAGGGCATCTGCATAGTGGGGCCCTAAATATTTACAAAATCAATATATTGCAAATATGTTATACATGTATTTAGAAATGTCTTTATTTTCAAAATGGTTAACAAATTAATCAGTCAAAATGAGTTATAAATAACCGATTGGCAATTCTGCAATTGATTGCATGATCCCTAGTATAATATCACATGTATTTTTTTTTATATATATAATTATACATGTATGTTAACAATCAGGATTTAAATGCACAAATTTTCATGAGTCATAAATCTTGACATACCACATATCTCTTGACAAAAAAAGAATAAGCAATTTAAAATAAAAGAAAATTAGTCATTAACTCTTTTTCTATTACTGGTGTATGATGATGGGGTAGGGGGTATAATGAAAAAAAAAGCTGAAGCATGCCTTCATTCTCACTAGAAATGTATAGCTAACCCACACATCCTGGGGATGGGGAACGGTTAAGGCCCCTTCCCCTTCCTCCCTATTATAACTCATATAAACATAATATTTAATACCCAAATTTAATACAAAATAGGGTCAATATGGAGTCAACTCAATAGTGTAAGTCTGACAACTGAAAAAATAAAAAAAATTCTGCAATTAAAATGACAGAAACTGTAGATAAGCTTATTAAAATAAAGATGATGATACAGTATACTGGCAAAGGGAGATCACATTTTAGAAAGTGAAAGTAAAACTTAACTGTTTTGTATACCGGTGTCTCATAATATTGCGCTACTACATGTATTATACTTACCTATATTGGTCAACATCATAATGATAATCCAACTAGCACAAGATGAATTCCTTTAGCTGATCACCACAAAAGAAACGTTTATTCGTGTTAATTAATCCTATTCTGCATATGGAAAACACACATGCATGTACACCATGTGATACTCATCAAATCAAAGAGCTGGGTTAAACTAGTACCCGCTAATGCAACCTGTAGACCTGTGTTATGTACGTAACTTCAGATAAAGATCATTTAATTGTAACATATTGCATGTATTTTCATAACTTTATTCTTTAAAACCCCTTGCACAATTTTATTAGGTAATTAACCAAAAGCACAATTTTCAGCTTTAAGGTGGTATGGGACACCCACATTGTGATGTACTCCTTATTGAACGAAACATTAAATAAAGTATATAAAATATAATATTTTCCCCAAAATAATGTTACCTAACAGTTAGGCCTAAGAAAAAATATTGTGTGTTTAGGGTAACACTGATGAAAAAATTAGGTTAGGTAGGTAGGGATTTTTTTTTTTTCATTTTTTCATATTTTTTTCTGCATGAGGGCACAAATACAAATATAAAATCCTAAGAATGTTTGTTTGTGTCATATTCAAAAACAGGTTTTTAATGGAAATAATATGAAGATCACATACAGATGCAAACAGATCAACCCCAAATTGTACGTAAAGGCAATATGTGTATTATTGGATGTAAACTCATCATTTATGAAAATTATAATTTTAAAAAAGTACCGGAAAGTGCATGTGGCCTTCTTTTTGACTAAAACTGGTACAAAAGAGTGTTATTTAGAGGCTAACACTTGGTGCGGTTATTACTGTCTAATGACAGTTTAATGGTTATTTTTCAAAATTACATATCAAATTGGTTATGTAAGATTAAACGTTTCATTTAATCTTACAAAAAAAAAATATACTCAAAACACGTGGAGACGTTTATATTTGTGCACATGGCGCATAAATTATCAAAGTGTATTCATAGAAAATTAAAAGTCGCAGATTTCCAATGCAAAAATAAGGGGAAATATACACTGAATGTAAATATAAGCTTATGTAGAGAGATTGAGAACGGTTGGGCGTTCGTCAGATGTTAGAAACTGCTAGTCAGTGATATAGACTGAGATTTGTAAGACTTTGAAAGTTGCTTTGTAAAATCTATACGATCACGCTTTAATAAATTATTGTACAACACCCAACTGGACTTATCATTTCTGGACTGGACAAGGAATTGAACCAACCCATAGGCTTACAATATGCTTTTCTACCACAAATATTCAATAAAATGATGATTTTGTAAATAATCACAAATAAATCTTTATCATTGATTATTGATTAATTTCTGCTATTTCTATAAAAACTAGAGGTACTGTGAGCAAACTCACAATTGATACCCCCCGCTAAGAAAAATCATAACTCAAGTATTTTTTTCTATCATAGAAAATATTGGATGCTATCTATTTCACCGTCCATGCTCTATTAATAACAACTTCTCTATTTTTTAAAACTGTTAATGCTTATATGAGTAAACAAACCAATTTATATTCTTTGAATTCCATTTTATTTCATCTTAACCGTAAATGCATGAAGACATTTGCATCCATATGTTAACAAACATGACTGGAATCAAACGATATGTCAAGCAGCCATTAAACAATTTGAAATTTTGGTATACCGAGCCCGATCTTTTTGGAAATAAAGTTTTCAACACATTTTTTTTTCAAAAAAAAAAAAAAAAATACATCGGGGCAGACCATATTCAGAGAGGCGGGCAGGGATGAGAATCTAAAAAAAATAATTTTACGTGGCCTGACAAAAACAAGCTCTGTGTCAAATTTTAGCTTCTAATCATTTCCATTAATGCAAGACAAGACACAAAAGGAATTAAGCATTTTTTAAACAATGACCTTAAACTTGCCCGAAATACCTTGGGTCAAGGTCATGATACACCCTTAGATTATAAGCAATCTTTGTGTAAAATAAGAACTTCCAATGTTTCTCCATAAGAAAGATATGGACCAGACACGAATTTTGCACTTTTCCTGCCAGTGACCTTGACCTTGCCCGAATGACTTTCAGTTAAGGTCATGACACACCCTTTCGTCATAATCAATATCTGTGTAAGTAAGAACTTCCAATGTTTCTCTGTAAGAAAGATATCGACCGGACAAAAAAAATTGCACTTCTTCTGCCAGTGACCTTGACCTTGCCCAATGACCTTGGGTCAAGGTCATGACAAACCCTTAGGTCATAAGCAATCTTTGTGTAAAGTAAGAACTTCCAATATTTCTCCATAAGAAAGATATCGACCGGGCAAGGATTTTAAACTTTTTCTGCCAATGACCTTCACCTTGCCCGAATGATCTTGAGTCAAGGTCATGACACACCCTTAGGTCATAAGCAATATGTGAGTGAAGTAAGAACTTCCAATGTTGCACCATAAGAAAGATATCGACTGGACATGATTGCACAGACAGATGGACAGACGGACGGACGGACGGACAGGGTGATTCCTATATACCCCCCCAAACTTTGTTTGCGGGGGGTATAATAAGCAAATAATTACCCTAAAATATAGTGTTCTGTTTTATTTTCTGCTGCTAATTTTTTTTTAAATTTGTAAAATACATATTGGCCACACATGAGTACCGCTTAGAAATTTTGCAGGTAGATGCATATCTGCAATATCTCTCAGTTTTAAAAGTTTCAAAGAGGTACTCAAGTGTAGCCACATTCAAATTTGGGAAATATTGCAGTAAAATCTACAATTTTCAGCTATTTTTAACGACAATGGTATGTTTGATGATGCGCATGTACTAAACGGTGGGGCCAAGGTGAAAAAAATACATATGTATAGAAGCAGAATATTGTGCCCTACATTGTAAGTTATTACAATTTGTATTGTTTCAAACTTGAGTTTTGTGAAAATTTTAAGGCACATTTTGATGCTTCGTGGCTCTAGCTCTTTGCTACATGATAGATTAATCAAGTGTTTTTAAGTATGTAAGAATATGCTAGAATGTACAATGTAGGGGTCAGGGTTGAAACTGTACGATGAAAAACAAAGTTGAATGCAGGGGTCTGAGTGGATAAAGTGGTGTTTCTGATTGAGCCTCTCATGATTGTGCTAAATCTGTGTTGTTACAAAATAAGGGTAATAAAGATTGTTTGTATTCCTGAATTCCACATTACTAGAGAATATTGTCCTTATGCTCCAGTGGATAAGTTTCCCAGAAAGTCTGAGCAGGCTAGACTGTTAGTAAACAAATGCAGATGATTATTTGCATGTACTTGTTCCGAATACACTTGTGATTTCCGGATTATTGTTTACATGTAACTAAGTTTGTAAAAACTTCTCACTCTCAGTGTTTGAGATTTCAAAGTTGTCCAGGCTCAAAAATTCTTAATTTCGATTGTAATAAATCCATGATGCTATAGGATTCCAATTCCACAAAATTTCCAGTCAAAACGACTTTAAGAATCGAGTACTGAATTAAATCGTCCTCTGAAAAAGTGGATACATCCTTTGCCGATGCATTCGTATGATATCCACCAAGGTCAAACATAAAGTCATATTTATAAACAAATGATAAAAATGATAACAAATAAAATAGAGAACTAAACACTGAGTCTTTACAAAATATGTATACAGATGCAGCATAAACGGGGCCAAAATAAAAACGAGTCTTTCCATAATTAACCTAACACAATTGTAACATATAACACATGCTAATTGAATATTGACTGCATTACATCCCTGTGTTTTCTAAAGTTGAAATAAAAGAAAACATTGATGAAAAGGCATGCAATACACTTACATAATGATTAAAGAAATATCGATTGAAATAACTTAGCGAAACATACATATTCTTAGCGAATATATTTGTAAAACCCGCATTTCCTCCTGGGGGGATGTAAACAATGAGGTAATTTAGAACCAATCTCGTGGTAATTCTGGAGTCCGCTTTAACAAAGATCAGTGTGAAAAATTGGAAATAGTTATAATTGACTAGTTATAAAAACAAAAATAAATCAAATAAGAAAACATTAAGTTCGGTTGGAAAATGATTATAAACATTACATGACTTACAAAATATACATACATGTCTATTAAAAATAACAAATATTTCTTACTAATTACTTTCGTCAAGATATAGAAATATTTCCTAGCGGCAAAATAGGTTTTTAGTGACAACAGATCTTTGTAACCTTTTGATCATTTTGTTTAAGAAAAACAATTGCAATAATCAAAATACAATATTTAAAAAAAATATGAAATATTCTCTATTAAAATATGTTTTATTAATGTGGGTCTAATGTACCTTATGATATATTTCTTTAAGCAGGCGCTTTCGATGGGATAACTGCAGGAAACACTGCACTTAAATCTATAGGCATTTAAAAATTGTAATTTTATTCTTTTTTACAATTTATCTCGAGAAGTAAAGAAAATCACAGAATCTAACTTTGAAGATTTTATTTTTACCCTACAAAATCTCCAGAATCCAGGGACTTCACCAGTGATTTGCCCTAAACCCAGTTGGGTCCTCTAGGCGGCCCCGAAATCCCCTGCCTACAATTGGGACCCCCTGTCACTTCAAATCCTGGATTCTTCCATGTTTTATATATATAAAGGATGCGAAGCACCTTCGAATTAATCAGAAATTATTTGGTACATAAACTAACATTTCATGTGATTTATTGTTCATATTTTTCCAAAAAGTACTTTATTATATAATTTTAGTATATTATTTATGCTAGTCTAAATTGTCTTAATAATTTGGGATAAATCCTGCCTTTTAGTCTCCTACTAGTATCATTTGTCCCTAAAGCTACATGTATGTAGATTAGTAGTTATTTACATAATGTATAAAAGGAATGAAATCATAATTAAATCATACAATTTAATGTCATTTCAATTCAAATTTATTGTACAAAGTTGTTTCAAAACGGAATACTTACACTACTGGCTCTAAAAACCCCTATCCGTATGAAAATCGCCTGTCTTTCCCTGTCACCTACTGTGTTTTCCCTGTCATCCCATGTGCACCCCCTGTGCACCCCCTGTCAGCCCCTGTACACAGCCCCAGTACACCCTGTAATCCCCTGTCACCCACTGTACACATCCCCTGTGTGCCACTGTAAGCCCCTGTCACCCCCTGTACACCACTGTCATCTCCTGTAAGCCACTGTATTTCCCTGTACATGCCCCTGACACCCCCTGTTCGGTGTTTGAATGTTTATAACAGCCTTTTTTGTTATTTAATTTCAATATTTTTTTTCTTAATTCAATTATCTAACTCTCATGTGTTATAATTTGAGATATAAATCAATTTTTGCACTCACCAGAGCGCCGATTCACAGGACACACTGTTATAGTAATTTTAGAAATTATAAAATGTTTTCATTATTAATTTATTGATACAGTACTTAAATAATCATGCTTACAACTAAAGGCTCGAGATTCACCGGGTGGTAAATCTCAGGTGAGGGCGGTGTTAAAGCCTTCAGGGCATTTAGTCCTTTAGCAGTCGGGAACATCACTATTCCGTAATATTTGAAAAATATATGTAAGAAATACAGAACTGTGAGTTATTTCTACAAAGATCAAGCGCAGCACATGGTGTTAAGCATTTGATTTTGTGTATCTATACAAATATTTGCACACTGAAACATGTTAATCAGTCAGAATGTAGAATGTAAATGTATGAGCAGCCATATTACGATAGAGCACGTCTTTCTTTTTTTTTTAACAAGTTTCTGATTATATCTTTATTAATTTCCCGTGAATAACAAAATAAAGCTTCAATAGCTTATAAGTTTGCTTAAGAAATAATTTTAGTATGTTTGTTTAATATGTTTCTAAGCGGCTTATTGGACCCTTGAATTGAATTTTAACTGATGATTTACTCTCATAAACAATTTAATAATTTCTAAAATCTAATTTTCATTTCCCTTTTTTACTGCAAAATGGAAGATATCAAATATAATGTTATTTATTGCCAGTGAACAGAAATCCATGGCCTTGGTCAGAACATTCACAACATACCTGTACATGTAAATGTAGCACTAGTGTTTTTCCGTACATGTAGGAGTTTATATAGATACGGAGAGAGAGAGAGAGAGAGAGAGAGAGAGAGAGAGAGAGAAAGAGAGAGAGAGAGACAGAGAGAGTGTGTGTGTGTTTGCATTGATTTTGAATTAAAAGTTACTAAAAGTTTACCCGGGAATTAGTTTCCTAAAAAGTTAACATGAAATCCTAATTTCATTCCCAATTCTTTATTATTATTTAGATTAACTTAAAACGATCATATTAATTTTCATCCACCAATGTTTTATTTTACACCATATCAATTATTCAAAGAATTGATTGAAGTTACAGTTTTCAAAGGAGAGGATGTTGATATTATTTTTTCACTCGGTCAATGGTTATGTAATAGCTACTGTACACAGTCCTTCTTGACAATTTGCAGAGCACGGTAGCGAGATGTGGAAAATGAGATGACAGACACGCGTGTACATGTATATACACACAGTTCCTCTGATCTGAATGGTCGGTCACTAATTATATAATTATAGCTACTCTACACAGCCCTTCTTGACAATTTGCAGTTCACGGTAGCGAGGATTGGAACAATGAAGTGACAGACACACGTGTACTTGTATATACACACACCGTTTTCCTAAGATCTGAATGCTCGGTTATGCTGAACAATTATTCAATATGTTGTTTAAACGCCGCTTATGACTTTCTTTCCCAGTCTGTCAAGTAAAGAACATTTTGATTTATCAGTTCTACATGTAAGAATATCAAACATGAGAAGAAAGAGCTTAAAATTCGGAACATTATTTGACACAGTCATATGAATTAAACCGTAATGCTCTCATATTTTTCATTTTTCAAATTCAGAATTTCAATAAATGTATGATATTTTTCTAATCTAAAAACTCGAAACACGGAACATTCTTTTAAGATCATGCATGCATGTCTTTACATTATCCGTTACCGGTATTTGTATACATATATTAAATTATTCATGATCATGAACTGGATCATTGTTTTAAATGTATGAGGACAATTCTATACAATAATGCATATGAATTACTAAACTGGACAATGCACCCTCATAAAAGTTAAAAGTGTCAAAGGGCCGTACTTAATTTCCCCTCCTAAAAAAATCAACTCTCTCTCTCTCTCTCTCTCTCTCTCTCTCTCTCATAATTTATCAGAAAAAAACCCACAAAAACAATGGCTGACAGCAAATGTCATCGATTGAGATTTACATGACTTAGATATTACCTAATTAACTTCCTGCTAAATAGAATCAACATGCATTTCATTGGGACGATGAAATTCTATGCATCATTATACCAGGCAAAACATCAAAATATAGGTGATCATTTCGATCGGTGTGTGATTATCTGCACGTGCTAATCATGTTGTGTTATTAAATAAGCGCTTTAACTCAGGCAGGTTACATGGCACAGAACATCGCGGATTTCCCGTACTCATCCTCCACTTAGATTTTTTTTTTTTACAATTACAAAACACGGTCGTTTGTTTAAATACATGGAATGAAATATTAAGCGGTATATCAGTATATACTAATCTTGAAATTTGTCACTGTTGAGTCAGAATTATTCACGTTTGTAACAATATTGCCCTCTATGAAATACAAAGAAAAACAAACACCGTCTTAACCATAAATGCTTTTCTTTCTTTCCATTTCCTTATGTATCAGAAACTGATAAATATATATTTAATAAAACCCGAAAAAGTTTACTAATTAAAAACTTTTTTTTTTACTTTATCAAGCAGTCAAACACCGTAGAGGGGGTGTCAGGGGCATGTAAAGGGAAATACAGTGGCTTACAGTGGGTGACAGGGGCGTACAGGGGGTGACAGGGGCTTACAGTGGCACACAGGGGATGTGTACAGTGGCTGACAGGGGATTGCAGGGTGTACAGGGAATGTGTACAGTGGCTGACAGGGGGTGCACATGGGACGACAGGGAAAACACAGGGGGTGACAGGGAAAAACAGGGGATTTTCATACGGACAGGGTTTTTGAGAGCCAGTAGTGTTAGTATATGGAATATTATGATTTCATTTATTTGAACTATTTCTGAATCAAGCACTAATGCATTGATTAACATAAATTCTTTCTTCTCTGCGTGATCTTATCAAATATTTTTCATAAACACTCAGTAAAATGTAGGCAGTACAGGTGATGGCAAGGACTGTTGTAACGACAATTAGAGATGTAAGCATGTTCCTTTTTCTCTCAGATTGTTTCCACTCAGGTAGACTTTCCTTGGTGTTCTGTCCATTATCTGTTGAAGATATTGAATTCAAATAAGTTTGACAACAGATCGAACCGATATTGCAATCGGTTTTTTTTTTCTTTTACTGATAATCGTTGTCATTGTACTTGCAACAAGCATTTAAGAATAAGACATGTTTTTCTTTATATTGCCTTCGAGTGCAGGGGTATCTTATCTGCTCTGCTCTCTTTGACATATATACCTATTTACTGGCTATGAGGACGATAGCAAGTTTATTGTTCCCCGAGACAGCAACTATTGCACGAGACGAAGCCGATGGAAATAGTTGCTGTCGAGAGGGACCAATAAAATTGTGATCGTCCAAATAGTCAGCTAATAGGTATTTTATCATTCCGAAGAAAACTTTATTTCTCGGCGATGCAGATTATCTTGATAATAAACAAATTAGAGTTATGATGCTTTGAATTTTACGTAGCGACCTGGATCACACCAGAAGTTTCCGAGTTTAAAAAAATCGAGGGAAATCGAATGCCGCCGTTGAATAATTTCGATCACTCTTCACACTGGGCAGATAACACAGAAACTGTTTTACAGTTAGATAGAATAACATGTTTTTCGTTGTTATTTTACATAGAAAATAGCCACAGAGGTAAAATAAATATAAAAATACAAATGTAATATATATATATATATATATATATATATATATATATATATATATATATAAATAAGCATAAACATTGCAATAACTCTCAAAGTGACACATACCTGCCCAAAGTAAATGATATAGATATGCATAAAAACAGGGAAATTCACTATTTTGGAGCTCCACCTCCGCCCTGGTTGGGGCTTGAACTCACGACCTCTAGAACCCACTCTCCTAGCAGTGAGCGGCCACCGCGCTAACCACTCGGCCATCTAGGCAAGACAGAAATCTTGCTTTCGATGACGAACGGAACCAAGCGCGCTGGTCGCTCACTACACGGTCGTTTAAGATACAGGTGGAATACAGTTAAACGACAAATTGAGAGAATTTGAACGATACACATTGCATAGCTATATACATATAATAAGCACAAACATTGCAATGAGTCTCCGATTAACATATACATGTACCTGCCCATAGTATACGATATAAATATACACAAAGCACGGTGAAATTCACTCTATTTGAGCTCCAGTTCCGCCCCGGCCGGGGCTTGAACTTACGACCTCTTGTGTGGTAAATATGTATATATCCATGCAATGGTGAAGCTCTCTGAGTTCGTTTTTTCAATGAAATACTGAAATTGTTAATAAAATTTAAAATGTCATTAACAGGTAGAATATGGTATTTTTTAACAGATTTGTTCTTAGCAAGACAAGAGGGTGGTATTGAAAATGAAATAAATTGCGGATGACAAGTTATTAAATTAAAACATATAAATATAACATTGCAAAGTCCTGATACATCCACATTTCAAAATACATGGAATATGTAACATATTACGTTTTGTAAAGGAACTTGCTTTTATTCTCTGAAAAGAATTAACACGTCTTTTGAATCAGACTGTTGTTGATTTCGCTAAATACATAGATATGACAATTGAAGAATGCTTAAGTTTGTTTAATTTGAAAGAAATGAGGTGAACCATTGACAACCTGGAAAGTTGTTTGTTATAAAAAACGAATGTGAATTGTTTTCGATTGTTTTAATTCAACTTTACAAACCACAACAGAAAAAAAAACAGGTTATTAAGTCGGGACGAATCATTCTATCCACAGTCATGAATAAAGGAAAATGTTACATAACATCAGTAACCATGTTAGTGCAAATGAGGGGCGTCGTTGTATCAAGTATGATCTATATTGTTTTACCGTCTAA
Organism: Magallana nippona; assembly: GCA_033439105.1. Classification (NCBI taxonomy): domain Eukaryota; kingdom Metazoa; phylum Mollusca; class Bivalvia; order Ostreida; family Ostreidae; genus Magallana; species Magallana nippona. Next base: position 17,038,599 of record CM065919.1, on the reverse strand, counting down.
ACATTTCTGGGAAACAGTCATTTTCTCATCTGTCCCATTATCTGTCAATAAAATATAATAAAAATGTGTTAAGTCAGTGTTTTGACTCTCTCTCTCTCTCTCTCTCTCTCTCTCTCTCTCTCTCTATTTATAAATAATAGAACGTCTTTGGCGTCACCTCATGACGACGTCATAGATACAAATGTAACGTAGCATTAGCAAGTATTGACAAGATGGAAGCAGCAGGCTGTCAGAATACTTGTTCCGCTTTTAAATTCTAGTGAAGGAAAGTATAAATTGCAAAAATTAAGGAACAATTCGGTTCTAAATTTGAGTTAATTTCGAAAATAATAAAGAATTGAACCCTTGAAAATTGTTCAAAAACTGTTTAAAGCAGAGAGAAATAATTTATTTTTGAACTTTGAAAATTTTATTCGATTTGTGTTATCATGATGAGTTATTGTATTACAAATGCATCATTCCTTATTTTTTTTAAGGAATGAATTCAAAATGTATTAGTTATAAAATATCAAGTGGTTTGGGGCAGTTTACGGTTTATAAACCGCGAAGCACGTATAAATTGCACGGCAACATCTTGGCATTCATTTACTGATACATGGTGTTCCAAAATCAAAAGTCCAAGGAAAAATACAAAACACGGACTTCTAAATTAGAGGTAAGATCAGGTGCCACGGAGGAGTGAGCGTCCTCTGCTGACCGGTCACACCCGCCGTGTTCTCTTTGTCGTAATCGGGAAAACGGGAAAATCTGTAGACAATTCGGAGATTAATAATGGCCTAACAATAAGTATAAAAATCGTCAGTCAGCATTCGACCTATTATTATTTGCTGATAAGGTCGTTGTATCGACCACAGAACTTACGAGATGATGGTTTCATTCGAGACTGTTGATAATCTTGTTTAATCAATTTGTTTGTCAGTAGTTTGGTTTTAGCCTGGTTTTAGAAATTGTTCATACGTAGAGTATGCCTTTTGAGTACCTGTTTTTAAATGAGTATGAATAAAACACTTGCTCTTTACATATACATTTGATTTGGAATCTTAGTTATAATCCACAAAAAGACAAAAGGCTCGACCTCATTCGTTTTGTATTACTAATTTTAGTAAGCTATCATCATATATCGATCAAATTATTTAATAGTTCAATCAAAATTTAAGTAGCTAGTTCATGCATACAGCTTAAAACAAGGTAATTTAAAATTAAGTTGATTGTTGCTTAACCTTTAGATGAAGAACTTAAGTTGGAAATCCGTCTTTACAGGCTAAACAGCATCAGAGATGGTGCGAGAGCCTTACTTTATGATGGCGTGGTTTAGTCTCCACTTGATGATTATGTTTATTTGCCAGATCCTTATGTCGACCAGCCAGATAAATATGATGTAAACTGGATGACACAGATTGGACATGGATACCTTTTCGTGTTGAATTATTAACACTTGAATACGTGAAAAGTTGACTTAATTGTCTGACAAGTCGATATAAAGATCTGGCCTCGAGGCCACCAACATGTAAAATCTCAGCGCTGGTGGCCACGAAGCTTGACAAGTCAACATAATCATCTAACAATCTAGCAGAATTATGCCAGCATATAAATTGTATCATTTCAACATAACCAATCCTCATTACAAAGAATTGTGAGAAAATGTCAACGCATTTAATTAAATACGACACATTTATAACGCAAAAACATTTATGATCTGACACCACAAATTCTACATCTGACAAGTCGACTTATCGATTGAGGGTATAACAATAATTGTTTTTATCAGTATCAATTTATTTGACAGGTCAACATAAGTGTTAAACAAATAATGATAATCATCTGACAAGTCAATTAATCGATGATTGATGTTGATTTGCCAGATCTTCATGTTGTTTTTGTTTTTTAGATAATTATGTAGACTTGTAAATAAAATGTTGACAACTAGAAAGCATATGCTTTTGTTTTATTTGTAGACATGTGAATGAGTAGCAAGTCGACAAAGATATCTGAAAAGACAGTATAAAAATCTGAGAAGTCCACATAACAATCTGACAAATAATAGCGAAATTATGCCACCATAGATTTCTATTTTACCCTCTGTTGGTTTCCCATTGGGTACAGTGAAAAAGATGACTCGCTCATTATCTCTCAATGGCATATTAAAATGTTGAAATTTGTATGTTAGCTTGAACTAATTCCTTTGTTGTAAACATAGTAAAAATGAAAATAGAAAGTGTACAAATTACATTTCTAATTAATTTATAATAGTCGCAAAAAATGAAGATACTATCTTTATAAAAATTGCAAACTCGAAATTAAAACCGCATATAAAAATTGAATACTTGCCATTTTTGCACCCATGCATGAAGTTACACAAGTGTTTTTCACAAGAACACTGACGAGCACACCTTTTTCCAAATGTTGGATATTCACACAATTTGCTGCAATTCTCCTCAAGATATCCAGGCAGACATTCTTTTAAACAAAACATATTATAAAAAAAGGTGTTCAATTCCTTTCACATTGGTTGGAAAAAGCTATTTCCTTCATTGTTTCGGCCACCGAAATTCGTAAAAGATTTTAGATGAATAATTAATTTTTAAATTAAATCAATTATTTATTTCATTCCTGGTCAAGCAAGTGTAAGAAAGTATCTGTATGATTATCTTATACTGACCAACATAGTGAATAAAATTCACACCGACAAGTATTTAAAAAAACCTGTCCAATATGTTTTTGCTACATATATCATAGTGTCATTTTGACCCTCAAATATATTTTCCTATTTTTGCTTACTTCAAAAATATCTTTTATATTTTTAATTATAGTGACCAGATAAGATATTATTTGTAATTTACTTTGGACAATCGTGTCAACGCGGATTTGCATAGAGAAAAAGCCTTAAGCCATTTGTCAGTATTTTTGGTAAAATGTTGTGAAATCAATTAGTGCAATTTTAAGTAATCAAACTAAGTTATTTAGATTCATCAGTCGAAGGAATCCTGTTTTCTTTAATTACATAATAGTCATTGTACTGCAAAGCCCTTGTGTCAATCCGTTTCTTTGATGTCGAGAATGAGTTAATTTTCTCTCACGGCTTTTTGGAACAATTAATGGCAAGAATAACTCAACACCGGGACAGGGGACGCTATAAGGTTTTTGTCCGATCACTTTTGCGACGGACCTCAACTAATAAACATCTTTAATTTTACATTGTCTCCTGTCCTGTGTTTCAGGTATGTAGATTTAATTTGTACTTTGTATTTTTGATTATTGTTACATTTAGATAATTGCTAATGTTGCTGAACTTGAAAGTAATGATTTATTATCAAATTGTGTCATGAGAATTGCATTTAGCTGTATTATTTTTATGAATTCAAATTTAAATTACCAGTAAGGTTTATCTCATTAGATAACTTGTAAGAATCAAGTAACAACATTTTTCTATTTACCTTAATGTACATATTTTTATGAGAAACTGATTTTTAAGTTTAAGCGCTTTTCGGGTATTGTATATCCGCCATATACAGTTTCACATTTAGCTATGTAAACACCGCACTTCGTGCAAACGCGTAGTCCATCTTGCCATTTTTCCTTGTCTATTCATTATGAAAAGAAATATGCAGAAAGTATCAATGTAAGTGAACTTGTTCTGTGATACTGAACCTCTGATCATGTTTTTCTTGTATTATGTGGATTGTAAGTTAAGGTATAATTTAGTACTTGTGCACTTATGCACAGTGTCGAGAAAATACGGGTTAAGATGTAAGTGTGTTAAGCATATAAACATAGTCAGTGTTTGTATATAGTAGATTGAGTTCTGCAATGATGTTTGTCATTTTTGTTAGCTCCCCCTTTTGGGATATAACCGGAAGTTATGGTTTTGTATTGTTTGCTCTCTGTAAGCCCCCCCCCCCCCCCCCCTTTTGTGTGAAACCAGAAGTCAATGTTATTTTAAGTTGTAAACAATCACACGTGAATTTTCTATTTTTGGTCTGTTTCTTTCAAGCCCCTCTCTAGCCAAGCAAATATATTATTAGCTAATTTCCCCCATTAGAATGTAATTGTACACTTTGAATGTGATCATTTATTTTCATAATAGAGATGTATAGTAGACATATTATTGTACCTGTGTAATGAATTGTGTGTTCATATAGTGATGTTTAATTAACACATGAACATGAATCTGTGACATCATTATGCACTTTCATTTTGATTTTGCAGTGTATCATTGTTTTTATATCTTTTATTATGATTATATTTGATCATCACTTTGGCGACGGACCTCAACTAATAAACATCTTTAATTTTACATTGTCTCCTGTCCTGTGTTTCAGGTTGAATATTATTAGTTATCACCAGAGCCCCAATCACACGGTGATACATATACCAATGGAGAATATTCTGTTTGATATGTTATGAAAGGAAATGAAAAGTTGGTCATCCTTTAACAAACTAACAAGTTCAATCAATACAATGTCATTGACTAAATACTAATTGTGCTATATGGAAATGTATAGGATTTTTTTCCTATTGCATCTAGATTAACCGTATTGTTCAAAATATATTACCTTTAATAAATGATGTTTATAATAATGAAGCAAATATATTTCGTTTTAAAACATATTAGGGGCAAATAAACATGTACATATTTCAATTAAAATATTCTTACAAATTAATTAATTGCAGAGAAACATTTATTTTCAATGACAGTATATTTTGATATTTATTTGCTGTTTTGCATAGCTAGAATACATGTTTCCATTACAAAATTAAGAACCATTCTCTGTAAGCATTTAAACTCTTCGGGCACGCATAAACACAGATTCTGCTGAAAATTTCCAAAAATGTAGACTTTATTATTATTTTTTAAACATTACATCTCGAATTGTCTATCTACTGACCAGTATTCATCAAAACTCAACCAAAACTTTAATTGCTATAAAAATTGACAATCTGTTTGCTGCAGTGTTGTAAAAAATGCGGCAAGCTCAACGTTTCACAAGAATAAAATTAAGATTATTAAACCTTTGTCTATCTAAAAATGAAAAATCATTATTAGGAAACTACCTTTAATATTGTGAAATAATTAGTTTAAGAAAGATAAATTTTTTCGAACATGAAGTTTATCCTTTGCTCTTTTGTGTTGAGAGTTCAATGAAGAAACGTTGAAAAATCATGTCAAGAGGTGTGTTTTTTTTTTTCTAAAATATTGCAGATTTTAGCCTTATGTTTGTGAGGACCCATATATATTGTCACTTATAATTGATATGTATTAGTGTTTGCAGCATTGTTAAAGTTACTTCGTGGTCGCACCGACCAGAAAATACCCGGAGAGTCAACAATGACATCACAAACACATCTAAAAAGTCATCTTAAGCGTAACAAAACAAAGAAATTCGCGTTAAACTGTGTTATCTGTAAGAACACATTACTCATAAACTACATTAAAAATTGTGACGTCATGCTGTAAATTTCGACGCATATTGTGTGTTCAGAAAGGCGGATCAACCAATGTTATACATGTAATATGTGAAAATGCATTTCATAAATCAACGGAGCATAATCTTAAAACAATGATTATATTATCAAATCCTTTTGTTTTGCTTTTTGATCCAATAAGTATTTTTTTTAAGAGCGTGCATTATTTTTTTCTAGAGTGTTTAATGTACAAGTGCGATGTGTTGGAAATCGTGAAGCCTATCTTTTTGCAAGGACATACACTTAACAAATCATTGTCATCTTTTGAATATAAATTGAGGGAATGTTTGATTTATTAAAAAAAGAGTTCTGCTGCTTCGATGAAATCTATAGAATGAATTAATAAAAACGTAACATATTAAGCGAAGTTCATATCAATTTTAACGGGGGCTCTTTTCTTTAATATTTATTCTAATAAAATATAAACTCCATTTCACTATAAGGGGTAATTAAAGACAAAACTTAAGATAAGCCTCGACACCTACGCCTTTATTTAGTTCAGCGTAGGTCGCGTTTTACTAAAAGGCGTACGCCCGGCGTAACCTATCTATCTAGCCATTTACTAGTATCTATTCAACCATCTATCTATCTATCTATCTATCTATCTATCTATCTATCTATCTATCTATCTATCTATCTGTTTACACATGTATCATTTGTATGCGCATGTGCATAAGCTGGTCCTCAAGCCCTGCATATAAACAAAATAGAAAATTAACATTCATAAAGAAAACCAAACTAATTTAATCTGCATTTACTTATGTATCACAAACTGCTAAAAATACGTTTTAAAAAACCCGAAAACATAATTAAAGATCGTACAGGGGATGTCATAAGATCAGTGGCATGCACAGGGAAATACAATGGCTTACAGTGGGTGACAGGGGCATACAGGGGGTGACATTGGCTTACAGTGGCACACAGGAATGTGTACAGTGGCACACAGGGGATGTGTACAGTGGCTGACAGGGGACTACAGGGTGTACAGGGAATGTGTACTGGGGGGGGGGGGGGTGCACAGGGGATGGCAGGGAAAGCACAGGGGGTGAGAGGGAAAGTCAGGGGTTTTTGATATGGACAGGGGTTTTCAGAACCAGTAGTGTAGACTGTTGAGATGAGCCTTGAAAATATAATCCATGAAAAAATAACTCTTGAAATTTTGGTTTTAACAACATAATCAACTTTACTGTTCAATAATTGTAAAACATAGTGTTAAACAATATGTATGAATAATATTTTTAAACCGATAATGTGACATATTTAAAGTACAAGTTAATTATAAATCATATGAAAGTAAGAATTATCTAAACATTATGTAATCATTGTCAACCAAATGTTTTATTACACTGTCACATGTACTATTATATAAAACATGTAATTGAAGCTGAATAATAAACAATCTACACACGTGCGTTGTATAGACGACATGGTGTCAGAAGTGACTGCGAAAATCGGTCAGATACCCAGACAAAACTGAAACATACTTTATGTAAATTAAGTGTTAGGCATTACAGTGAACATTTGAACTCATATTTCTGTCATTTTAAAAAGATGGCATCGGACAAGGAGCCGAATCCGAAGATTGACTGGGAATCCTAGGACCTCCCGAGTGCATTCAAGTCATTTAAAGCTCACTGTGAATTTATGTTTGGTGGACCTCTCAAAGGGAAATCTGAAGAACAACAGTGCAATTACCTTATGTTATGGGTAGGAGAAAAGGGCAGGAACAATGCAATAGTTAGAACCAACCTATTAGAAATTTGTATCAAACCAAGCATTTTTTTTTGTTTTACAAAAATCAAAAAGCCAAAAAAAAAAACAAAAACAAAGAAAAAAAACTTTTTAGTATGTTTTAATTATACCAAGTTCAGCCACTACTTGTAATGCAAGAAGTGTGTATTGATAAAGTAGAACAGCTATATATTGCGTCATAAGCATTTTTTCATTGTTTTTTTAGTGATTTGACGTAGGTGTTGGTGTCCAAGTAGCGTAGTGGACAATGCACTCGCTTCTCACCGCTGCGACCCGAGTATAATTCCCGTGATCGGCAGTGGTTGTATGTGAAAGAGTATGGTGGTCGCCCGCTTGGACACGTGGGTTAATAATTCCCGTGATCGGCAGTGGTTATATGTGAAAGGTTATGGTGGTCGCCCACTTGGACACGTTAGTTTTCTCCGGGCACTCCGGCTTCCTCCCATATTGATGGCCCCTCGCGCTAACATCTGTGCCAACGGAATATATTAATATAAGGTGTAGAACTTGTTAATCAATCGTTGTAAAATAAATTAAGTTCAGTTTTTGGTTTTTTTTTTAATGTGACGTAATATTGGGAATTCGATGTTTGTAACAATCATTCCTTTTACATGTAGGTGCGCGATATATCTGCACAAAGCAAATTAGGTCCGTCGTCCTGAATTCAATCTTGCCAAGTGCCAAATTACCTTGTAGTTTTCAAGATGATTTAAAATCGTTATTGGACGATAATCAGCAATTACTTTAAGAAAAATACGTGTTGACTATACCGCCATATTTGTCACCCCTTCCCTCTTTCCCTAAATAAAACAACCCTCAACTTCTGTCCCATTTGCAGTGAATAATCACAATTTAAGGATAGGACTTTGTGAACATTACAAGAATGCGATAAGTTCATCTCCCATTACGATAGTACATAAAAACATATTGGCAAATCAACATATTTTGTTCGTGGCCATGTTGGCCCTGTCCATGGGTCCTAAACCACTGCAGGGGTCATGCATTTCATAATTCAAGTACAGTAACACACGGTTATAGCGAACACACTGATATATGAATTGACGCTTACAGTGAAGTGATTTTCATTCCCCATGACTTTATTACATGTTGTAAACTTGATGGATATAACGAATTACGCTTATAAAAATACAAAATCGACCATCCCTGGCACTTTGTTATAAGCGTAGTTTACTGTATATGGCTTTATTAATATTATAACCATGCATTCAGTTTATCTCCCACTTCTGTGGAAGTGGAAAATAAGATTAATAAGATTGACTACATGTTCATTTGATGGCCATACTTGGCACACCCTAGGGCCTGAACCCCTGATCTAGGGACATAATGGACATTATAACAATGTATTCAGTTTTCCCCAAATATAGGAGTAAAGAAGAAGATTTTAAAGATATAATATATTTTCACTATAAGACCATATCGGATCCGCCTTATGGCCTGAACCCCTTACAGTCAAGCATATCTTTTACAACATACACCATGGCATAGCATATCATTAACATCTCATAGCATATCATTGAAATCTCATACTATAACATTGGAATCTCATACCATGGCATACAATATCATAGATTTTCATTCGTTATATCATACCATAGCAAAGCATACAAAATGATTTTAACTCAGTCGTAAATGCTTTTAATTAAAAGAATAAATGTTTACATTGAAGGTAAGAGGTAAACTTTTGGGTTTTCATCATTTTATTTCGAAATTTTTGGAACTCCTCTGTGTATGGAGGGGCGTTTTTGTTCAAATCTCATATCATACCATTGCATAGCATAGCATATCATTAGGCCATTCATTTGAATTCCTTATAGCATAGCATACAAATCTCATAGCATTGCATTGAAATCTCATAGAATATCATTAAAATCGCATACCATAGCATAGCGTTAAATTGTAAAAGATATGCATGAAATGACTGTACCCAGGGACAATAAATTTTACAATTTTAGTAAATGGTTTTATTGACATCAGAGCCATGCATTCATTTTTTCCCAAATACATATTTCATTAAAAAAAAGACATTTTTTTTAAAGATTTAATATATTTTCACAATATGGCCATATTGGCTCCGCCTTATCGGCCTGAACCCCTAATCCAGGGACCGCGAATTTTTACAATAGTGGTAGAGGGATTCTCATGGACATCATAACCATGGAATTAGTTTCCTCAAATATGTATGAGAGTAGATTAGAAAATCTTCTAAGACATTAATACATTGTCAATAAATGGCTATAGTTGCGCCGTCCTAGGACCTGAACCCCTGTCCCAGTGGTCATGAATTTTACAATTTAGGTGAATGGCTATGAATATCATAACCATGTAATCAATTTGTCTTCCCCTGCTGAGAGAAGAATATATTCTAAGATTTTATAATTTTTTACTATATGGATACAACAAGCTCCGCCCTAGGTCCTTAATCCCTAACTAAGGGACTAAGAATTTCACAAGTTTGGACGAGGGTTTCATAGACTTCATTTTTTCTGTGTAACAGTGGTCATTTATATAAATTAATTTGCCACAAAAATTGCTTTGGTGTGGTCAAACTAAACTAGGTTTTCCAGATCTGTTACCATAAATAGATTTTTGTATATTTTAAGAATAAAATTGTGCCTAATGAACAAAATTCTTGTTAAAAATTCTGTGTTAAGTTTAACTTTAACTTAAATTTAAAAAATCATTTAGAGTTTGTAGTGAAATAATATACTACTTTAAGTCATTTTGTGATAATTCCAAAAATATCCTTTCTGGTAAGTGAAGATAGGTCACGAAACTGTCATGTTTCCAAATGTTTGTAAAATTGTGAAAATATAAATTTATAAACGGATTAAAAGTCAGAAATGGGCACTTCGAATTCGTTTAATCTGCTTTTAATTATAAGAAAACATTCATATTTAAAATACATCAGAAATCTGCCTTTAGACTCTGAATAATATTGCAAATATTATTCATATGATATGCGCATCTATACACGCATCTATAACGCTGTGTCCTAAATACCGACAATTTACGAACTTGTGTGCAGCAGTTTAAGAGCAGATGCAGTTACAGTTAAAACAGGACTGACGAATTAACTGACTGACGGACCGTCCAAAACATAACCCTTGCATCCTAATGCATGGAGTATACAGTCAAGTGATTAGGCTTTGTTTTCATTAGTGAACTTTAAAATACATGTTCACATAAATCAGTTTAATATTGAAACAAACACAAGTAATATACTTGTAAATTTATTCAATTTAATTAGACGATTTCCTTAAAATGTGGCAGTGGTTTGGAAACCATAATCTTTGTCGAGAGGAGGTAAAGTGCTAATTATAGAGGGGTAGGGAGTAGAGCTCTTCATTTAGTTTAGATGTACTTACATTCTCAAGAACTAACTAACCACGGACCTCCTCCTCATTTTTTCTAAATCCATGAATAATTTAACCTATAAAAGGCATAATTCATATAAAACATGTTTGTAAAACGAAGAATCGAAGAATTGAACTATAGTTAATAGCACATATTTCCTGGGGGGGGGGGGGGGGGGGGGGGGGGATCCAAAATAACATTTATACAGGTATCATTATAATTGTATTATTAGTGAATAATTGATAAAAATGATTTTGTATTTTAAACGCGTATCATTTTGAAAAACTGTGCAAAAAGGGAACATTTATTAACAATTAATTATTTGGTCAATAAATTCACACTGTCAAATGTTTAAATGAATCTACCGTTAACACCTGCAGGGTGGTTTGTAGATGATCAGTGAAATATACACTTATACAAAATGCACACAAGAAGCAAGGAGGAAAAATAATATATAAAACAAAATGCCCCCCCCCCCCTCCAAAAAAAAAAAAAAAAAAAAAAAAAAACAATAATGCAAAGAACATATAGAAATTATGTAACAGTTAGAAAAAGTATACCTTGTACTCATGTAACAAAAATGCCTTATTAGTTATAAGTGTCCTATTTTTGTATGTTTTTCTTATTTGTATCTCTTCTGTTCCTTGTCTTAACGATTTACGTCATAGTTTGATGGCGTTTATGGTATGCTCCTGATTTAAATGAATTACAAAATAATACCTTTTATTTAAGAAATAAAGTACGAGTGAATATTGCAGAATAACCTCCGAGGTCGAGAAATGTTGTTTAGAAATATAAAAGCCGAGGCGAAGCCGAGACTTTTATATTTCTAAACAACATTTCGTGACTGAGGATGTTATTCTGCAACATTCACGATAACAATAACTTTATTTCTATTCTACTGATAGTTCTGACTATCAGCTGATCGGTTTATCTATAGAGAGAGGAAGTAGTCATATTTTCAAGCGAGATGAATCTGATTGGTTAAGACGGCTGTTCCGCGTAACCCCAGAGGTTTTGTTAGTAATGGCTGCGTATCGGAAACGTTTCGTTCAAGTAAGACGATTGGACCCAACCTATTCATGTGTATTTGATATAAAGGATTTACGTGCATGCTAGTGGAATGTGTTTGACTCCCGTGTAATTTCCAGAGCACATAGTGAAAAAGGTACATAATTTACGGGGTTTTTTTTCTTTTACCCAAACCCCATGTGCTTGATCGCTGTTGACAATAACACATTGAATCTTTTATGATGGCATTCTTTTGCTTTGTGTTCTAGCACAAAAAATCTTTGATTTTCTTCGAATTAAGTCTAATGTGAGACATTCTTTTTACTGTACACATTTTAGCTATATGTTAATGTATTTACACATGTGCATGTCATACCACATAGTGTATACACTGTGCATAGTGTTGGATAGTATATAAATATATTTAGATAAAGTAAAACGACTTTTAGATACTTTTGTAAACTTTCAAATTAATATAAAATTTCATTAAAACAAATTAATAACACTTTACATATTTACTTCTCAGTCATTGTTGTAAATATATTTCTTGAAATCTTAACAAATAACAATTTAAATTCAGAAAGGGTTAAATCAATTATAACAGGTTCTCTTCATTTCTAACCCCCCCCCCCCTCCCCCGGAACAGTGTACACATTAATGTGTAATTGGCCCTCCCCAGCCACATGGAATGTTGAGCCGCAGAAAAGATAACAACCACCAAGCATAGTACACTCAGAAACTTCCCTTACAGCTACAGATGACGTGGATGTTGATGATGGAGGGGCTGGAGACGTCATATTGCGTTGACTTACCACACCAGTCGCAACTCGCTGAAGTGTTTCGCTATATTGGCGCCGCTGAGAAACAGAGGGTGCATTTACGTAACTTTGGATGCTTTTCTCATTGCCGTGGCCTGTTACCGACATGATTCCAAGAGAGCCTACCCCAGCATTTGGTGTGCTCGAACACAGTGATTTGTGTAAATCAAAGACAATCCAGCAGATTTGGAAATGTTTGACATCATATTGCTAAGTGTATGATATCCCATGGGAGCATTCACATACCACATATCATAGGCTCGCTCAAAACCTGTCAATGTACGCTGGAAGAATGCATTGTTTTATGGATTACGCTTTGACAAGTGAAATTTTAATGATTTCACTGGACATAAATCGGATTCAGGCAATGCGTACAGTCGTGTCTCCCTAACATATTCTCGAGAGTCAATCCTATGATGCGTTTTGTCCGCCTCGTTGTATGACATTATGAAATACTCTCTGCCAGTATCGTCTTTGAGAATGAGAAATGACTTGGGAGTTAATTCACGCAGACCTATCCTTTCTCTTCTACAAAAATGAAGCGTGATCTCAAACCAGACCTCCCTTACAAGTGAAGTGGGATTGGTGATTGACAAAACCCAAGAGGAGTGGATGGTGTTTTGTTTTGTCGGCCCCTTCCATCTTAAGGGATTTTACTATTCCTATTAGACCATGATTTGAAGACATGAATTCCTTATCTTTCATGATATTGATGGTGCGGGAATAAAGGGGGCTTGTAAGATGTCCTTTTATACCGGCTCTTATGAACACTAAAGCAGATTTCGAATATTGGTTTCCGTTTTTCGTCCGTGCCTCAACATAGAAAAAAACGTAGTTCCTTCGCCAGATCATCGGAAGAAAGCACCTCAAAAGTCATTGATTTTTTTTTTTTGGGGGGGGGGGGGGGGGGGGGGGGAAGAGAGTCTAAATGTATGAAAAAGAAATCGCAATGAATGTAATATGAAATTATTATAAAAATAACATACAATTTTAATCAATTATTTATTTAGTTTGTTGTTGTTGTTTTTTTTTATTCAGTCAAACTTGACTTCAATTTAATTGTTCACATTTTGTTCATTTTTAGGAGGGAGAGGATTATTTGAGTTGTGTACAATAAAATCTTCAGGCAGTTTCACATGTTAATAATAAGTGGGTTACAATAGTTTTACTGCTGGGGAGGGTGGGTGATGAGTGGGAAAAAAGTTTGTTGTGTTGTTATTTATATTTTCGAATGGGGAATGGGAAGACATGTAGTAATTTGTTTAATATACAGTATACATGTAATTGGATGTGTTTGATATGTATTGTGTACTCTAAAATTGGATATGGTTCCTTTGAAGAGCGTTACTGCCCATGTTGTCTGTTTAACAGTTGTCGCCTCCATGCGGGCATTTTCTAGCTCCTGCAAATTCTCTTATAAACTCATGATCGACTGGAGTTTGGTATGTGTTTAAGATCTGATATATTATTGACGACGTTCGTGGTATATTGGAGAATAGTGTCTGCGGCATCTCTTTGATCTCGGCAATAACTGTAGTAGAATTTGTAACAAAAGACTCAAGATAAAAAAATGAAATTACGATATTGGGTCCCAGGACTTTTTTTGATAAGCGATTCTTTTCTTTTTTTAACTGAAGGTGGACCTTTTTAGTGCAAAGGTAGACCCTAAATTTTAACCTTACAGATAAATTTTACGAGACAAACTAGAGCTGTGTTCGTTGCAAAGCAACGAAGAGGTCTTCCGTTGCAGCTTCGAGTCGACAAAGGATTGTCAAACAGTCTGATAAAAGCCACCCCCTTTTCCTTGCACTTGTCAGGGCCTGACAGGTATTGATTGGAGTTCATCTTCACACAACCATTACTTCTGACCAATGAGACCTTTAGAAAATCAATAGGAACTCTTCAAAGGAGACAGACGAATTAATTCATGTCCATTTATATGTAACCTCCACAATAAGTATTGAAGATATGCACCTACACATTAAACATATAAAGCTATGTCTTTGGTAAGTAAGAGTATATTTAGATTGTATGCAAATGTGAAGGTCTTGTAAAGATGACCTGTTGTCGATACCTATCAGACCCTGACGAGTATTAGAAGAGGGATGGTTTTAATCAGATTAGACTGTCAATATGATAATAGTACGTTCGGAAAATCGAAAACGAGGCTCAATTTCAAAGTATTTTTTTATACCAGGCAAGTTCTCCGTTTAACTTACTTCATGTTAACATCAGATTAGGATAATTTGTAAAAAAAAAAAAAAAAAAGAAAACATCATATATGTACATGTATATAATTATTCCGAACACAAACACAAAGTGATAAATACGTTTATGTACAACTGATTACACGATACAAACTGTGCCTAGCCTTATATCAAAGTGTGATCAACACAAATTCCACTGCGCTAACTTCTAATCCAGAGAACCAATTTTATTTAAGATCTTTGACTTAAAACTTTTAACTTATAATATTTATTTTATTCTGTTCATAACTATAGAAGTTTAGGGTGTTCAACAGTTTAATTTATTAGCCCCATTCTCAGATTACGATCTCGCACCTTAAATTAAGATGACTGACTTCGAGTTAAACTAGATATCTAATTGTTTAACAATTGACCACTGCAGTGAAAGCACCCTTCTAAGTGTTTACTCAATTACATATCAATTGATGATCTGCAGCCATAAATAGCCTAGGGCTGCATATCATTTATCATCATATATGTTCTGAGCTGTGTGCGCTGAAGCGACACGAGATTTTTGGTCGCATGTGGGATAGAATAACACAGGCTCATCGAATAAACGAACGGGTGGGAAAATTTTACACACAATAGGTCACCAAAAATTGATATTCGCCACATTTGGATTCCTTTTCGCCAGTTTTGAAAAAAAAAGTCAGCATGAGCACTTAGCAGGGGTGGTCAACACAGCAATGAGTTCGTTTTCACAATGAAACAAACGACCATATAGAAGTAGTACAAAAGTGATTATGTGATCGCTAGAATCAAAACAAAAATTGTTTAAAACTCATGTGAATATTCTTTTAAAAAATCACCCAATCCCTCAATTCCGGACATTTCCTTTATCGTGCCAGCACCTACCGCATACGTGTAACATTGTAATTTTTTGGACTGCCTTGAACGCTCGGAGAATATTTAATATTTTGAACTCATTTTTACTTTGTACACCCTGCTAAATAATGCATGCAATTTTGATCTCTCTCTCTCTCTCTCTCTCTCTCTCTCTCTCTCTCTCTCTCTCTCTCTCTCTCGCGCGCGCGCGCGCGCAACTTTAAGAAAATTTCTTTTATTTTCTACGGGGTCTGTAAAAACTCTCAGCATAAATTAACGGAGATAATCATGGATACATAAATTAATCTTCAGTAAAAACACAAGTTGATTTTACATGGACCGGTCAAACCCGTTAGAGGTCGAGGTTTTTAACCGGTCGGTTTACTTCAGGTGTTCAGGTGTGAAGCCCCGAGGGAAACATGCTCGCTTGTGTATATTGTCTATATGCACGGGTGTTAAAATGCTCTCAACAGAGTTTTTCCGATGATCTAGAAAATTATTGTAATTATATAATTATGTACTAGGAAAAAGAAATCAAATGTCAATCGTTGAAATGAATATCGGCATGAATAACCGCCAGCGACATGAGCAAAATCTTTCGTTTGTTTGAACAAGTTTTCGACGGGATTTACTGAAAAATTATGCAATATACGATCATAGTACCGTATTCAAATACTAAAGCATACGTTTGCATAACTTCTCCGATCATCTGCTACAGTTCACAATAATTCTACCAGCTGCGCATTTACCAGAGTTAATTGTCTGTACCTGTTTCTCTTCCGGTTTCGGCTCGGGAAATTTCTCAAAGAAATGTGATAACTAACGTTTTGAATCGTAGACGCAATACATGTATTTCATTTATTTATATAATTATTTAATCTCAATTATTCCCAAACATCTTTAATTATAAAAGAAATTTTTCATAGATGATCGGCGCCACGTGATTTAGATGGACTATAGGTGATCAGCGAGTTTGGTGTGGTACATAACCATGCAAGTACGAATAAATATTTACTTCATATCTTTCAATTTCCAAGAGTAGAAAATTTAATGTGTCGAAGGTAGTTTCTTCGTCAAGGTATGCATTAAAAGACAAAAGTTAATTGCACGATCATCGCGAGCGCCAAACATGGTATACACAGGACGAGTAAACGAATGTCAGTCATGCATTTTCTATCATCCAATCTGAGGCCTCGATTCAGTTGATTGACAGTGGTACACTGACCAGATAAATTTGAAGGCGGATCTTATTTTCTCGGTCTTTAAAGGTTTAATCTTTGTGGGGTTTTGTGCTCATCCTAAACATTATTTGTACAGTTTTTAGAACTTTTTAGTCTTACTAAACCAACATTGCTCTATGACTGACGATGCTTCTGATTTGGAATAATATATTTTTATTAAATTTCAGAACGATTTCTTAATTTACACTCTATCGTTCTAAGACGAAGAAACTTCTATAACATAAGATTAAAACAGATGAGTTCTTGTGCTTGCGGCTAAAAACCCATATATGAAGACGCGAATCCTGTGTATTAGATAACCGCTGACCGCTAGGTAGTCCAGCCGCGACCGATCTCCTCGGCCGCGGGCGAGGGATAAGTGAACCCAGGATAATTTAGAAAGCTAGCAGTATTATTAAATGACTTAAATATATTACAATAAGTTATTTTATTTTACGTAAATACCAACCATTGATTTATGTGTGATGTTGCTTCTAATTGGGAATTACATTGCTTTTATTAATTAACAGCACGATTTCTTAATTAACACTCTATCATTTAATTCAATTTAAGAAGAATAAACTTTTATATGTAATCAAAATTAAAACAATTCTATGTGTTTGCGTCTAAATAAACCCATATACACAAGGTATTAGATAATCGCTGACGGCTGGTTAGTCCACCCGCGACCGATCTCCTTGGCCGCGGGCGAGGGATAGGTTACGTAATGGTATATACACACAGCTCAGATCCCAGAAAGATTTCAAATGCATGCAGTATAATAACTAATATGTATAACAAAGACTTTTTTTAAATCCGTAATTTGTGTCTTTCTAAAAACGAATGTTTATATTTTGTGTTTATTGTTTTTATACGATTTTTCACTCTAAAAACTTCACAAAATTGGCTTATAATCCTCACATAAAAGCATATATACTGTAAAAAACCCTTTTCTAATGAATTAAAGCATCCTGTATAAACAGGTACACTTTCTGTGATAACTTTATGTCAGTTGTACGCTCAAAGACTTTTCGTTAACTTGCCAAATGAAAACAGGTACATGTTAACAAGTAAAGCTTTTTACACTCATATTACGCAATACCCTAACAAAATAACATTGTAACGACATTGATAAGATCCCAATGAACAACTTTTCCTGCGACAGCCATATCGAAATCTTAACCGTTTTTGAGTTATAAAGCAAAAAGTTTCAGGGCTGTTGGCCCCTTATGTAAGGGGCCAGCCCTTTTTCAATAGTGTCAAATGAAAGCCCTTGAAATTCTGCACAACTTTTATTCTACATGTCTTCACAAAATATTTTTTGTTTAAAAGATATAAAGGAAAATATGTGTAAATTTTCGCACTTTTTGGAATCCCGTTTTTGACCCCTACCTTTTTCTAAATAAAAAACGAAATCCCAAAACAAAAACTGATGTGCACAACTTCAATGCCTCTATTATTCAAATTCGTTGGATTCCCATTCCCTGCTATTATAGTCTCGGAGCCTTTGTCTGGAAACCAAAGGCCCTAAAAATTTTTCAAAGGGGAATAACTCGTTAACAGAAGAGGAATTTTAAAGTTTATGATATGTTTTAGATAGTGTTTTGTAAAGTCTATTAGCCCTGAAAATTTGAGCAAAAACCGTTTAGAAATGAGCAAGATATGAAGCTTCAAAGTTTGCGTCTAGGAAAAAAAAAAAAAAAAAAAAAATAAGAATAATCTTAACCAGCACAATAATAGAAAGGTCTTCCGTTGGAAACGGAAGACCTTAATTATACGGGACTATTATAAAACAACACCGGGCATGTAACATTTTCTGACAATGTTGGAATTCCTGAGCTGTTTAGACTATGTACATGTCTCCTTCAAACTCAAATTTGTTATATACTGTGTCTATTGAATAGCACTCATAAAATGGGGCAATGCGTAATTAAAATCATTGAATGGCATAATATACATTAAATCACTCACATCATTTCTCAATTTTCCGCCTTAACTTTTATATCAACATTGTGACTAGTTTACCTTCTCTGCAAAAGAGTGCAACAGGGTAGACAATTATAACAAAAGTATTGTAATGTAAAAATGTAATAAATAAGATTTTGTGTTGGAAACACAGGACTATTTTTTTTTTTTATAATTAAATGCATGAGAAGTTTTTTTTTTTTTTACATTAATTTACATATATTGACTTCAGTGGATTAAAATCGCTTGTGAAATAGAATTTTAGATTCCACATAATTTCATTTGAAATTGAGATGATTTTGATACTTTTATTACTTTTCAGTCCTTGAAAGTCCAAAGGTAGATTTTATATATAAATAACTAAATGTAAGACAGTTTATTACAAACACATTTTTATTGAAAAAACGTGCCACTTTCTGAGAAAATGTTTCTCAAATTTGACAAAAATGAATAATTATCATTTCTTGGCATGGATGCCAACATTTGCGCCCTTGTGTCATCATTGTGTATAAAGAAATATGATATAAATCATGCAACAATTTCTTGGATGTGCCTTTTTAAGAATATAGTCTTCTTTCTTACAAATGTAGTTTATACTTTTGATAGTTATTTACTGAATTTGACAAATTTGTACTTAAATTTTCTGTTTTTAGAGGCATATTAACAAGAATGCAATATTGGATGTTACTCTAAGTAGAGAAAAAAACAGTGCAAAAACAAACAACATATATCGTACTCTAAATATATATCCTTTAAAGCTATGATAAAATTATGTTAATTCTTGAGACCTGCTATCACAGCTTGTTTCCATATTTGCATGGTTTTCTCGTAGACATACTCTTAATTCATTTTCACCATATGGCCATATTGGCTCCATCCAAGGGTCTGCACTCTTACTTAAGGACCATGAGATTTACACCTTTAGTAGAGTGCTTTATGGACATTATAACCATGTATTTAGTTCTGTTCTACACGTGCGGAAATAGAGATGAAGAATTTTGAAAACTTGTTTTTTTTCCCATATTTTCCTGCCCAAGAGACTCCGGTGGTTGTAAGGCCATAAATTTCAAAATTTAGATTTTACTTATCCTAAAGATGCTTCACGCCAAAAATGGTAACAATTGGCCTTGTAGTTTACAAACAGAAGTTAAAAATGTAAAATTGTTAACGCACGACGATGAACGAAGACCAATAGCAATTGGTCACCTGAGTGACTCACGTGACCTATGAAGATAAAAAAATTCTTAAAGTATAAAATATGCAGAGTGTTCTTGATAAAAAGAATGTACAGTATTAAATGTTAAGTTTAGTCTTTCGTTTTTTTTAGGAACTGCCGATGCTTTGTTAATTATTTGAACAATTTGATTCATTTTAAAGAGTATGTCATTGTTTTAAAAGAAAGCATAAAAACTTACCGACACATTGTTTTAGGTTGGAATCCCATTGTGTGAAAGGACAGCAACCAAAAGGTAATCTTAAAAAAATATTTTATATTTATTAAACATCGGTAAATGCGCTTTTTGATAAAAACAAATGCCCTCTGAAGGCAGCCTTTTCAAACGACATGGTGCATGCAACTTAAAACCATTATTTTATTTCATAATTTTTAACCACTAACGAAGCAGACAAAATTTTAAAAAATAAGTTTCCCTTTCCGTTTCCAATACACTACGAAAACAATTGTTTAGATCTTTTCTGTAAACGTCAAATATCACATATATATTATTGGATTTCTATAAAAAAAATATCATGGATTTAGTGATAATTGATTAGAATGGGTTGGTAAATGAATGCACGGAATCTAACAAAAATGTATTCATACAATTAATGGCATATTCATATTTCAGATTTAACTTAAGTCTACCCCATAAGTTACTTAATTCTTTTCTCAAATTGTGTAAAACGTGATGAAAACTTTTTTTTGAGAAATGCAAAGATTTAAGTTTTCTAAACATAAATTATCGATGTATCCAGACCAGTTCTTATTTCATCTGCTTCAAATACCAGAGACTTTAAAAATGGGTCCCTGGAAAAACATATACATGTGCATATTATTGCAATCTCATATTTTCTGGCCTTTTTGACTAGTGGAAAAACAACATCGAATCGAGTGTACAGTCACGTTTGATTTAAGGAGAGACAGGACGTTGATCACGTGAGGTTTGTTGATCACATGACAGTTAGTATAGAACATTTATATCTAGTAAAATGAAAAAAAAACATTGTGGAAATCAAATTGTTTAAATCGTTTATACAATTTATAGATAATGTGAAGAAGGCACTTCCAAATGTATGTCTTAAAAACCAAAGGACAACGACCATGTTTAGCGAAATTCGGCCTAACGTCAAAAGTGAACAAAATGTTGTTAAATATGATTTAAAACAATTCTTCTTTCATAGAATGCACTTATTTTTCAGGTTTGGGATTTAAAAATTACTGATTTCGATGTTTTTATAAGGTGAGGGTAATGAGTAAATTGCGCTAATTTTAACAGCGTCATACGACGTCACCATCCATATTCATCATATTTTTAAAACAATTTAACGTTGATATAATTATCCAAAAAAAAGAAGGATCGCTGTGAGACTTACTACCTATATATATAAATGAGAAAATAATTTCACGTATAATCCACATGGAACACCGTAGTTTCCGATGTCGGCCATTGTGACACCATTTCGCACGGTGATGAACAGAGCTTCACAGAAGAGATAGCAGAGGATTCGTTTATTGCAGTTTATTTCGTAAGTGTTGTTTAACATTTTATGATTCCTCTTGTAAAATATCTTCAGGAAAATACTACAGATTGTTTAATTTGTCAATATTAACGATCACACGTACAACACGCTTTATCGAGTATGGCATGTTAACATTGTCATTAATACCCGGCATGAAAAAATCACCATACAATTGACTTTACGTTGCCAAACGATATTGAAATATCATGAATATTCCTGAGCTGATGAGAAAAAAATACAACTGTTTTCAGAGATATTGGTCATGCAACCAGAGATGTTAATTATGTCTAAATGATGCAACTACATATAGAAACAAAATGTTACCATGTCAACATGCTCAATAATTGACAATGCTGCATAATAGATAGCCATTGAGCTAGGCTTCAGTATATTTATGCATCTATCTATGCAATTATGTGCCTTTAAAAGATCATCATCTAAATAAGTTTCTACATGCATTTCTTCTACTACTCAACCAGTCATGCTCTTGTATAGCTATACACAACAGAAATGGAAAAAAAAACATTCTAAAGGAAAACATCGTTCAACTATAAAGTGATAACACATGGCTGAAATTGTGTACAGCACAACATCAGCCAAAAAGATAGCCATACAAGAGAGAGAGAGAGAGAGAGAGAGAGAGAGAGAGTAATGTATGTTGAGTTTCATACATAAATTCTTATTAAAAATAGATGATAAAAAGACATCATATACTATTTTGAAATATTAATGTCATAAATGATGAACTCACATCATTTCAAATCCACATAATGCAAGTCAATACTATTGATTAATTATACCAAAATAACAAAGCTGACTTTAATATAAATGGATGAAGTGCAGGGATACAAATATTTTACCCATATATCAATTACCGCACTGTGTGATCAATAATAGGTTTCATACAGTCAAGATTTAAAATATATTTATGAGTAAATAATTATTAGCTCAGTTTGCACTGATAGTTTTATTTACTCGAAATATCCCTGCAGAATACGTAACACATATTCAAATAAATACATACATCATAAATATATTTGTAGATTTATATATATATATATATATATATATATATATATATATATATATATATATATATATATTTATATATATATATATATATATGTGTGTGTGTGTGTGTGTGTGTGTGTGTGTGTGTGTGTGTATTCAAAACAATCATATTTGTATATTAACAGTAGTATGTAAATATTGTATCATTATATATAACTATATTGGGTATTGACACTTGAACATTTATTTTATGCTAAGAATCTAATAAGTGAGCCTTTATCTATATGGGATAAATGCAACAATTATATGCAAATTAAACAATGAATCAATCAAATAATATGTGAATAACTAATGAATTAATATGTTGGCTGTGATATTTATTATTAATATTTACAGGAAACTATGAACTTAAGACTCGGAAACAAAACCTGAAAAAGAGGTTTGAAAAACTGAAGAATGAGTCAATATTATCACTCTACAACACTATCATCACTGTCAACTGACTCGTTAATGGTAGTAACATCGGTCACAAACTCTGACCCGTCTTGAATAGATGATATGGCCTCCCGTCATTCCTTCCTATAGCAAGGTACCAAATCACAGCGGCAACATGTGAGCACACTCCAACGACATGGGCACCTGCTCGACACCTATAGTACCATGCTGTAATCTCAGATTCCAAAACTGAATCCACAGGAGATACTGCTTTGAAAAAACATGTCGACTTTGAGGCTTGACCCTTATCAACACATGGAATTCCTTATGAATCATGATATCCACGTCCCTGTATTGCTCATAGTTGACAGTTCGAAAGAAAATCTATTTGTTGAATTTTGGATGGCATAATTAAATATTTTTTGGATGAGTTCCAATATTGTTGTTTTGTTCACTAGGGAGGACTCGAAGGTCTGCAAATTGTCCAGAGCACCTGGTCAGAATTGCTTATTATTTATTATTAAGATGGACAGCACCTGCTTCCAGATGGAATGATGACTTCTCTGTGTAGGAAGGCAGAGTATCTAGCAGCGGAAGAAACGACAACGAGTTTAGGTCCAGGGCGCTTGCAGATAAAACAGTATGCATGAGAAGATGTTCTTTGAAGGGGCATCAATTTTGAAGGTGGACTGGATTCTACTGATGGTGAAGAGTTTGGAACAGATTGTGGTGGCTGTGTCGTGTGACACAGGAAGTGAACTGGATTTTTTTGGTAGCTGTGATATAGATGTCTGCACTTGTACAAGAATATCATTTGTATTGGCTTCAACAAGGAAGTTCTTTCAGAGGAAACGTCAAATATTTGCATTTCTTTCTGGCTTTCGGTTTTGTTCTTTTTTTTTTTGCAAAGGATGCATGGACAGATCTTTATGTTTTCTGTTGTTGTATTATTGTGATTCATTATTTTCTGAAATAAAAAAAGATAATATATTCATTTGAATGATATAAAAAGAAATGTTCAAACGTGTACGCATTTGCTTTATTAATGAAATATAATCAATATAAAACATCTCCCTATGCTTTTGTTATTTCTGACATATGCTTATAAATCCATTGGCACATATCATTTTAAAATATTTGGCTGCAGTTTAAACAATGTTGTTGTTATTGAAGTACATGTATAAACTTCAGCATTGAAATGCTGACCAGTACATTTGTTGTCAAAATTCCACGATGTACTAGTGTATACTTGAAAAGCATTCATTCAATATTTGTAAAATGAGAATGAAAAAAAAAAGTTTGCAGCATATGGTGCTCGAACCCCGGTCGTCGCGTTGGTACGTTCTAAACGCACCCCATACACCACATCTCTTAAATTCCGTTTGATTATAATATTTAACATAATAGTAGGTTGACTATCGAAATTCATAACAGCAACATTTTTTGTGTCAATTATATATGGTCTCGGAATTTCTTATTAATTTTTAACGTTATACATCACATTCTGATCTGTCAACAGGGGCCGCGGGCCCGTCTGCATATTCACTGCAAATGAGTACATGTCAATGCATAACGATGCATGCTGTGCTATCGGCGATCGAATACACCTCCTTTTTAGAAATATAGTCAAGATTAAGACTATAATATTAATAAAATTGTATTCCCCTATCTAACACCTACTCTAAACAGAAAAAAATGTCTATAGCAAGAAGCCTGGTTTACATAACCCGATTGATTAGTCCATCGACCGTCAGTCATGATCAGTCAGCAGACGATATTTGTTTACATTATGCGATTCAAAGAAAAAAGGCCTATAGATGTACGTAATCAAATTAAATGAGAAACTTACCTTCAAAAATGTCCCTTTTCCATATTGTAGTATACATTGCCGTGATCTTCATTTACTTTTCGAGAAATTGTCATGCAAAATGTTTGTTTACGTATTCAGCTGAGGTAGTATCCGTGCATGCGCAACATTTTCCGTTCAAATATACGTTGAAAAATTACAGTGTATCTTTATTTCTGATTAATTTTAATGGAAACCACCTATACTATGCTAAAATACTATGGGTTTATTTTATGAAAGCAAAACAAGATGTAAAAACATGCAATTGTCATAAAAATATACAATTCCGGATTGCTCCTCGGCTTTCTTTAAAGTTGACTTTCATTAACAGCACACCCTCTGATCTAAAAAAACCTCACTTGTAATATTTCTTTTAGTTAATAAAATTCAATAAATAGCAATCACTTTTTAGATCAGAGGTTGTGCTGTTGATGAAAAACATAGCCAAACTACTAAAACATGGAGATTTCCCCCAAAAAACGGCCCGATAACGGTTTTGTCTTTTATATAATTCAGCAAGCAGACGTTTTGGCGGGTAAATCTTAGCATGCTGGAATTGTTTCAATACTAGACTAAAATATTAGAACAGTTTTATTTTATTTCATTGTACTGAAAATTTTGAGATATCACAGGGCCATATAAGCTAAACATGGATTTAGTCCTTTATCAGTTCTTTTTTAGTAAGCTTACATATTCTTTTGAGTTGTATCATGTAAAATCTCCTGTTTAAAAATACAGGGTTTGGGGTAATTTTAACTTTAGTAGTATGTAGGTGTACAAAATCATAAATGGTTAATATAATTATGCATGTAGTATATTCTAATGATTATTATGTTAATGAATAAATCCAAAGCATGTATTACTTTTTTGATATTTCAAATCAGAAACTGTCACAGAATGTTATGATTCCAGAAATAGGGGTAGGGCTGAATCCTATTGTACGTAGTATATCCGTTGAATGCCAATAAAATGGTCATGCCATTTCTATGTTATTAAGTACATGCTTTGGTTGATATTTTAAATTTTTATGCAACATAAAATTCTGTTCAGATTTAGAATAAAAAAACTCCAAAATTTGAAGTATTAAATTTAACAATATTTCTATAAAGTTGCAATCATTTTGCTAAGTTAAAAGGCCTATGTTGCAATTTATTAATTTTAAATACATTTGCAAATAACTTCCAACAAATTAATAACTTTAAAAAATTGAAAATATCATATAAATTATAATGCTGTGGTGGGGTGGGGGTGTAATTCTTATAAAAAAAAAGGCTCCCCTGTAAGGCAAGAAAGTGGTCGTGGAATTAATATATGTTGTAGATTACATCTTAATGTTGTTATGTTATAAAAAGCCCCCCCCCCCCCCCCAAAAAAAAAAAAAAACAAAAACAAAAACAAAAAAACAAAAACAAAACAAAACAAAACAAAACAAAACAAAACAAAACAAAACAAAACAAAACAAAACAAAACAAAACAAAACAAAAAACAAAACAAAAAACACTAACAAAAATATAACACTGCAATGTCCTGATCCCCCTAAATACACTCAGTATGCATTCCCTTTCCCTACTTTAATAACGTTTGGTAAAATTATGTTATTTTTTATTTAAACGGTTTTATCACATTCTGTATCACCACTCTTTATGGTTTTTTTTGTTTGTTTGTTTGTTTTTTTTTTTTTTTTTTGTTTTTTTTTTTTTTTACATTTGTAATAGTAAAATTGTTTTAATTGGTTCACCTACTTGTATAAATTAAACAATGAAAAAATGAATATTGTAATAACCAAGGTACAATAGTTATACATTGTAAACGTTGTTGCTTTTTTTAACTTCATTGCAAACCTTTGCTGTTACATAAGCTTAAAATACCCTACCTAGGAATACTTTCACAAACACAAAACAATAATTTTTGTACATCATCGATATTTATATATACTGTTACGTCAAGTTATACAGTTACAGTAAATGATCCATTCACTTTTTATAACAAATACTGAACTCATAATTTTCAAATTGAAACTGTACACAAATTTCTTACTCGATACATGGTCCTTTTTTACCAGCTCCAGGGCAGAGGAAATGAAGAATCACAAGAACGATGATGTGGAAAATGGTAATGATTGTATAGAACATTTTTATATCATTCGATCCTGAAATATATTTTGTTTTTGCTTTGCAAAATGAAAGGTTCCGATATATATGATTGGTTAAAAGCAATGTAAAAATAGATGTATCCTGGTGTTTATTTTGGACATGTTAAAACATCTCTTCATTTTTGGTAATTCTTGTAGCATACATGTAGCTTTTTCGATAAAAAAAAATATTTTAAATTATTTATTCAACTAAATGAAGAAAGATAAGTGTCATTGCATAATATTTAAAAAAAATCATACTGAGGAAGAGACAAATTTTAAACAAAAGACTTGGAGTTTTAAAAACTCGTAGTAAAAATAATATTGATTTACAGTTTGATGTATTTTAAAGAAAAAAGGCTCTAAGAACAATGTAAAGGTACAGGTTCAAAATGTGTGTGTCGATATACATGTAATAAATATTGTGAGAAGATAAAATAATAAAATTAAATGGTAGGCAAATACGCCAGAACATATTATACAAATTGATTTAAAAAAAAAAATTATGTACAATAAATTTGAATAAAAAAAAAATTAATGTTAATAAAGTTATGTCAAAACTGTATCTATCTTATTTTTCACAGATCTAAACGTTTAAGATTTTGATAAAACATTGAAGAAACAAACGGGCACACCTTAACAATTTTCTAACGTCAGGGGTTTTAATTTTAAATATGGAAGCGGAGCATAATTGTCGTGGTACAATGTTGCTGAAAATATAGCTTTTGTCTCCCAAAACTTCCGCAAATATATCATTTATGTTTTTATTTTAACAACAATTAATGGCACAAAACGATATATCCTGGTACATAAAGTTACAGAAACAAATAAAAGCAATTTATAGTCTATAATGTTAATATCATAAGTACTTTTTTAGGATAAAGCTTTTGTAAATCAATTGAAACGTTTAGTTATTTACGTACAATTTAAAGCAACGATCACGGCCTTGTACTTGAGCATTTAAAATGATATAATGTCCTATGATGTATCGTTAATTATGATAAGCGGATATTAGTTATATTAGAATGTATTGTAAAAAACATATTTGGTATTTTACATAACATCAATTCATTAATTAGTGGATTTATTTTCTAATCAAATAAAAATTCACAATTGTGTCTAAGCAAAAGAGAAAGTTTTTTTTTTTTTACAGATACGTCAGAGGAAACATTGGTCCGTCAAATAAACTTAACCCACACGCATTTGTTAACATATAAACTTAAGTATACATGTATGTCTACATATCTTTATATTCACATTTAATTGATATTATTAATTGTGTAAAACCATCGGTAACAAGTTTAAGTATCCGTGTTAATTCTGTTATGTCAATTTCGTACATTTATAATAATGTAATGCGTATGTACTGTATTCATTTTGAAATCATGAATGGTCCTTCCATTTCACTTATCAAACGATTCATTCAAAAAATCAAAATGGATATCATTAAATGCAATTTTTGGGTCAAGTTTCCTGTAAAGTTATTCTTAGGTTGCTGTTGGTTTTGGACAATCGATAAATGGGGCGAATAGATTTCAGTCCAGTCAGTTTCTACAGAGCTAAGGATTACAATCAATGTCCATAAGAAATAGAAGTAATCATACTTGGTGTATGTAAATATTTTGCGTATGAATCCTTTTTCTTTAATATGATGATGTAATACTTAAATAAAGATGGGGTTGTTTTTTTGTTTTTTTTATATTTTTGTTTTTTGTTTTGGCTCGTTTTATGCTTCATAGCTTTCGTCAACCCATGGACTCTTGTAACGACTTGCTGAACTAATAAGATACTGTAGGAAATTCGGTTCTTACATGTAGCTGCATAAGTGTCATGAAAAAAGTCAAATCGTGCTATTTATTAACAGGATACACCAAAAAGAGTTGTAATTACATTTGCAAAATAATAAAAAAAGCAGCACAAACTAACCGGCCGCCTTTAGAATATGTTTGTATGTTATCGTTTCAGTAACTGACACTGGTATTTGAAATTAAATAACCATAGAATCAAGCTTTTTAGTAGTGAGAATGATTTTCTTATTGACTTAAAATGGATTTTATTTCCAAAGAAAAACAAATAATTCTCGAATATATGTTGTGATTCCTTTAGGCTTGATGGTTGATTCACTTAAAAAAAAAATCATTATGTTGCTAACTTAATTTGAAGTGTGTTTGCATTTCGGATATCTTTTCTTGAAAGTTTGTTTAAAACACATGTGGTACATATACATCACCTCACTCTGTATCTAGCTGTAGATGCATGTATCGTATTTAGAGGGCTTCTGCATTATCTATATTTAAGCAGGTTCAAAACAGAGAATTATAAAACTTCCTTTAAGATGATATAATGCATGAACTGCTCGTATGAGCGTTTCATTTTCTCATTATTTTGATTTGATACGAGTCTTTTCACCACGTATTTCACACAAAGTCCATGCATAATAGATTTGATATCGTAGTTAAACTCTCTTGTGGTTGAGAAGATGGGTAATTAAGGTCTTCCGTTTCCAACGGAAGACCTTTCTATTATTGTGCTGGTTAAGATTATTAGGGTCTTCCGTTTCCAAAGGAAGATCCTCTTGTTATTCTTCGGTTTCTTTTTACATATTGTTATTATTATACTTTTTCTTTTTTTTTCTGACTTCTTTTCGGCCTCATAACTCAAAAAGTTTTCAATCGATTTAAATGAAACTTACAGAGATTGTTTGAAATTAGCGTCCCTCAAAGATGTTTAAGTTTAATGACAACGTCACTTCCGTTTTGACGTCACGTCATTTTTAAAATTAAAAAAAAATCGTTTTGTCCGGGGCTATTCTCAAAGAAACTTAAAGATAGAGGCTTGAAATTTTCCATGGTTATACATTTGTCATTTTACCTCTGTAATAAAGCTGGAAATGAAAATCCGTCATTTCAGGTCGAAACCGAAAGTGAACAAAATTTTTCGAAAATTTGAATTTTTCGATCAAATTAAAAACGGATAGGAGTTTTTTTAAAGCGCATCAAGCTAAATCTAATACTGAAACTTATTTTAAAATTGGACTATGCATTACAGAGATATTGGGGTTTAAAAATTGATTTTTCCGTTGTTGGTTTAAAAAATAGCGTAAATTAATTCGTACCAAAAATAATTGTTAAGTCGTACTTGAACACATTCGGATTTTTTTTTTGGTTAAATCGTTCTTGAAATCGGAAAGGGTTTTGTTAAGTCGTACTTAAAATCATTCGGATTCTGTTAAGTCATACCAAGAATTATTCGATTTTTTAATCTATTTGTTTTAGTTACTTTTGTTATTGTTTTAAGAACTTTGTTCCTTACAGGAACTTCTAGCTTAACTCTCAACATTAATGGAAGACCCACTCGTTGCTTTGCAACGAGCTTTGCTTTAGTTCTCATTTTTCTTTTTTTTTTCTTCCTAGACGCAAACTTTGAAGCTTCATATCTTGCTCATTTCTAAACGGTTTTGCTAAAATTTTCAGGGCTAATAGACTTTACAAAACACTATCTAACACATATCATAAACGGTTAAGATTTCGATATGGCTGTCGCTGGAAAAGTTGTTCATTGGGATCTTATCAATGTCGTTACAATGTTATTTTGTTAGGGTATTGCGTAATATGAGTGTAAAAAGCTTTACTTGTTAACATGTACCTGTTTTCATTTGGCAAGTTAACAAAAAGTCTTTGAGCGTACAACTGACATAAAGTTATCACAGAGAGTGTACCTGTTTATACAGGATGCTTTAATTCATTAGAAAAGGTGTTTTTTTTTTTTTTTTTTTTTTTTTACAGTATATATGCTTTTATGTTAGGATTATAAGCCAAGTTTGTTAAGTTGTTAGAGTGAAAAATCCTATAAAAACAATAAACACAAAATATAAACATTCTTTTTTAGTAAAACACAAATTACGTATTTAAAAAACTTCTTTGTTATACATATTAGGTATTATACTGATGGATTTGAAATCTTTCTGGGATATAAGGCTAGGCCCAGTTTGTATCGTGTAATCAGTTGTACATAAACGTATTTACCACTTTGTGTTTGTGTTCGGAATAATTATATACATACACATATATGATGGTTTTTTTTTTTTAAATTATCCTAACCTGATGTAAACATGAAGTAAGTTAAACGGAGAACTTGCCTGGTATAAAAATTATACTTTGAAATTGAGCCTCGTTTTCGATTTTCTGAACGTACTATTATCATATTGACAGTCTAATCTGATTAAAACCATCCCTCGTCTAATACTCGTCAGAGTCTGATAGGTATCAACAACAGGTTATCTTTACAAGACCTTCACATTTGCATACAATCTAAATATACTTCTACTTACCAAAGGCATACCTTTACATGTTTAATGTTTAGGTGCATATCTTCAATACTTATTCTGGAGGTTACATATAAATGGACATGAATTAATTTGTCTGCCTCCTTTGAAGAGTTCCTATTGATTTTCTAAAGCTCTGATTGGTCAGTAGTAATTGTCGTGTGAAGATGACCTCCAATCAATACCTGTCAGGCCCTGACAAGTGCAAGGAAAAGGGGGTGGTTTCTATCAGACTGTTTGACAATCCTTTCTAGAAGCTGCAACGGAAGACCTCTTCGTTGCTCTGCAACGAACACGGCTCTAGTTATCTAATAAGATTGTTTAAAGATTGTTTGATATCAATTTGAAGACAGATGGGTGAAAGAAGCCCCATCGATGAGAGACCGATGTAACAACATGATTGTTGAATCATGATTATAGTTTTTATCGGCTTTGCCGATCCTTCTATGAGATTGGTCAACTCTATATATTTCTATTGTTCGTCAGTAACAAACCTAATAAGTAATAATAGGTAAATAAGTACGACGTTTCATGGAATTAATTGTATAATAAATATATCAAAACAATTACCGATAATGCGTTGTGGATTTAAATCAATGGATGATAAGATCAACGAAATCTATAAAAATTACACGAATTACAATGATTCTATAATTGTCAATCTTAAGGTGTTTTCTATAACTATTTTCAGAATGAGGTAACATACCATCAGAATTACCGTCCGCACAAAGTTCTTTCGATAACATTTTTTTGCAATATGTTCCCAAGAAATAAAAAAGTTTAACATAATAATAGTTATGTCGATATATATATATATAATGTTTACATTTTCATTGTTCTTGTTAACTTGCCACGTGACTGTCAGATATCGCTCACTACTGGCTTTGAAAACAACTGTCCGTATGAAAATCCCCTGTCTTTCCCTGTCACGCCCTGTGTTTTCCCTGTCATCCCCTGTCAGCATCTGTACACATTCCCTGTACACCCTGCAATCCCCTGTGAGCCACTGTACACATCCCTTGTGTGCCACTGTAAGCCCCTGTCACCCCCTGTACGCCCCTGTCACCCACTGTAAGCCACTGTATTTCCCTGTACATGCCCCTGACACCCCCTGTACGGTGTTTGACTGCTTGATAAAGTAAAAAAAAAGTTTTTAATTACGTTTTCGGGTTTTCTTAAATATATATTTAGCAGTTTCTGGTACATAAGGAAATGGAAAGCAAGAAAAGCATTCATGGTTTAGACGGTCTTTGGTTTTTTTGTATTTCATAGAGGGCAATATTATTACAAACACGAATTATTCTGACTCAACATTGACACATGTATATCAAGATAAATACATACCGATAAACCGCTTAATATTTTATTCCATGCATTTAAACAAACGACCTTGTTTTGTAATTGTGTTGTGCCATGTAACCTGCCTGAGTTAACTAACTTGAGTTAAATAACACAACATGATTAGCACGTGCAGATAATCACACACCGATCGAAATGATCACCTATATTTTGACTGTTTTGCCTGGTGTAATGATGCATAGAATTACATCGTCCCAATGAAATGCATGTTGATTCTAATTAGCAGGAAGTTAATTAGTTAATATCTAAGTCATGTAAATCGGAATCGATGATATTTGCTGTCAGCCATTGTTTTGGGGTTTTTTTCTGATAAATTATGAGAGAGAGAGAGAGAGAGAGAGAGAGAGAGAGAGAGAGAGAGAGAGAGAGAGAGAGAGAGAGAGAGAGAGATATTGTTGATTTTTTAGGAGCGGTAATTAGTACGCCCCTTTGACACTTTTAGTTTTTATGAGGGTGCATTGTCCAGTTTAGTAATTGCATTATTGTATAGAATTGCCCTCATACATATAAAGCAATGATACAGTTCATGATCATGAATAATTTAATACATGTATACACATACCGGTAACAGGTAACGTAGAGACACGCATGCATGATCTTAAAACAATGTTCCAGGTTTCGGGTTTAGATTAGAAAAATATCATACATTTATTTAAATTCTGAATTTGAAAAATGAAAAATATGAGAGCATTACGGTTTAATTCATATGACTGTATCAAATAATGTTCCGAATTTTAAGCTCTTTCATCTCATGTTGGATATTCTTACATGTAGAACGGATAAATCAAAATTTTAAATTTATGTTTTCTTTACTTGACAGGCTAGGAAAGAAAGTCATAAGCGGCGTTTAAACAAAATATTGAATAATTGTTTAGCATTACCGAACATTCGGATCTTAGGAAAACGGTGTGTATGTATAAACAAGTACACGTGTGTATGTCACCTCATTGTTCCCATCTTTGCTACCGCGTTCTGCAAATTGCTCAGAAGGGCTGTGTACAGTAGCTCTTATATAACCACTGACCGAGTGAAAAAATAATGTCAACATCCTCTCCTTTGAAAACTGTAACTTCAATCTATTCTTTGATCAATTGATATGGTGTTAAAAGAAAACATTGGTGGATTAAAATTAATATGATCGCTTTAAGTTACATGTAATCTAAATAATAATAAAGAATTGGGAATGAAATTAGGATTACATGTTAACTTTTTAGGAAACTAATTCCCTGGAAAACCTTTATTAACTTTTAATTCAAAATCAATGCAAACTCTCTCTCTCTCTCTCTCTCTCTCTCTCTCTCTCTCTCTCTCTCTCTCTCCGTATCTATATAAACTCCTACATGTATAGAAAACACTAGTGCTACATTTACATGAACAGGTATGTTGTGAATGTTCTGACCAACGCCACGGATTTCTGTTCACTGGCAATAAATAGCATAATGATTATATTTGATATCTTCCATTTTGCAGTAAAAAAGGGAAATGAAAATTAGATTTGAGAAATTATTTAATTGTTTTTGAGAGTTAATCATCAGTTAAAATTCAATTCAAGGGTCCAATAAGCCGCTCAGAAATATATTAAACAAACATACTAAAATTATTTCTGAGGCAAACTTATGAGCTATTGAAGCTTTATTTTGTTATTCACATGAAATTAATAAAGGTATGATCAGGAACTTGTTATAAAAAAAAGAAAGACGTGCTCCATCGTAACATGGCTGCTTATACATGTACATGTACATTCTATATTCTGACTGATTAAAATGTTTCAGTGTGCAAATATTTGTTTAGATATACAATATCAAATGCTAAACACGATGTGCTGCGCTTGATCTTAAAGTTTGCAGAAATAGTTCACAGTATTTCTTATATTTATTTTTCAAATATTACGGAGTAGTGATGTTCCCAACCGCTATAGGACTAAATGCATGAAGGCTTTCACACCGCCCTCACCTGAGATTTACCACCCGGTGAATCTCCAGCCTTTAGTTGTAAGCATCATTATTTAAGTACTGTATCAATAAATTATTAATGAAAACATTATAATTTCTAAATTTACTATAACAGTGTGTCTTGTGAGTCGGCGCTCTGTTGAGTGCAAAAATTGATTTATATCTCAAAACTATAACACATGAGAGTTAAATAATTGAATTAGGAAAAAAAAAATATTGAAATTGAATAACAGAAAAGGCTGTTATAAACATTCAAACACCGTGCAGGGGCTGTCAGGGGCATGTACAGGGAAATACAGTGGCTTACAAGGGATGACAGTGGCATACAGGGGGTGACAGGGGCTTACGGTGGCACACAGGGGATGTGTACAGTGGCTGACAGGGGATTACAGGGTGTACTGGGGCTGTGTACAGGGGCTGACAGGGGGTGCACATGGGATGACAGGGAAAACACAGGGGATGACAGGGAAAGACAGGGGGTTTTCATACGGACAAGGGTTGTTAGAGCTAGTAGTGGCTACGTTCGTCTGGTAAAAGTTATTATTCGGTAATATGGCGGACGATTCGCCTATTCATTTCGTCATTTTCATTATATAATAATCCGCGTTTTGTAAGTTCTTGAAATATTTGGTGTAGTTGCTCTTTGGAATTACTATTAAATTTGAGTAGTTGCCATTTGAATGGACGTCACGTTATTGTGTCTGTAGCCGAATAAAATGGCAACGTTAATATTAACAAATTTACAAACGTCAAACATCTGCGGAGGAAAGGGAGAACAAGTTTTAAATTAAATAGCGACAAAACATTCTAAGTAAACAAGGGTGAATCGAAGATTTGCAGATTGTAGTTGAAAAGTAAGAATGATTACTTGGAAGAGTTCGAATGTGTAAAAATGGACGAAATGTAAGGCCACTTTTACATTGATTTGCGCAAATCATCCCTTTTCTGTGAATGAATGTCTCACTTGAATGTCCCCAGAAAATAAAACACGTCGCTTCGCCGTCAATAAAATTGATCAACACAATACAATTTTGTAGTCAGTCAGTAACAAACCTAATAAGAAAGAGTTTTTAACCCCATATTTTGTAACGTCGATATAGAAGATAACAAAAACACTATCCAGATACAATAAGGTGATTCAATATGTAAACTCGCCTCAATACAATGCAGAATGTTTGAACAGATAAAACAACATAATTGTTTGTATGTTAATTAGACGATTTAAAGTATGACAATGTATAATTTATAACACAACTACGGAAGTTTATCGGGGCCCATATTTGTTACCCTGATTTTTTTTTTTTACAAAGATTGATACATGACATTGTACACAAGTTCTACAACTTATATTAGTATGTTTCGTTGGCACGGCTGTTAGGGCAAAGGGGTCTTTAATATGGGAGGAAGCCGGAGTGCCCGGGGAAAACCCACATGCCCAAGCCGTGAGAAGCGTGTGCATTGTCCACTACGCCACTTGGGGCGTTACATTTTCTCATTAATGGTTTGATTAGAAAATGCAACGCTCATGTAGTTAGTTCATGCATAATAGTAATTTATTTCGAAGTTCGATTACATTGTAGTTGTAAGAAGAGATTATCATCTAATAAAATTGCTTTAAGATCACATAATATCAATTTGAAGAGAGTTGGGTGAAACAAACCTCATCGATGGGAGACTGTTGTAACAACGTAATTTTTGAACCAAGATCATATCTTTCTTTTTTTTTCTTTTTTTTTCTGGGGGGGGGGGGTAGAACTGCTCATTCCTAACACCCCTAATAGGATTACAAATGCAGATATATGGATGCTTGACAAAAAAAGAGTCATTATCATTTTGTGTTAATTTAAGTTACTTTATTGTTGATTGAACCTCGTGGATCCAATAAAGTAATTTACTATTTTTTCATAAGTTAAAGGACAGCATTTCGTGAAATTCCATATACTTTATAATGATAAGATCAATATTATTACTCATAATTCGTTGTGCATTTCAATTCATTGATGAAAGGACCAAGGAAGACCATAAAAATTGAGCATACACGAATGCCAATGATTCCACAAAGATCAGTCTACATGTGTTTCCTTTGGTAGATTAAGAGTGAGATGACGTACCATTAGCACTCCGGCCCCCGGGAATGACATTGGATTACAGTATGTTCCTCATAAATGAAAAAAAATTATGACAATATATTATGTATATATTTTCATCGTATTTTTTTCTCGATATGACTAAAACTCATTTGTAAAACTTTATTTTTTAACCTCATATTTGTTAAGTCAATAACAAAGGAACTGATCAATTACAATTAGGCGATTTAATTTATGTAAACTCTCCTCAATACAATGCAAAACATTTGCATAAATAAAACAACATAATAGTTTATACGTTGATAAGACTATAAAAAGTTATAACACAGGCCCTGATACACTTCCGTACACAACACATATAGGCCACGATTAGCTTCCGTATAAAATGCTAATGGTGTAATATGTTTCTTAAACACATACTTTACAAATTAACTGGTATCGTTTAATTATTTGTAACAAAAATACCTCACCAATCTACCTCATTAAGTAAAAAGGTAAATTTATGATGAGAAAGATATGTACATTGTATCAAACATTTCTAACGCCCAAACATTTGTTGACACTTTGATAAGTTTTCCTTTGATAAAAATGATCATCATATGGTACATGTATCACTTCTCATTATCATGGTTTGATGGCCCAGCATCATAAAATATTATTATGTAAAGTCACAAGTACACCTTGCTTTAATTAAGATAACCCAAACACTCAATTTTGCTGTTTTACTAAGTAGCAAAGAATGTATTAACTTTACGTTAAGTAGAAATTCATACTTATGTAAACAAAACCGTGAGTTAATTCATTTTAAAATATTACACATGTTATATTTCAAGACAATTGCATCAAAATAACGTGTCTTGATGTTGAACACATAGTTGGATATTCACCTGAAGCTATTATATCCCAGTTTACAAAGTATTGCAAGGTGTGATATTTGCGCAGATATTGGAATTTGTATGATGCCTCATACATACTAATATCTGATCAGCCGAAAACTATCACAAAAACACTGAAACCATGCATAGCATAACGCTATTTTAAAGCAGTTACTTATCTAAACGTGATTTATGGAACGTTTATTATAAACACCAATTAAAGTACATGTAATAGGTTTCCTATTTCATTTTTACACAATTTTAATCTAATGTATGAATCAAAGATTTTTGCTGTATTCTAAAATATAATTTCGACAAGATTGAGCATATATAGCGTTTGTTGTACATGCATATCACTTCACAATTATATAAAAAATGTAAAAAAAAAAACAAAAACAAAAACAAAAACAAAAACAAAAAAATAGCCAAAAAAAAAAACAAAAAAAAAACAACAACAAACAAACAAAAAACTATTTTATCATAGAATATTACACAACGTATTATTTTAAAATTACATGTCAACTTATCGATGTTTTGAAATGTTTCTGTATCGTTGGTTTCATTAGATTCATAGAATATTACTTGGTTAATTTATTTGTGTCTTGTAAGCTGTTTTTTTTTTTCTTCTTCAATTGAATCCTTGGCAATGTCGAGTATTTTCTGAAAAAGAGGGATAAAAAATGATTCCGTACATGTTTATGTTATGAGCTTAATAATATTATTTACATTGTTATATGATATCTTTTTAAATACATATTAAGCTATAAGGGGTCCTATTCTTTCCAATACTTGGGCCTTTGAAAAAAAAACAACAAACAAACATATTATTACATATAAACTGGTTGTGGAAGTTAATATTATTGTTTTTACAATTTTACTTTTGTTATGTCATGAGGATAATGTATCATTCAACTTGCGGTATATTTTTGAGCAGGACAGTTTTGTCCGCGATTTGGTAACACTAAGAGCGACAATAAAAAAACAGGGACTACATGCACGATGACGCACACAACGATGCTAAGTCTGCATAAATAATGATATGTTTCAATTATGCATTTACTCATTTCTACTCAATAAAACAAAAGAAATAATATTTAATAATTAAATAATAATAAAAACACAACATTCACAAGAAAATAAATTATTTATTGTTACTTTAAGTTGACATTAATATACAGTATGTACTCAAAAAAGACTTCAAGTATTTTCTGAGGTAGTATGAAGATAGTTCAATCCTTGATTAAAAGCTGTTGCCATAGACGAGGTATTGTGTTCTGGGGATGTACAGTTAATAACAGATGACTCAGTTGTTCCTTGTGATTCTGGTATCTTCTTAAATTTCATGGGGTAACACTCTTAGTCTGGATTTATATTGTTTTGTTTTATATTTCAAAGGTAACTTGTCTTACAAATCGGATTTTTATTACAATAAAATTACAAGTTCTTTTTAAAACTTAATTACAACATAAACTTTTGATGTTCTTTTGATTCTACTTAAATCAAACTATATTTACTTACATTTGTAACTTTCTGTTGATAAGTAAGTTGTCGGACATGTGATACATGTTTCCACTTTGCCCTTTCGAATCCTTTTCCCAAAGTCATAATCTGCACAGGAACTTCCTACACATGAATCAAAAGCAAATAGCATCTTTATTATATTTTAAGTTAGATATAATAGTTTTATATTTATTCATGGCATGAGATATTCTTAAGATGATGTTTTCATTTCTTACTAACAAGATTTCATCGTGTTGTTCATACTTCAATTGTTTCATTTCTCCAGACTTAAATAACACAGTGGTATTCAAATGAAGAGAAGGTGTTGTTTGTGATGTGTTGACAGCATTAATTTCCTTTCAACTGCAGCATTCTATTCCTGCGCTCATTTAAGACATGGCATACCCTTTTTAGCTGTTGCTATGGATTCTTTGCATTCATTATCAGCATTCGCCAATATATGCAGTCGTAATAATGTTGTTTGTGTATTATTCTACCTAATATCTGCATAAAGCTAATGCATATACATGTACATGTAAAAACACGTATTTATCGGTTTTGATATGATTTAACCCATTGTTATTTGATGGCAAATTGGTTTAAAAAGCATAGCATAACTTACCTTTGTTGATAATATCAAAGTTAACACAAAAACACCAATAAATGTATCCATGCTCTAAACATGTGCCTATAATTCTTAAACAAAATACATTAGATTGTGATTTTAGAACTGTTGTAAGCTTTTAAAAATAATATTTACTTTGTATTTTTGAATATGAATTTTAACTATGGGTAATTGCTGTTTGTTGTCCATTAAGAATTTTAACTTTATCTTGAAAACTACATTGTAAATTGGCACTTCACAATATTGATTTAAATATGTGTTCTATTTTAGGAAATCTACTTTGATATTCTGTGCATTGCATACTTGTAGAAAAAAACTGAATGCATTTCGTGTGCATTAAATAATTAAACAGTGAATATTACAAAATATTGACTATCAAAGGCCTGCAGGTCTCTTATTACCAAAACTTTACAATGTTTGGCCCCTGGAGGTAAGGTTTAGATAATCGGAGATTCCTCCGACTTTTGTACCCCCTTTCCTCACATATTTTCACGAACGAATGCTTTTCAAACATCTAATAAGCAAAGCAGAATGACGTCAGAGGAGTCTTGGATTAGGATTTAGACTTCAAATTGAAGCTTGAAATGCAAAAATGAGACTTTGACAACATCGTCCACTTCGTCAACGTCTACTTGTATTTCTAAATCATCGGCCTCCACAACGTCTTCGACCAACTGCTTCAAAAAAGTAAAAAAGAAAACAAATAAATGATGTGTTGGAAGAAGAAGAGTAAGACAATTTAAGAACTGAATAAAAAGAGAATTTAGGTCGAAATTAAAAAATTGATATTTCAAAAACAACAAGAGGCCCATGAGCCACATATGCTTACCTGAACAACAGTTCTTGCATCATTCTATTTCGAAAGGGTTTATTATGAACAAAATTCAAAAAAAAATATTGTGAAACGCTCATATTTTTCAAGATTTTACCATATATTAAACGATACATAAAAAGAAGTCTACTTTTTTGGGACATCATATCATAATATCTAAGATGCCTCAACTGACCAATCTTAATATCCTAGGCATCAACGCATTAAAGATAACAAAATTATAAAATGAACTATAAAAAATTATAAAAACTGATAAAAAGTCATTGTGACCCTCATATGGGGATGTGAAAATAGGAGGATTCTTACATAGTAAAATAAGCATTTCACTGATAAAAATAGAAAAATATTCATAAAATAATTGAATGTCGACATTTGGCTCTGTTTTGTGAAATGGTATTTCATTAAAAGATTCTTTATCGATCTATTAAAT
The DNA here is from genome assembly GCA_033439105.1 of Magallana nippona. Classification (NCBI taxonomy): domain Eukaryota; kingdom Metazoa; phylum Mollusca; class Bivalvia; order Ostreida; family Ostreidae; genus Magallana; species Magallana nippona. The sequence continues at coordinate 16,997,778 of CM065919.1, read as the reverse complement.
AAAATATTGGTGTGTTGAGGACATTAGATTTTGCGTTCCCATCTGTTTTATAAACTGAAGTAAACATGGAAAGTATATATAGTAGATCAATGATTCCTCCTTTTCTTTTCATAATCTTTAGTATTTTTTTGTTCCTTTGTCTTTCCTAACTAGTGAATCAACACTTCGTAAGAATTAAGATCCATACCTTGGAATTTTTTGAATTTAGTGATCTTTGATCCCAATTACTTTGATCCTGATTAAGTGATATTAATTGTTGTCGGGATCGAAATAAAAAAAAAAGAAACAAAACAAAAAAAAAAAAAAACTAGTAGATAAACTTATTTCCAGACAATTTAACTATGATAAACTTATCACCTAAATTTCTTGTTATATTTGTAGACTTCTTTAAATAAAATATGATTTTGACAATTTAGAATCTACACTATCTTAGAATGCTTGCATAGTAATTTCACATATTGTAGCATTTTAAATCTTGAGAAGAAGTTTTTGAAACATTTCCCCATTACATTTCTAAACTTTTTTTTTAACAGTTTAGAGGTTTTGTCTGGTTTGAATAAAAATTGGCCTTTCGTTTCAACAATTTATATTCACCTTTCCATAAGAATGCTTTGTGCCAAATTTGGTTGAAATTGGCCGAGTCAGTTTAAAGAAGAAGTTCAAGTTGTGAAAAGTTTACAGACGGACACACAAAAGGACAGGCGGACGACGGACAAAATGTGATCAGAAAAGCTCACTTGAGCTTTCAGCTCATTATTGCAACAAATTATTAATAATTAGATGCAGAAAATGCACACCTCCTTGCCTTCATATTCTGGCATACCTGAAAACTCCGTGAAGGCAGGAAAATCTGCGTTTCAAGATTCCGAACGTTTGCTCTACCATCACCCTTGTTTTACACAGTGATGCGTTGAACCTTTGCTGAAGAAGAGTAGAGGGGTTGAGAAATGGAGTCATTAGATATCTTTTATACGGGTAACCAGAATCTCTTAGCAGAAATCAGCTCTATGTGAATTTGTATTTATTACTATTATTAATTATGCATGTATATTTTGAATTATGCATGCAAATGGTACTACCCAAATACCATTCTCAAACTTCTGACATAATGCAGATTCGCGCTATATTCGGCTGTCGTGGACGCTGTCGGTCCATTTTGCACAGACACATGTACTAGTAATTTTGTATTTGGCATCACATACAGCATGTGGAAACAAACAACCATGTTAACTAATCATGATTTTGAAAACCTGCCCCTCGTTAAGCTGAGAATATTTTTTTTTTTGCTTCCTCGAAAATTTTACCTGTACGTTCAAAGAGTGGAACCCTTTACGATTGACAAAGTCGGGCTCATCCTCATTAGGGGCAATGATTCTGATAAAAGTGCCGTCAATGCACTCTTAAACATTTGGAAATCCTATTAAAAATAAGATATATTGAAGTTTGACAGAAAAAAATGATGCATATGACAATTATGATTGTGAAAATTCTAGACTATTTCTTAAAATTACAATAATTTCATTTTTAATTATAGTATTTAACTAAAAACACTTCAAAATTTCCAATTAAAAGACATAAAAATTTACCAAATTTAAAATTGCAGCTAGTCTATGTAGAACGAATTTTACTGTATTTATTTTACAGTATTTTCTTCTATTTTTCTAAATTTGTAGATTTTACACCCCTTTGCAATACTTCGATTTTAGTGTTCATTGCAAGTTATCTTTCTTTGTTGAAATCAAAACAGAAAGTACAATTCGGACGAACAGTGTTGGTGGTATACGACATTTTTTTTCAATGAGAGGATGTATTTTATATCTGCTTCTTTTTGAAATTTTAACAGTTATCCGTTTGGAATACGATGAACTCTGCAAGCAAATCATGTACAATGGCATCACAGACTGCACGACAGCATCTTCAAGTGGTCGTTTCAGACACTTTAATACTGTCTCCAACAAAGCGATGAAATGCCCCCATCGCTAAAAAGCGCAAGCAGGTAAGAAGTTGGAGAATCGGGGGCAAGACGCAGTTCTTAGATGTTTTGTGAGCGAGGGTCGGCGCAATTTTGTCCATAATGAAATGGATTGCATGGGGACGAAACCGAAATCGGTCAAAAATTTCGTCCCCAGAGTACTTTTCCAAGGGGTTCATCCTGTCTCGAATGACCCTTATTGAAATAAATGGATTATTGAACAATTGACGACGGCAGCGTGTGCAGCCATTTTTGTTGCTTGAGTATATACTTGAGAAAGATAAAGAGCTATATCATAGAATTTGAGTATGTTTTCAAATTTCTTATTTGAGTACGTACTTAAATATTTGGTTGTGGTGACTTGATTTGCGTATTTTCCCAGAGTTGAGGCTGAGTTTTGTGCTCAACTATGTTTGGTAGCAGCGGGGCGAGGTATTGCTGGGAAGATAAATCAATCGACGCAATTGTATAATCATCTTTTTTCACCCATTGTCCACTGACTCACAAACACTAACGTTATATATTTTTCTTATAATATAAAATATATATCCTCTATCATATATTACCCAAGGTTCACATCGCCGACATCTTGGATTCATTTAAAACTGTCACTTCAGCTGTAAATTTTGCTTAAGCCTCATTGTTAAAATTATTTTGTGATTCTCTTAGTCTTCCGATAGGTCCTTCAACATCTAGGCTTACAACCATTCAATTTATTACGCATTACACCTTTAAATAATAAAAATCACCCCTCAATCTGCATCTACTGCCTTTGATATGCGTTAAATGTCTAAAGGGAAGACGTAATTTTAGACCATAATGTAATTGAGATTTTCCTTCTCCTTGTGTTTGTGTCAAATTTTTCAAGATGTATGCATTGATATACATGTTTATATAAATTTTGTGTAATATAAGTTGTAATTGACAGTGTGTATTATCCACTTCGATCATTTTAACTTGTAAGTTGATCGTGTTTAAAATCGACGCTTTTTGAATAATTATGCTTATCGGTGCTTATTTGGAAGCGATTACCCGAGGTTTGACGTATTTATGTAAACATCCGTCCTCCCACTAAATATTTATCGTATATCTAAGGCAGAAGATGTAAACCGAGGTATGGTGTTTATTAATAACAAATGCAATGCCCTGTTTTGGTTGAATTGATTGTAAGCTTAGATGTTGAAGGACTGATCGGGAGACAGAGATAATCGTAAAATAGTTTTCCGATGAGTGTCAAGGGAAAGTTCCAGCTAATGTGCCAAGTTTGACTATGTAATTTGATATGAATGTAGTTGTTATTCTTAATTTATTAAAAGCTATTCAGAATACTCAAATGTATACGATATATTCTAGTCTTATTAATTAGTACTATCTTAATATTGTTTGCTATAAACAATAATTTAGTAAATGAAATATCCAAATATTTTAATTTTAAATTTCATTTCGTACATCTTCTATACATAGTTCTTCATCTCAAGAAAATTAACATTGTCTAAAGACTACCCTCTTTCTTACGCTCTTTTGACATTGCTGCCTCACAGAAAAGAACATGCTGTTTTGACATTTTATTTGGATTCATGAAATTGTGTTTTGTGTTTCTCTTCTTCCTGAGAATATTATCATTAAATACCATATATTCACAGGGTATGGGTCGTGCTACAAGGAGCACACGGCGGGTGCGACCGGTCAGCAGAGGATGCTCACTTCGCCTAGGCACACGAGCCTACCTCTATCTTTTTGGAGGTCCGTGTTGCTCTGCTTTGAATTTGTATTTCGTTTTATGGATTTTTGAAATGGTTGACGGTTTGTTATTTTATTTTTTCATCTTAGATACGATATAAGTATGTATAATGCAATCAAGATACATCGTTACAAATTCTTTGATTTTACCTTCAAATGGATTTCTTTGGGAGACAGATAGGGTTGTGTTTTGTTCACTATCTGTCATTGATATATAAATTGAGTTAATTACGTAAACCTGAAAATGTGTTTAACTGTACCTTTTAGCAAACAAAGCATGTTTCAACTGAACATCAAAAATCATAATAAAGAAAAGTCTGATAATCGAGTCGAAATAAAATTTATACATACAGACTAAAAATTGAAGATAATAAAGATTGTTTATTGGTTTCACGCTACCTTGATCATAATTAAAAGCAAACAATTAGCATCATTGAGAATCTATGCTGGTTTACCTTTCAAAGGTTTCTCCTGAGAAACAGATATGGCGATGTTTTGCTCATTATCTGTCAAGAGTATATGAATTGAATTTGCTGAGTTAACTTGAAATTGATCCTTTATCCTACGTTTAAGCAAAAAAAAAAAGAAAAAAAGAACAACAACAACAAATCTTAAGGTAGAAAAATTCTCAAATTCAAAAGCTAAAGACAATTATTTTTTTCTCTTTACTATATAATAGTTTATAGATTAACAAATGATATCTGAAGATTTAAGGTAGATCTGATAGGTAGTTTGCTATCCACCCAATCTCTTCAAATCAACGTATAAAACATTATAAAAAGCCTGGTAATATGTTCGGTGATAAAACGAAACTTGACGAGGACAATATAAACTACGGTCCTTTTGTTTCATACTACATGGCGTATTAGTAAATGCAAACAAAATTCATCTTTACTAATATAATTTATGCTGTGTTACCTTTCAATGGATTTCCCTGATATACAGATATTGTGATGTTTCGCTCTTTATCTGTCAATGTGATTTTAATTGAATTTGTAAAGTTAACTTAAAATTCATCTTTTATTGTACGATTAGGCAAATGAAGAAAACTACACAGAGTAAATTCCTTATACATTCAGTCATAACGAGAAAATGGTATTATTAACTTTTTTTCTCAATCATCATTACATTGTATTTGCATTTAAAAGGAAACAAACGGTACGTGCATTATGTGCACCCAAGGTCGAAATGACATATATGCTTCTATATATACAAGTATATATATATATACAAGAACACATTTGAGCGCATCTATTTCCAAATGTGGGATATTCACATATCTTGCTGCAATTTACCCAGAAATAACCAGGCGGACAATCTTTCAAAAAAAAAAATTAAGAGCTAAACAATTTAAAAGTGTACATTGTCTTATCTTTGTATAACAACAATTTGATTCCTTTACTTTTTTCAGGCATCTTTACTTTTTTTTTTGCTTTTAGATGGAGTATAACAATACAAATCGAATCAGGTATTACATGTAATATCAATCCTAGCTGCGTATATACACCACATTATCTTTTAAAGCATCGTGTACTGTACAATAACAAAACAATGTGTCAAATCGTGTTATGTTTATTTAAAATCTAAACGTCGTGAATGTTCCTTAGATATCAATTTCCAAAATATAGATGACAATAATTAGCCTTGACAATATTGAATGCAATATCACCAAATTTTACCAGACGACATATAAACAGAAAGATGTATGACTAGGACATGCTAGCTAAACAGGCCTATACCTATCCTACCTCCAGGAACGCATACTTAAACAAATCATTGCAGTTGCATAGTTTAAACAAAGTATATACGATTGCGTGGCATTGTTACATATAATAACAAAAACAGCAGGCTAACAATACGGATAAACAAATATTAAACCGACCAGGAAATAATTTTCCGGTTCGAGGGCAGCACAAACAAACAAGAATTTTCAAAGACTAAAAAGGTCCGCCAAATCCGCTAAAGGTACATGTATATGTACTAATGAAGGTAATTTTACATACTATTTTGTCAAGCGAAATGTTGGTCATTCATTAACAAACCAAGTAGTTCAATCATGGTCATAGTTCAATGTACGTGTAATTTGCAATATTATAGGTACGCTGCTATAATTAAAGGTCAAAGGTTACCACATGTATTAATGTCTATGTGCTATCTATATATGTCCTTTAGCATCGTGTTACTTCTTGCTGTTAATCTTTGTACATGTACAGTGTAATCACTTAACCCTCTGGCTAATATTGGTGCCTCGGGCTAATACAGGGTGTAATATGGAAAAAGGTATGTATTATTCTATATTTATATACATATCATGATGATAGAATACCAATTGATGTGTAAGGATTCAATATCACAGTTCTGTAAAATAATTACATTTTGAAATCATCAACTTCAGCGATAAGTCATGTTAAAAACTTTAAAAAGAGAACAAATGACTTACCGACACGTTGTTCTTTGTTCTTTGTTCTTAAGCATAGACATTAGTTTTAAGGTTAAACTGTATTTTTGTCTTTTTAACATTATGAAAGTTTAATTACCTCTTAACACTGTTCAAAATATGTTCTAGAAAGTTTTTTTCTCCTGTTATTTTAATCTGCAATGTACATTAAAAATGCCAAGGAAAAAGCCAAAAAAAAAAAGCCAATGAAAATATAGTTGAAAAACAACGTTTGGTCAGACATTGAAAACTTACATAAGGCACAACTTCTGCGAGAAACACAATGGGATTGCAAAGCATAAAAAAGAACAAGTACATAATTTACCATCGAAGAGAGAAAGCTAACACCTTTCATACACTGGTAAGGGTTTCATAAAAAGAAAATAATCTATGAACAAAACACTTACTTCGCACATGGTCCCTGTTGACAAGCCCCGTAGCATAAAAGAAAAACAATCAATATACATTTCTTGTGTTCAATCATTTCAAAACTTATATTTTTCTATTAATTGATCATGCATATACGGCACAGCCTTAGTGTTTTGAACAATACTTATTTCCGTGTAAATAGATATTTCCTTGAAATACATAATATTGATTTATTCAATGAGGTTCAGTTGTAATCGGCAAAAATATATTTTGTAAACATTTGATATGCTCAATTATTCTACTTTTACTAACCATATGAATGACCTGCTCTCGCATATAACAATATAATTGGACATACAATCTTTATAAAGAAACAGGGGCATATTTCATGGACTGGTTGTACAATTTGTGTTTTCTTTACAATGTTTGCTATATTTCATATCATACTGAGATTCGAAATGTGCTGTGTAATATAGTTTCATAGAGAGAAGCAAATTATATCACGAAAGAATAACTCCTGGTGTTCTGGCTTTATTAACATGTACCTCCCTATACCGGTATCTAGCAAAATCGTCGGAAACCCCAAGGTCCGACTCGCTTCTCTTACCTTTTCTTTGTCTTTTCTTTATCATGTATACTATACAATATAGCATACATGACAAAGAAAACACAAATTATACAACCAGTCCATGAAATTTGCCCCTGGTTTTTATATAAAGATTGTTATATTGTTCTACGCGAGATCATGTCATACATATGGTTAGTGAAAATTGAATAATTGTTTATATCATAATCTATGTTTCAGTTGTTGTTATAAAAGACAACAGCTGAACACCAACTGGCTTATTTATTGAAATCGAACATGCATTTTAACAACCGACCTGCCACCCAATTGATGAGCAGGTATATGACTGTACAATAAATCAATCAATCATCACATCAACAATCAAATGCTCAATCAATAAATATAAATCAATCACATCAGCAATAGGATTGTTCAATCAATAAATCCATAAATAATCAATCAATCAAATTGTTTAATCAATCAACATAAATCAATGACATTAGCAATAGGATTATTGAATCAATCAATCCATAATCAATCAATCTATCAATCAATATCAATCATCATTGTCAATTGATGAATTGAGTCAATTAATAATCAATGGATCAAATAGTGGATAAATAGTGCTTTGCTTAAAGCGGGTTAAAGGCTAGGTTAGGTAGACCCTGGGAGCAGTTGACCACCTATTCCCAAGCTTTGAGCAGGCCCTGGGAACAGTTGCCTACATCAAAGACCTGAGACACCCTGCCATGTTGCAAATTCCGAAAAACAAACAGCTTAGCTAAGGTGTTTGTTCGCCAGACGATTTGCAATCCAAAAACCCTTTGAAGGGGCGAGCACAGGGATGAGGGCAAGTTTAAGGGTAAGCCATGACCAGAAATTGGGCATGGGGGGATATAGGGGCAACTGGGAGCATGGGCCAGAAATAGGTTTTTACTAATTCAGAAAACCTATGAACATTAGATCAACCTGCATTGGATGTGAAAAACAGAAATGATCTGTTGGGATATTAACTCATTGTAAGCTAAAGATGTTTAAAATTGAATAATATATACTTATAAAATTTAGTCAAACTTTTGAGTCCATGAAGCCATAAATGTTAAATGGATGTAATATTAAGAAGACATTGTATAGCAAGTCAGCTGGATTGATACAGTTTAACAAACATTTAAATCATCATCATGCAACATAGTGTCTTGAAAAGTATAAGTCTAGGTGAGTGATGTACCTTAACATGTCCCAAAACTAGTATACTAATTTTGTAATTGAAATCATGTAACTTAAAAGTCTATGTTAGAGGTGAAGTATGAATAAATTGCGAACAGGTATAATGTGATGGTTATTAAAGTATATAAGTGACTGGCCTTCGCATGTGGCTATGCATGAAATAATTTGTTAAAAATTGGTCAATAGCAGAATCCATTTGGCTGCGTGAAGAAGTAGTTGCCTTACCAACTTGATTATTTTAATTTTGTGTAAATCAGGAGTGATTGTACTGTGGTACATGATTAAAGCTTCAAATTTCTTGCAGTAAGATGCATAATGTGATGTTTTTACTTACAAGAAACAAGGTTAAGCTGAAGGTGATGAACAATTAGCTTGTAAATAAAGGAGTACTTAAATTATTGCGTGTTGGAAGTGCTGCAATAAGTCTGTGAGTGACACGAGAAGCATCTTATGGGTTATGAGTGATGTTTGAGAATTTGTTAAGATCAATAATATATACATGTAGTTGCCAGGATTTGGGTTCATGGTAAAATATGTTTGAAGCTGAATGGGACATTAAATTTTAGCTGAGGTCCACAAAGTGGTAGATTAAGCTAGAACTTAATGCTACTTCCTGACAAGTGCGATGAAATATTTGAACATGTAAAATGCATAGCGGTACTTATAATCATTGTGATGGTAGACTTTATTGAACCCTGCCTGCAGGAGGCCCTAGATGTTTATAGTTGATTGATGCCAAGTATGCATATGAGCTAAAGAAAAATTTGTACCCTTCGCAAGCAGAATTTGGTCCAACACACTAATGTCCCTCCGTTTCCACAACACACTACGTTCAATCATGGCCATTTGCCTTCGACTAAATTCATGAAACAGACTTAAGTTAGTTGTAATGGGAAATTTTGTTTTATGGATATATCCTGTGTTTGGATCATAGGTAGGCCCATTCCCTAGGAATTGAACACAGGTAATTTTAATCAACATGTATAAAGAATTTGACGGCTGTGCATAAAGACCATGACTTACCAGAGAAGGGACATGCAGGTTAAATGAATATAACAAATGAGAAATACGGGTGGTCGTGACAATAAAATTGACCGCTTGGCATTTTACCGAAGGTGTAAAGATATATGCAAGGTATAAGATGCTTTGACATTATGACTGGCAAGATAATAACTGGTGCAATTGTAATGCAAGTGAAGATATGATGTTGTTACCGATATATGACTATAGAGATTAGAAATATTGATGGGACATTGAATTTATCCCTATCCCTAGTAAGTGATTCAACATGCTATCAGCATTAATGAACACACCCAAATCTGTAGAATTTGAGCCAAAGACCAACATTAGGATAGACTACTGACATGTATAATTATGAAGAGGCAAACCCGACCTAGTTGATGTTATAATCAAGAGGTCTTAAATTGCAAATGAAAGAAAATACATGACTGTGTTAATGAGGATACAAGTCAACGCTAAGGCCTTCTTGAAATTATAAGTATTTAACTTAATTTGACCCGATCCATTTTCTTGGAGACATGCCAAATAAGAGGTGCCAATATTGAGAAAAGTCGGACAGCATATAAGTACACTATTACATAACTGAAACTCTACGAGGCAAAATGAAACTTATGTTATTAAGGCTTTCCCAAGGAGTTAAATGATAATAACAGTGAGAGCATAAACTGTTAATGTAAGGATTGTGTGAAACCTCGGAGGATCGATCCGAGGATTGGAGTAATGACTGATATGACACTGTAGTTTGAAGTAAAAAGTGTTACACATGTTATAGTGTCCTGCACTTTGGGAAGGTATTAATTAGGAAGTGTGAACAGCAAGACAATATGCAATGTATAAGGGTTAAAAAGTATTTATATATGCTAATTGCCTGCAATGAGCAAGCCAAACCTATCTGAAGTTTGTTTTGGGTGCCAAGCGCCCGAGTTTGTGTGTTAAGACTTTATATTAATCAATGAGGGCTTCCAGTCAGTTCAAACATATCTTTTACAACATACACCATAGCATAGCTTAGCATTGAAATAACAAAGCTCATAGCATAGCATTGGAATCTCATACCATAGCATACAATATCATTCGTCATAGCATACCATACCATAGCATAGCATACACCATGATTTTAACTCGGTTTTAAATGATTTTATTTGTCAGAAAACATGTTCACATTGCAGATTAGTAGTAAACTTTGGCTTCTTATCATTTTACTTCGAAATATGTGGAACTCTTCTGTGTATGGAGGCGTTTTTGTTCAAATATCATAGCATACCATAGCATTACATAGCATACCATATCATTAGGCCCTTCATTTCAATTTCTCATAGCATAGCATACAATTCTCATAGCATTGCATTGAAATCTCATAGCATATCATTAAAATCGCATACCACAGCATAGCATGAAATTGCAAAAGACATGCATGAAATGACTGTAGTCAATATGGCAAGAGATGTGAATGCTGGCAAATGCGAGGATTGAATGTGCATTTCATACCTAGACACACAGGGGTTTCCAAATGTAACTGAACATGTTAAGTGGAAGAATGAACTGAAAGAGCTATGCTTGATTGCCGTAGTTATAAGTGCAAAATATATGCTTTTAATTTTTTTTTTTCTAAATAGGTCCCATGTGAGGACATTCAAGCACATTGATTGAGGTGGTTTAGTTGTACCTGAATAGAGAAGACGCTGTTAGAAGATCTCTGGTGTTTGGTATCTATGTAGAAATGAGGATATGAACATTTTGTAGAGGTCTGAACAAACCCCTAATGCATCGGGAAGCATTGGTCAGCAGGCTAGAAAGCTGTTCCAAGTCTTCTAGTGGTTATCATCGGCATGTGTGCTGAAAGCATTTACTTGTGGCAATAATCTACAATATTGTGTAAGAAGTTTTAGCCAAGTGTAAATAAAAGCTTGATTGTTAATTCTATAGCAATTGGTTACGATTAAAATCATGAGAATTTATATGATTTTGAAATTTAATGAGGAACACAATTTGGCTTTAAATTGTCTTATCACACGAAATACTGTATGAAATGTTGGTTTACTGTCACCCGCGTCAATGTATGATATTACCTGATAATCAACTTATAAGTGGTCAATACTGCTTTATGAATTAAATTTATACAAGTCAATACTTACAGTAGTTGATCATATACTTAGCACAGACCTCAAGGTATTGGAAAACACAAGTGCTACAAAATCTTATAGTGGCACAGCTCTAAAATGGTGAATAATACGTGTAGCTAAGGTGCAACATTATAACATAAGCAATTGTAGCATCAGTATGTAATTGAAGTATACATACATCATATATTTGTTAAATAGTATGAGGAAATTGTAATAACTGTTGATTTTTATTTTAATTCTTAAATATCGAAGGATATACTGCACAACTGATGTTATGAGATTTTAAGAGCAAAAATAACGTGATACCTGATATTTAGCTTGTTATGAACAAAATACGACATTTGGAATTAAATTGGGTAAAAAGTGGATACTTACAGTAACTGAGCGTGTACTTAAACAATTTATTTTCGATCGATGGTTACTCTAGTTGTCAGATAGCATGGATTTACAACCTGAAATTTTGTCTGATGATCGCAGCATCATGGAAGAATTTGATGAAAAAGGATTCCGAACCCGATATTGATTGCGAACACCAAACCCGATGGTTTAGTTAATTATTACGATCACGACTAAGGATAAGGTTGCTGTTGCTTGTATAAATGAATTTATCCTTAGGGATAAATTCCAGTATTAAACAAACTAAATTGGTTTTGTTTTCTGTACTATGTTAATACTAAGTATATGATGAATATAATAATACATACCATTTGCCATATTACACTCTGTATCAGCCCTTGCCTAATATCAGTCATGGGGCCTTCGGCCATCTGGCTGATATTGGTGCAAGATGATATCACGCGCAAGCGAATTAAGTCGCTACACATCAATATGATACAATGCTTATAATGATGAACCTTAATTTGTTTCTTTCATTTTTGTACATACTTTGTCTGATTTTTTTCTTTATTGCTTTCTAAGCCTATTCTTTTAAACTGAAATAAAACACAACTGCAAGGCTGAATATTAAGATGCGTCTCGCAGCTAACTGAGAAAAAAAAAATAACAAACTGTTTTTTTTTTATTTCAAACACGTGAGTGGGTATTTAGTGCGTCGTATCTTTCAATTTTGTTCTTTAAGTCAAATTTTACAATTATTTTTACCTCTGTCCCAAAACAGAATTTCAGTTTAAAAAACTGTTTTCAATAGAAACAACTGGGGAGTGGGTCACCGCCCCCACATTCAACTTCCCCGTTTTATGCATTCATCATTTGTTCATACTGCAGTATAGACTGTTCATGGTTTACAAATTAATGTATAAGGTTTACTACCCTACCAATCTGTCCTGCTGTAAAATAATATGAAATTTAAAAAATGCTGGCGTATGCATATTTATTTCGATATTTTAAACCAAAGTTGTCAGATCCAAAGTATCCGATAGTTTACTCGCCCTACACTTTCCGTCTTGACGTTAATTAGTCAACCCGCATTCCAAGTCACCTCATTCTTGAAAGTTCTTTCCATCAAAATTAAAATCGCATCAAATTGTTCCACTTTATATATTAACTTTTTTGTATTAACCAAAGATGTCCAATCCATCGTATCTGCCAGTAATGCTCGATGAATTGTCTTATATCTTGGTTACACCGGTCTGGAAAGTTCTATTCCATTCTCTCACCAGCATGACCAGAGGTCGTGCTTTGCAAGCGTTCTATCCATCAAAACTAAAATCGCGCATTCAAGAAACGAATTGCCTTATTCTATTTATTCAACATTTGTCGAATCGTAACTTCTATGTATACTGTAAGTTCCCGGTAAATATATTCCCTCTTTGCGTATTCATACAATATCATTTCATTGTAAGCATATATTTTGATTCACATTTCCACTGATTTGCTATTTCGGGCTGGTTAATCAAAAATTAAAGTAGGTTTTTAATATATTTTACAATAACTACTTATCAGGTAAATTTCAATTATAGCTTACTGGCATCATATGTCTTGTGTTGAAACACCAAATGTGTAAGCAGTTACTCTGGTCCAGGCATGTTTTAGTATATTGGCAAAGTGTCTTAATTTATAAGTATAGATAATATGTATATCATTCATGTAGATATATTTCTCTCAGGTTTAAATACATAAATCCTATTTAGGTATTTGGGCCTTGGGAAAGATAACTCTTACCCGAGGAACTGTCATACCGAATAAAAATTGAATTTTTTTTTTTGGGGGGGGGGGGGGGTTATTTGTAATGATTTTCATTTAATTTTTAATGTCACGTTTATTAAAATACATTTTATTTTATGATCAGGCAGCTTTTTCAGATGATTTGTCAACAGAGTAAGACGTTCTGAAAACTATATGTTTTAGGCAAATTCTCAAAAATTTGCAATAGAAATATTTTTGAAGTTATATATATGTTTAATGTGTCTGAAGGAAATATAAATCATTTGACAAACAATTTACATTCAATTTGTGAATAGTTGTGAATAGTTAACTTTGTAAAAATTATTTTAACAAATCACGACAAAATAAGTGTAAAAAACTCTTTCAAAATACTTATAGAATCACTATTATCATTTTAATATTTGTAAATTTATGTTTTGTGGTCTTCTATTGAAAATTGGAATAAACTGTGGGTGTAAAGAGCCACCTTAACGGTCACCTGAGTACTATAGCCCATTCACAAACTTGTCGAGGAATCTCATATATAGAAAAATTATACTATTGTAATGATGACCACCTTCCTGCTTGAAATCTTTCAAAAAGGACTATGAAACCTATAATTTTAGCGAAAAACTTGAAATCATAATAGAGTGCATGACCTGATACTAAAAATGTGAAAGATTCTGATAGAAAGTAAGTTATCAATACTTGTAAGTTTCCAATATAGGTTTTGTATGTTTATGTTTTCATATATAAACTAAAACAAGGTGTCTAGTATACTATTTTTTTTACTTTATATTAACAAGTCTACTTGTTTATTTAAAAAAAAAATAGCAAAGCAAAGCAAAGTAAGATAATTCCATTATGAAGAAGCAAGGGGAGATAACTCCATTAAATCCTCTTCCCTGAACTCTTTTCAAATGCGTTCACAGTATCTTAATTTGATGGACAGCTTCATTCTTTTTATTTTCTGAAAAAATGCAAAATAACTCATTTCTTTCATTGAAATTCCTTAGCAGAATAAAATAATAAGACAAATATATACCCCCCTCCAGCCAAAACCCTTGCCTTGCATGTAGGTGACATAAAATATTATCAGAGATGACAGCTTAATTTTTTTTTAATATGCAGTCAGTTTTCATTCTGTCAGTAATTGCGTTTTAAACATTTATATGCATTAGCACTAAATGACCATTTTGGCCACACCCTGTATTAAGAAGCCCTATCCTAAACACTATATGAGTGTTTTGGCTCCGCCCTAGATTCAAATCCCTACATTGGGAGACATGAAATTTTAAAATTTAGATGTATGGCTTTATTTTCTTTCTTTATATGCCGTCAATTTTAATTTAGTAACAGCAGAAGTAAAGAAGACGATTTTTTAAAACATTAAATGCATGAACACTATATGACTATTTTGGCCCCGCCTTAGAGTCAGAACCCCTATATCGGGTGACATGATTTTTTTTTTACTTTGGTAGTTATTCCTGATCTACAAGTTCGTGGACATTATAACCATGCATTCAGGATTTTTTCCACATGTGTGGGAGTAAAGAAGATTTTCTAAGCATTGATGCATTTTCACTATATGGCTATATTAGCCCTGCACTAGGGCCTAAACCCCTGTCCCAGGGGTCATGAATTTTACAATTTAAGCAGAAGACATCATGGACATAATAGCCATGCATTTAGTTTTTTAACAAATATATATGGGAGTAGAGAAGAAGATTTTCTAAGATTTGATACATTATTACTGTATGGCCAAATTAGCCCCACCCTAGAGCCTGAACCCCTGACCCATGATATTTACAATTCTGGTATAGTCTGTCCCAAGATATTTATGCAGCACATTTGGCCGATTTCGAATAAAAATACACATACCTGTGAAAGAAGTTCAATTGAAATCGATGAAAGGGAAAATTTCCAAGATATTTTCATTGACACATTATCATTTTTCACTGGAACAAAAAATGATTTCCTACGGAGATTTATAATGGGGTTTACATCTTTCCTCCATTCGGAAGTCTCTCGGAATACCTCGCGCAATTTTTCAACGCTATCATCCGGGTCTGCTTCAATACAAAATCCCCGTAGACATTACATTTTTTAGCCGTGTATTGAAACATAATCAGCTAGAGGGGGGTTTCAACGGAAATATCTTGGAAATTTTTCATACTTATGAATGAACATCGTTTGAACCCTGAGGTATTTATAAATATCGAGTAATTAAGCAAAATGTGAATCCAGGATATCTTGGGACAGAGTATAGAGGGCTTCATGAACATCATAACCATGCATTCAGTCTTTTCCTCACATATGTGGGAGGAGATTTTTTTTGGCATATTTAACCCCGCCTGTGACACCCCGGGGATGGTAGAACCCATCCTCACAATGTCAGGGGTCCTGAGTCCACTCGTGTCCGTGGGACCCCTGACAAACTTAATTGAAATTTTGCGGGCTGACTGCAGCGACATCGTACGGGGATTATTACACATCTCAATATCCTCCAACCAATCACATTAAGCCTTACAACTAACCTTTTGGCGATACAGACAATATGGCGGAATTAGATGTTATGAACCGAGTTTGTAGAAAATTCAATGTAAAATTTGACGGAACAGCAAATTTCGGCAATCGATGCGCTCAAGAGAGGAAGAGACACATTTTTAGGAACAAAGACGGGGAGTGGGAAATCTCTAGTGTACGAAAGCTCTCCTATTGTTCTCGGAGAGAATGGTGTTACGACTGTGATTGCTCCACTTAACAGTATTATGTCTGAACAAATAGAGAGACTGGACAAGCTTGGGTACAGAGCTGTGCAGATATCAAATGACACCGATAGGGAGGCTGTAACGAACGCCTATTTTCAGTTTGTATTTGGGAGTCCTGAATATCTCGTCGGTGATGACAAATGGAGAGATGTCTTGAGAAGTCCTATATTCACACCAAAACACAATTTGATAGTGGTCGATGAGGCCCACACCGTCATCCAATGGTAATTAAATATAAATTATGCAATCCAATCCATATAAAACGAGTATGCGTCTTGAAAATACTTTGTTTACAAAATAAACATTTATGTTTAATGACACTTTTCAAAAACAGTATGTATGTGTATTCTTCAAATTTAAAGTAAAAGTTGCCTTGGTGTATATTTTTAGGGGGCTAGAACATGATCAAGAAGGGCCATTTAGAGAGTGGTTTGCGCACATAGGAGAGATGCGATCTTTATGCATCGGGGTACCATTACTGGCACTGACAGCTACAGCTAGCCCCACACACAGACGCCAAATTATGAAGAATCTGTGTTTTCGTGATCATTCTTGTGTAATTTTAGACAGCCCTGATAGGCCAAATATAAAATTAAATGTATTGAAAGTTAAAAATAATGTAAATTTAGAAAATGTGTTCCATTGGTTAACAACTGCTTTAGTTGAGAAAAGAGAATATTTGCAGAGACATTTAATATTTTGTAACTCTATTAAGGACTGTGCATCAATTTATATGCTTTTTTTAAAAATATGTGGATCTAAATATACATGTAATTTCAATATGTATCACAGTAAAACAAGTGATGCCACTAAAGAAAAAATTCGTAAAGACATGCTTGAAGCTAATGGTAAAATAAGAGTGTTAATCTGTACAAATGCAGCAGGAATGGGTGTTAATTTTCAAAATGTCAATAATATTGTTCACTATGGTCCACCAAGAGATTTGGACAATTTGGTGCAACAGATGGGCCGTGCTGGCAGAGATGGAACACAATCAAATGAACTCATTATCTACAAAGCAAATCAACTTAAAAAGGTGGATGACGATGTAATTAAGTTTCTTAAAAGCACTGTTAGCTGTAGACGGAAAATTATCAATGAAGCTTATATTCAGAAACATGCAAGAGCTAGTGATCATTTCTGTTGTGACATTTGTGAATTAGTGTGTGAATGTGAAAGTGACAGTTGTCCATCAACTCATTCTGCAAAAGATGTTATATTGAATTTTAGAGACGAAGAGAATGAACTAGAAATGCAAAGAGAGGTAGGAGAAGAAGAGAAAGCCATTGTTCAACAAAGACTTCACTCATTGAAAGACAGTATATTAGAAGGAACCAAATCTTTTATTCACAGTGATATTGTTTGTGGGTTTTTTGTTGATGAAATTATTGCAAAGTTGCCCTGTTTATTTACTGTAAATGACGTACTTGATAAAACAAGTGTTGATTCTTTAGCTTTAGCCAGCAGCATTGTCCAAATAATTACAGAAATATTTAACGACAATGAAATGTATGCATTGGAAGAGATTGATTCTGATTAATAAATATCCTGACAAGCATAAATCTGACTGTTATTATCATGATTATAGTAACTGATATTTAAGTTCAATTACTTAACTGTGCTTTCATGAATTTTCAAGGGCATTGATTTTCATGGATTAAATGTTGCTGCAAATGACAGTTTTACATATTTTGTAATATCATGGCCAATGATTTTTTCAATACAACATAGTTAGATATTGCATTTTATATATAAAGGAACATTTAATTTCCTTGATCAATTTAAGATGAAATCCATGAAAATTAATATTCAATGAATATTTATGAAACCACAGTAGTCCAATGAAGTATGAACAATAAAAAATGTTTGTTTAAGGGTTTCAAGATTATTGGAAAAAGCCTTTCTATATAGAAAAAAAATTGTTTTAAATTTGGTAGTCAATTTTAAAAATATATATATATAAATTTCTGAAATCCTATCTGGTTTCTTCTTATCAAACCTTAAACAAACAGTTTATTATAAAAAAAAAAGTTTTGGTGGGAGGGGGAGTGTTACCCTCCACATAACTGATCAATAAACAAATGATGAGTTTAATCAATATTGTTTTAATAAGTAATAAGATAAATGGCACAAGACAAAACACATCTAAACAAGTGAAATCTATTGTTGCTGTTCAAAACTAGCTCGTTCTTTTTGGCTTGTTATCCATTTATGGAGATTAACCAAATTAATGCGTGAAAAAGTGTCCTTAAAATCTTTAAATGCATTAAATTTTCTCCCAGGAATGTAGCTAAATATGTCATTAGCTCTATGTTCGTTGATAATAAGTTGAAGATCTTTTTTCTTGTCCACACTTGGTTTGGTTTGACCTGAAGTTTTCATGCCAAGTTGCTGCTGAACACTGATCCTTATTTCTTCCTGCATTTGCACACATGAGGCAATCTTCTTAGCACTTTCATAAGTAAGATTAGCACCTTGTTCCCGCATTTTTTTCTTGATCACATGTACACATATTTCAACGAGATTGTCATTAGGGATATTTTTCCCCAACCCTCCATGAATATTTGAGGAACAATTCCACTTGTACTCAAATGCCTCACGTGGTGACAGAAGAGCACATTCATATGCTAAGAGTCTCCACAGCCACAGTTTATATTTGGAATGGTTAGCAACATCAGCACACATCATTTCAAACTTAGCATTTCTGAATATACGTGTGCCATCACCAAACTTGTAAGCATCTTCTGTGTCCCTCAGTAATAACGCAAGTTTCATAAATGAAGAGCGCCATAGTGCTATGCGGTCTTGTTTAGATGATGGTGATTCAGATGATTCCTCAGTTGCTGTATGAAACACCCAGTTATGTTCATTTTGCAAATGTCTCTTAAAGTGACCTTTTGTCTTGTACCTTCGATCACATGTACATGTGTACTGCTTCGATTCAACTTCATACATTTCACTGATCAACAGCTCCTGGTTGTCCATCTCGGCAGCTTGTGCTGTGACAGTTGGCAAATTATCTGCAAATAAAATTTCAATTCTTTTTCAACTCACAAACAAAATATATCACACCTTACCAAACAGACAGATAATGACA
This sequence comes from Magallana nippona, assembly GCA_033439105.1. Classification (NCBI taxonomy): domain Eukaryota; kingdom Metazoa; phylum Mollusca; class Bivalvia; order Ostreida; family Ostreidae; genus Magallana; species Magallana nippona. The sequence continues at coordinate 16,978,354 of CM065919.1, read as the reverse complement.
CCACAGCACATTTGATTAAGCTTGATAGAAAAATTATCCTGTATTAAATTATTGTAACTATACTGACCAGTAACCTGGTACATACCTTCTTCAATGTAGATAAAGGAGTCTAAAATCTGGAAACATAGTTCTTTTATCCAATCATGCTGTTCTTCTTCACTTTGAAGATGTAACAAATCAGGAAGAATGGTCCTTTTAGGTTTTTCATCAAGGCTTTTGATGTCTAATACTTCCATACACGCTGTGAGAAGAAATGCATCTAAACAGTCCCTGATGAATGTCATATGAGACCTATAAGAATGTAAAATTGCAATTCATTGTATCATGCATCCTCATCATACAAAGTCAAATATTTTCAGTAAAAATCACTTCATATAGAACATATTAAAATTAATTTTTAGTTTAATATCTCGTATACTTTTTGCTTAAAGATCAATGAAAATTAGAATTGGATTTTCTGCAAGTTTTTTTTAAATGCAGGAAAAGCACCTCTGACCAAGCTGTTTATTACTAATAGATTTACCTGAACTTCTCAGTGACGCCATCTGGGCCACTAACGTCTCGTCTCTGCAGGACATTTCGCAACTGAAACAAAGTCCCTTGATCTGCAGCTGATGAGGGCTTGTAGAATTGCTGATAAATGTTCTGAAATTGGATTAATAAAGATTCATTTACATATATATTTTCTTATTAAGCCTTTTTCATCAACAAAAAAATTTCATATTAATATCTAAAATAAAATGTATATAAGAAAATTTAAACATTTTTAATCTTATCATATCAAACACAGGCCTAAATTTTACATTATCTTATTATTCTTATGGTATTTACTGTGATTTGGTATTAATGGTTAAGAAATGCAATGGAACAAATAAATAACATAATAAACTGCGCAGAAAGGGGGGGGGGGGTTCTGACTTTAAATTTATACTGAATAAATTCCCATAGTAAAATGACAAACAGGCTTTGACATCCCCCACCTAATCTGCTCAAGGATAAAATCAGTTAAAGCATTAGGTTGCAGGGTTGTCTCTAAAAATTGAAATAGAAGGAAGAAATGAAAAAGTAGAACGGGGTCAGGGGGTCTTGCTTATAGGTACATTGCATTTGAAATGCAATAATAGCCGGGTAATTAAGGTATTATAGGCAGGGGAATTCCCCTCTCCCCGGGTCTTAGAGACAACCCTGCAGTTTGTGAATTCAATAAAATTAGTATAAATATAATCATTTGCATAATTAGATTAGTACTAATATAATCAATGGCCTAACTAAGTTAGTATTAACTGCATAAAATTACAAGCTAGTGAAAATATAATCAATATTAAATGGAAAATTCAGGAAGGTGGGTTTATCTTCACAATGAATGTAAAAAAACATTCAGAACCATTCAAGAAACTTACTAATATAAGCCATCCAAAAGAATTTAAAAAACTGCTAACATCAACAATTACATCTTGAACAGGAAACATGTTTTTTTAGGATACCAAGAGTAAATTCATGATTCGATGGAGACCCTCAGGTCTATGCACAACTCCTGCAAGGCGGTTTAGTTCACTTTCATTGTTCATCATAGCAGCTGGCTGGAATATGCACGTTCATTGGTTAGGACATCCCCACCAAATACAATTTTTTCCACAACATCTTCACCTGCATGGGGAACATATTTTCTATGCACATGTTCAAGAATTGAAATCATGTCATCGGATTTATTCTCACTCTTGTCGAGTAGGTCAACAATGCTGTATTTTGATTTTTCTGATAGTTCTTTTACATAAGGGTGGTCAATGTACTTAGGAATGCATTGTGAATATGGCTGCAGACAGTCAATGTACTTGGTAATGACTTGCGCAATATGATGGATCATATTGATATGAAAACTTTCACAATCTTCCCTACTAGGCAAGAAGTTGCTGTTAGCTACCTTCATAATGTCTGCTTTGGGCTTATCACACGGTAAATCATCTGCCAACACTCTCCTTTGTACTGCCACATTTAAAAACCAATGAAGACTTTTTCTCTGTTTATCTTTTGTCATATTTGTTGGTGGTATGGTGTGGTCTAAATTGTCTCCAATGATTTCAAACCTTGGAATAGTGGGTGAAATCTGATCAGCATTTCTTGTAATAAAGTCTTTCAAAATCACTCTGCTCCTTTCACTATTGGCAACTACATCTACTGATTCATTTAACTGAAAATGATTCAGGTGCCTTGACGGTAAACTTGGAAATTCTATGCTACCAAGTTTGGTGTTTAAAGTCAGTGATTTCAACTCTGTAGTTGGATTACATAATACATGTACTGGTTCTGACTTGGGTACATCAGTACAAAATTCTTTTCTTGTTACATGATCATTGCTTGATACTGTCAGGCAAGAATGGTCAGATGGACATGTAAAATACTTATTTGCCTGTGGAGTTTTAAATGAATTCACCATATCAAAGAAATGAACATCAGTTGTACCTGATTCTGTTTTGTCTGCTGATGTTGGTTCATACTCCATGACTGACCTCTCTGCTCTCTTGCCCATCGATATTGAATGGTTCAACACAGTTTGGCGAATCTGCTTCTGGAAATTGTCATTCAGCTTTTCTGTATTTTGTAGGACAAGTTTTCCTCGTTTCTTTGACACTGACTGTGGCCCAATGGATAATCCCATTTCAGCGAGAGTTTGAATAGTCTGAAATCATAGCGATATTTTTAAAATTTCAGAAGAAAGTTTTATATTTTTTAGAACAGTAAATTTCTAAACTGCATTATTGTTGAATTAATTTTTTTTAAAAATGATAACTAAAATACCTCATCTGTTGCACCTCCATGGTCTAGAATTTGTCCGATGATTTGATGTACTTGTGACATATGTATGTTTCTGTTCCAAAGCAGAACTGATGCAGCTACAGCTAATCTGGAAATATTTCTCTTTCTGGTAACTGTTTGGAGTACATCGTACAACATTGGTGCTCTCTCTTTCAGCTCACTACAGACACTCTCAAACTTAAAGTGAATTTCATCTTGACCACGCAATACTGAAGGTTTTGATGTCTTGCATAAAATTTGGCATTGGCTGTTTAGATCAGACAGCATCAACTTAACCAGTTCTTTTTTCAGCACTTCTATTTTGAAAATTTTTTTGGAGATTGTCTCTGCTTTACAGCCTCTCACCAGGGATTTTAATACAGCCACCCAGGGACTGTCTTTGATAAAGCGTGTTCTTACTTTAGAATCATTTCTACCTCGAAAATGCACCTACAATAAAAAAATTCTACGGTTGTATTCGTTTTATTCATCTATTTACTGAATTCTATAACTCTATTTGAGTAAAGTTAATATTCATAAATTTAATATGTGTAATTTTCAATTGAATACATCCTCACAACCTCAGGAGTCCTGACTCAGGACCTCTGACATTATTAGGATGAATTGAATAATTGAATAATGCAAATAAAAATTAACAGTTTTAAATTCACAAAATAACTGTATACACATGTATGTATGTTCCTTGATCTGTAGGCTAGAGCCTACATATATTTGAAGACAAATTATATAAACAAACAAAAAAAAATTGGGGAACCATATTAGCACAGCAATAGAATAAACGTACCTTGACTTTGCTTGGTGTCAGTTGATCTTCTGAAAGTCTTTTCCTAACTTTTGGTTGGGCAGTGTGTTGTACTAGGACTTTCTTAGTTTTGCTAGGTGTCGGAGTTCTTATTATAAGACGTTTATTTGACTTGCGTGGAGTGCATGTAGAACTACACGCACCCCCAACATTTTCTGAAGTGACACTAGGCCTAGCAGGTAACAACACATTTCGCTGAGGTCTGAGTTGGTTAATGATCTCATCTTTTTCCCTCTTAAGTGCCGATAACTTGTTTTCTAAATCAAAGTCAATTTTGCTCAACCTGTTAAGCTTGTTAAAACATCGGTAGCAAGTGTATTGCGGTGATAATTGCTGCTCTGGAATAAAACTGAGGACTTCGTATAGCTGCTTTTTTACATTGAAAGTATCACTGTAGATATTTCTGCGGTTCTTCTTTGGTAGTTTCTCCAAACACAATATACATTCATCCATGATCCATGCTTCTACGCCATATTTGTTTACATCTATGAAAGCCGCAATTTGATTGGTGCTTCTCTACGAGAGAAGCACCAATCAAATTTGGCCCGCAAAATTTCAATTAAGTTTGTCAGGGGTCCCACGGACACGAGTGGACTCAGGACCCCTGACATTGTGAGGATGGGGAGAACCATGAAATCCCCTTCCAATAGAGATGCTTCACACCAAAATAACAATTGGCCTTGTAGTTTTCAAGAATAAGTTAAAAATAGTAAAATTGTTAACGCACGAAGACGGACGAAGACCAATTACAATAAGTTACCTGTGTGACTCAGGTGACCTAAAAAATCCCGGATTGTCTTATGTTCTTCAAAGATCTACATAACGTTATATCAATATTGTCAAATCTCAAAATGTTGCAGCCTAAGAGTTAATAACTTAGTTAAATCGTAAACAATATTTTATGATGTAAAAATATTACATAATAGGGATTGGGCTGCAGTTAATAACTTGATGAGCATATCTATACAATTCAAAGTTCCTAATAACAGCAATCCTGAAATATCGTGGAATTCTTAATAATTTTTATCCATAATTGATCATAATAATGTTCAAAATAGCATTATTCCACGCATATTTCTGTGACATTATTAACCTCCATCTGCTCGACATTGAACCACCTGAGCCCTTCATCTTTATAAAGCAAAGCATCACAAAACAAATAGATATGTTGCACTCTGCGACTTTATTATTTAACCAAATTTGGTTTGCAATAATCATAACAATAAGTTTATAAAATTAATTATAAAATTCTGAATATTTGATTCTTTATGCCATTAATATTTTACATCTAAAATAATCAATAATTACCATTACTCATGTAATTAAAGATGAGATTGAATAGATAATTTATCAAAAAACAGAACCCTTGTGGTCTGAAAGCGCCATGCTGAATAAAAAATAAAAATACCGATTTTTTTATACAGTACATTAAAAAGGAAGGTGAGGGGTGGAGGTGGTTTAAAGATCGGTTTGAAAATTTTGGATGCTATGGTATTGGCGTTCTGAAAGAAAGTGAGAACCCACGCTATTGAAATGACGCTCCCACAATTTTACCGCGAAACAAATCCATTTGTTACATCGTGCGACGTTGATTTTGTGTCCATATATGAAGATGCTGTATAACTTTGACAATACCGCAGGAGAGATATCTCTCGCGAACTTAACTGAAAAATTTCCAATATGCATAAAATAGTTTAAGAATTCTTAAAATTCTCATGTTTTTTTTAATCAAGGTTATGATACATTAAACAGAATATGGCAACAACATGCCTTTATACAATATGCAATGTAAACTACAAAAAGTCTTACTTTTTCAAAGCGAACGGACGATCCGTCCATGCACTTGTCCTCCACTATGTAATTGGGGATGGTTGTTTTCGCACTTAGTATCCATTCCCATTACAGGTATTACTGTCTGTTTTTCTCAATCATAAAGCAAATGATATATAATTGCATGCAAAATACTAACATATATAATGTGTGTCAAACTGTATACTGGCCAAAAATCTCCAAACCCAACTATTTGATTTGTGCAAATTAGAGAAACTGTAACATCGATTATAATTGTTACTACTTACAATAGTTTGAGGACGAGTTCTCTTTACCGACGAGCCTACAATCCTTTTGCGGTGATCAGATTGACAAAACCATAAACATTATTAAATGGAAACGCTTTTATGTGGGGGAGGTCAATTGGTGGTGACATAGTAATTGTTATGGACGGGAATATCATAACAAACAAACACACCGTTGATTCAACCCGTGGCGATTCTGAACTTAAGAGCAAATCTTGGAATGATACCTTAAACATTACCTCGTTACCTCGTCAACATTTTGAAAGATCTTCCACGTTTGAACTCTTTAAGGAGCCGATTTTTTGCCGTTATTCGAACAGTTCGAGAACGATTTTGTATTACTGATGTAATTTTAAAATTCTATGGTATCGATAAAAAATAGTCCTATTGTGTTAAAAAATCTTTTTTCCACTTTTTTTTTCTCGTGAAACTTAAGAGTATAGTATAATATATTACACAATAAAAAGTATATTGTAATGTGTGGAGTTTTAATTTAATGTAAATCATTTCAGATACGACAACTTAAAGACCGAGGCCATATTCGCTAACAAAATAAATCAAATTAACAGTTTTCATTATAATAATAAATGCTTCATTTTTTAACTTTGTAAACCTTCTGTTTCAATAAAGAAATTCATATTTATTTTTTCTTCATTTTCCTTTAATTTATTGCATAACTAATTTTTCAAATCGTTGACAGTTGAACTATTCAAATGGCATATAATTATTTTAAACAAATCAATGTTCCAATATATTCAGATATCGATTGTCTTCTCACAAAATTCAGAATAATGGCAATCCCTTCCATTAATCATTTTATCAACCACCACTTATGTTTATTATTTAAAACCCAATGTTAATTCTTAAACTATTATATAGTAAAAATCTAAAGGTTTTGTTGAAATTAGGACAAATACTGATTACACAGCCCTTCATGGTTATATTTGCTTGCCATTGAAATAAAAAAAAACGTTAATTACTATTCTGTGTGCCGCTTTATGTTTAATTTCTTTTAAGTTAATGCTCGAGTCAACGAAAAAAAAATTAGCAGTCGTATTTACTTTTTGACATCAACATTTAAAGATTAACATAGCTATACTCAGTTTAGACGACAGAGAAGTGGTTTAGGAATACAAGTTTTACACCTCTTTGTATCGTCTCTTTAAAGCTGGTGTGACTGTGACCTAGGCATGTGTCCTTGTTTGAAACCACCCTATTTCAATAGACAGTAACACATCATCATCAATCCCAAAGTTAACATTTCTGCCAGATTTGTAAATAATGTAACTATAACAATCGCATGCGCTGCTGATACTAGATTGCAGTGTCTGTATACTAGCATCTGAATCAAATTTGCATTCCTTTCTGCCCGTTTACACTAAAAAGTTGCGTCATTCTTATTATGTTCCTTAATCTCGTTGTCTTCTCTTTTATTTTTCCTATGATATTAGATGTGTTTGTTTGTATGTTGACACATGTAGCTTATTACTTTCATATTGTTAAAATGATATCTAGTCGTTATTTGCCAATAAATTGTTATTGAAAAAATAAATTTATTAATGGTGATAAATGCAGTACATGTAATTATCAACATTTAAGTGTTTCATAATATTTAATGATATTTCATTAAATAAAATTAGAAGCATTGTAACAAGCATGGATTTTTTTGGCAGTTTTACCTTCAAAAGGTTCGGTTTTTCCTCGGGATCCAGATTCGGTGATGTTTCGTCCTTTATCTGCCAATGGTTTATAATTTGAATTTCGAATGCTAATAAAAATTGGTGCTGGTCTTTGATCGCTTGTTTTACCAAAAACAGCAATGCAAGATGCATGTTCTATGCTGCTTTAATTTTTTTTTCAAGAAATAAATGCTGCTAAGAAAAAGGATTATTTTTTTTCTAAATCAATATTGTATACTTACATTTGATGCATCCATGCATGAAGTCACACAAGTGTTTCTCACAAGGACACATTTGAGCACATCTTTTTCCAAATGTTGGATATTCACACACTTTGCTGCAGTTATTGTCATGAAAACCATGCAGGCATTTTTTAAAATGAAAGAGATTAAGAATTTTAAAAAGTGAAAGTTTAATTTTCACTCATTTTGTCCTAGAAAGGCTTTTTCTATAGTATTTGATTATCTACATTATTTTGTTAATGATTATTTACAATTTAAAACATTTACAATTAAATCAAACTTGGCAGAGCACGAGCTCTGAAAAAAAAAGGAATTGGATCGCATACTCAAAATTATGTTTTGAAAGACCAAAAACACATATTGAATCTGTTAACATTACATGTACAAATGCAACTAATTTTTCACGATATTTTGTCCACTAAAATTGTGGTTACTTGTAAACAAACAAAGTAATTCAATCATATCCCTGATTCGTTGCGATACAGGATATTCCCACTGCTTTGTACAACTTACTAGACTAAAGGTTCCAAAATTTAATCGTTTTCGCTAGTTTTCTTTAACAAACAGAGGCTTTTTAAGTACATGTACTTTATTATTATACCTCACCTAGATGATTATTTCTATTCAATCTGAGCAAGATTAAGGAAAAGGGAAATAATTTATGTTCTTAATCTTAATTTCAAAGAGATCTGCTTTGACCTTCACATTTGACCCTGAAACTTGGTTCATGGTCACTGCATACCCTTCATTGGAAAGCTCTGTTTACGTGAAGTATGACTGAAAAAGGGCTAAGTAGAGAGTATGTTTGCTCTAAAAAAGGATTTTTTGCGAAGTCCAAAAAGACTGAATATTGAACGACCTACAAAATCATTTAAAGTGAAATTCAATGCACATCTTTGACCAAAGGCAATCTGTGAGTGAAATATGAATTAAACTATGGGGAGAGAAGATATGCTCCAGACAAGGATTTTTCTTTATTCTGCTATTACCCTTACCTTAGACCTAGAAACGTGGCATAAGGTCACTGCACACCCATTACCAAAAGACATTCTGTGGGTAAAGTATGAGCCAGATTTGGTCAAGGAAAGAGAAGATATGCTTTGGACAAGAGATCTCGGACGGACTGTTGGACAGACGTACAGACGAACGGACAGACTGATCACTGTAGGACACCCACAGAGCGGGGCTCTTTTACAAAATATGCATTGATAGAGCTAAATTATTTTTTTGAAATTTTACACGTCTGTAATCCATACTTAAATTGAGACTATGTAAAAAAAGAAGAAAATTACACACGATTGAACATATTCTAATGCGTCAATCTAATGAATATAGCTGAAAGTACGTCTTAAATTCATTAATCCCGTAAAGTAAGTTTTCTATTCATAAAATCGCGTATGCATCATATGATTTGAGTAACTTTAGTGATTTATTACTTCAGTGTTGTTTTCCTAATAAAAAAAAAAATAAGTGCACCTTATCGTCGTATCCGTCTAATAAATTAGTTAAAGCCTTTTCTTCAATAACGCTACGTTGTTAAGTGGCTGACGGGAAAGTAATTATCTATTAAGTTGATTAAGCGATTGTTTGATGACAAAAGCCCGATAAAGCACTAACGATGAAACGATAGAGAATTGCATTTTTGCTATCGCGTCATCGCTATCGTACAATGGCTTCATGGCGTTACCGTCTTATCGAGTCATTGCATCATCGTCAACGTAGAACGGATGTTAAGGAAGAAAACATAAAATCTAGTTTACATGTAAATCCTCAAAATAACACATCAGCGATGTGCTGTCTCTATACAGCTTAAAAAAAATAAATAAAAGAAAATTAGAGTTTAAGCATGATCAGAAACATTTTTTTCAGTATTCTAGGGTTAATTACCTTAATTTACAAATTGATGACGTCAAGACTAGAAAGGGAATATCGTATAAATTTGATCGTATTCATTGCACCGAATTGGCTGCAATGTGTTTGATTTTATAATGCATTGACATATAAAAAAAATATCGAAGTTTCTGATTTGACTTTAAACAAAATTTGTAGATAACACGTTAATACTTCCTTAACCCAACCGCGGCATTGTCGCGCCATCGCATCATCGTCATTTATTTTTTCATTGATATTGCACTATGTTGACAGAAACCTCGATGGTGCGATGATACAGTAGTAAAGTACATGCCCTATCCGAATTCCAAAACATTTCACTTTCGCATTTACAACTATACTGACCTTTTACGTATGCACAACTTTCGAATGAGACTGTAAAACTAAGGGTAATACCTATGAAATAAATAACTTTCACATAAAAAGGTCGCTTTATTTCTTCTACGTTGATTTAACTTTGGGTGCTTTTATATCTGTTGAAACTTGAAAGTCTTAGTTTTCTTTATATGAGACCAATATTCATAGAGCATGATCCTCTATCCATTCTTTAATTTGGAAAAAAAAATTCTTCATCAATATTATATAAAATTGGGCAATACGCTCACGACACATTGAATATTACTGTATCAAAGAAAAACGAAATAAAGACATATCACAAAATACTTACCGGCACATCGCTCGTTATGCGAGTCCCATTGTGTAAATGGCCAGCATCCAAAAGGGTGTCTTAGAAAATAAGTTTTACAAATAAATTTTGAATAGTGCACGATGTCATTCAAAAGGAATCCTCTTTTTCAATTCAAGTGTAATAAAATCTTAAAGACACTGTCTATTAAACAATTATACTTGAATAGCAAGGAAAAACTCAGTACATATATATCATGTTAAATTAAAAAAAATAAACGTAACAAACAATGCAAAGAATAGTGTAACACGATGTAATTATATGCAAAAAGCAACTAGATTTGGAGAACAATAAGTTAACAATACAATACAGTTCAAACAGCAATCAGTAAACACAAGAATTGAACGGACGGTAGGTGAAACTTTGATATAAAAATATGTAATTTGAGTATTGTGTATACATTCGGTAAGTGAAACTTTGATATAAAAATATGAAATTTGAATCTCGTATATATACATTCGACTCACTGTAAAGAAGAGCTGCAGTTCTGTAGTTCCCGGTCTGCAAAAAAATCGGATGGACGACATGGGAGCTACAGTTCCGGACGTGTTAAATAGTTGCAGTTTACGGCGCATAAGAACTTGCGATAGTTTTGGGTTGATAAAACTTATGTTCAAACATATTGTGAGGAAATAGTACTATCAGAAAAATTAAACAATTTTCTTCTGATGTCGTCGCTATGTTTGCTTCAAACTTTCTCTTAATTACGTTTTTCGACCTCGGAAAATTATGTATATTAAATTCACAAGCCACTTACTTTCCAAGGCTGGTGATGGTGTTTAAAAGAATATTACAATGACAATAACTGTAGTAAAATGTCAAAAGATATATTTGGAATCGAAAAGAGGCATAGCGCCTTTTCCTATTATTTCGTCTACACACGTGTTTGAACGGAAAGTACCTGTTACTAAAAAGAGATAGTCATGTACCTGTCGCAAACCTAGGTACTGATTTTATAATGGTGTCTATAATGACTAATTTGTCATAAATTCAGGTAATCTGCATCGACAACTGAATATATAGGACTTTGTGTGTAAACACGTGTAGGTGGTGTTCCCAATTATAGCGATCTTTAGATGATTTATCAGATATGTAGAATAGATATACAGTGTATTTGTAATGGACCAGATAACTAAGTAACTATTTTATTGTGTTTTTATACAGTGGATGAATTTCCGATCAACTTATTGTGTTGTTTTATAAATCGTTCAAAACATAAGAAGAGACTGCATTGTTAACATTACTGTACAATGTACATGACTGTATGGGTTTATTGTCAGTCCGTTAAATTGTTAATCAGTTTCTTCAGAAAGTTCAATCGACACGATCGAATCAGTTCATAACATTTATACAGACAATACTAAGCTTTACACTACACTCAGTCTGACTACAGTTTTTTTTTTCAACTTGTAAGTAAACAAAGTGAGATTGTGTGAAAACAGCTGATTTGGTTTTCTGAAAATTGGTACAGCAACGTGCGAGTATCAATTATTGCCGAAAAAAGTTTTCTTTATTACTCTCTTCATGTGAGTTGTCATGTATAAATTTCAATGCAAATTTCTGAACTGTTCATTTATTTAATTTGAGTAATTATTTTTATTTTATTCTCATCAAAATCGACTTACTTCTGACTAAAAATAAACCCTGTCCATGACCTTTGATTAACAAGCAGACGAGTACCCATCATTGCCACATATCTTTTCTTACTTTTCCAGTAATTAATCGGTAAATAGCCAAAATTTTGAAAGAATCTAACAACATAAGATACAATGTAAGATTATAACATAAAAAGGTATATCATAGACGCAATTTAATCATATCATAATCATTATTGTTTTCGACACAAACAGAGGAACATGTGCTTCACATGTCTCGAGAAAAATGATTTAAAAAATAAAGAAATGCATTGTATGTGATAAAAGCTGTTTTAAAATAAGTTTTTGTGTTTCCAGTTAAAGAAATAATATGTGTGAAAGTTAAAAGCAGCGCTTATAAGTTACACCGCAGGTGCGCGGGAATAAATCTTTGATCCGCCCCAGGTTGCAGACAAAATTGCGTCTTACAAGCAAGCAGAGGCTCGGTGTTCTTTGTTAGATATTGTGTAGTAGAAATGGCATCTTGCTCATTTTTGTTAAATATCATAACACAGAGGTAAATATTCTTCGAATTTGGATCTAACCATAAAATGCCCTGTCAACAAAGTGGATTATAAGCCAAACATTCAGTGGGATGTGTCATCGCACGGATACAAATGGGATACGTCTTCATAGGCTTACCTTTGTTAAATGTATAGTTCCGAGATGTTTGAAATAATTTTTTTTTGTTCCCAACTCTTAGTGTCCTAAAGATTGCGTTATTTATTGTATTGGTTTGTAGCTCAAAAACAACGAATATATAGTGGAGATCTTGTTGTTTTAATACAATCAGCAATACATGTAATATGTACTCGGGAATAATGGGTACTCGCATTTTTAAACATTATATACATTAACTTTAAACGACAGTTTTAATTCCACGTAGACACAGAACCCCTACATTTAAGGGCAAGAAAATACAATTATTTTGGTAGAGGGCTTTATGGTCTTTCTTAATATGCAATCAATTTTTATTCAATACCAGCAGAAGCAAAGAAGATTTTCAAACAGTATATACATTAACACTACGGAAGTACAGAAGATTTTTTTTAAAAAATGGTTATTTTTCATCATTTTGGCCTTGCCCCTAGGGTCCCTGTAGGGCAATACTCATGAAATTTACAGCTTTCTTCTTACCCTTAAGATACCAATTTTGAAAAGAATTTGCCATGTAGTTTTGAAGAAGCCACAAAATGTTTAATTCTCAATACACGACGGACGACGACGGACCAAACCAATGACAATAGGTCACCTGAGTGACCTAGTACATTGGCTCAAGTCAAATCTTAAAATAATCCTAATACATATTTGATGATTAATGTAAATTTTTATTAAAATGCTCAAGGAATATTATGATACTTACAATCTGTGCATCCATGCACGAAGTCACACAAGTGCTTCTCACAGGAACAGCTTTGGGCACATTTTATTCCAAATAAAGGAAAGGGACACATACTGCTGCAATTCTCCAAGAAATACCCAATTGGACATTCTTTGGAAGATACATGTAAATAGTTTTTTTAAACATTATTTCAAACTAAATTCAATAAAGAGTATACTTCTTCGTATTGCATTTTCATTGTCCTACAACAATGTGAATACAAAATATAACATTAAGTTCCGATTGTAGGTTTATACATGTATTAAGCTGATTGTATTATGTCTAGTGTTGCTCGGGTGAGTGATATGGCCCATGGGCATCTTGTTTTCAAAATCTTACCGACACATTGTTCACTGTCTGAGTCCCACTGTGTGTATGGACAACAACCCTTATCATATCTTAAAAAGAACAAATCTTAACCAAATAAATTTAGAACAAATGACCATGGATGACAATAAAGTGAAATCTTATTTCCAGCTTAATTTGAAAACTAGTTACTGATCAACGAAATACTTTAGATTAAATAATAAACAAAAGAGATTATAAAACATCCATGTTTCAAAAAATTAACAAATGATAAAGGCAGGTGGATTTTTATAATACAATAATTAAACTATGATTATATGAAAAACATAAGTAAAAGTGAATTATTATAGTATTTGATAAATAAAGCAAACAATGAAAAGATCGGTAAGTAAAACATCAAAGTAGCCAAAAATTTTCCTGGTGTTTCGTTGGTAGCAAGTTCGATGTAATTTTAATAAATATTAAACAGTGGGACGGACAACTCCGGAATGGACATTTTTCCGGCGTTGCGCACCCCTTTCCATTCACACTATCGACCAAAGTTCAGTACCAAATGGTGGGGTTTTTTATTCTAAATAAACTTTTGAAAAAAAAATTGAAACATTTTTAGACAGTTTTTGAGATATTTGATCTTAAAAGTTTCAACCCCATGGGGTTTTAGTTTGGAAAAAATACCCCACATAAAACCCCATGCAAACCCCATGGGGTTTTGTCATAAACCCCATGGGGCAAAAAAACCCATGAAATTGCATATGGGGAAAAAAACCCCACCATTCCCAAAAATTATCAGATGGGGATTTTATCCCCATATTTAATGCTAATGTAGGTTTTTTCCCCCCATATTTTCTTAAGTAATGATAATGGGGTTTTTTTCCCCATAAAATATTAATCTGAAGTTAATAGAATCTGCTTATTGTCTGATATAAGGCAATAGTTGAATAGTTGATAGCTTACAAATTATTACTATAGGCAATTTACAAATAAAGGTTAATTTACTCAGCACAGGTTAAACTACAGCATACATAATTATATGGTCTGGGGTTCTGTGTCCATCATGATGAAGAACTCATATTTAATATGAGTATGAACCACAGGGGTTTGTGTAGAAAAAAAGACATCGTTTAAAAAGTAGCTATTTTTCCTCCGAGGTACCCACTGTTTTAACGGTGCTTTTTTACTACACAAGCCCCTGTGTATGAACTACGAGAGAAAGTTTTACATGCAAAAATCTACTGCAGTACAATCCCTTATTTCAAATATTTTAAATGTACTTACAGCAAATAAATTCTTTGAAGGTGATGTTTAGTGAACTGATTCACGACATCGAAAATTAGATTCTCGAGAAACTAGCAACACGAGAAACAATTTACAAATGCATGATTCAGTCCAAACAGTGTGACAGACAATCTTGTTCAAGTGTTGCATCATGTTTGTTTCAGATTGTTCTTTCCATACCAATAATAACGTAACAGTAAGCGCTTTTAAGACTGTGACAGGTGTTGACTAAAATCAGAACATGCAAATGGGGAAGCTAATACACGATTCTGTCTGTTTTGCACTTACTTCATTTTTTTTTTAAAAAGTATTCTATAGAAGAAATCAAAACATTGTCACAAGGCATCGGAACAGCGGTGACGGTCGTCGTCTCAGAAAAAAGAGAGTTTTTTTTTTTTTTTACATAAATGTACAGATGTTTATTGGAATGCTACTGCAGACTGCAGTGCAGTGCATATATTGTACAACGGCCGCAGCAGCGAACGGTGGTCATAAACTCTGTTGTATACACAAGCGCGAAGTGTGGTAAAGATATATACATTCGAGGCTTGTGTATGTTGACAATTAACACGGTATTTTAAATTGGATATATCTTAGCAGTAAGTGCAAATTACCAAAATTCTGTTATTTGATCTACTGTGAGAGCTAGGTTACAACTTTACAACACCAATTTCTGGCAAACACTATTTTATATACTTCCCATTGTAAGTGCATGCATTTCAAAGTTAAAAGGAAAGAGAAAAACCCCAATTAGAATACCTAAAGACACCCCCACCTTCCCCATGTGCTTAGGCTTTAAAATTGGTTTACACCCTAGTCCCTCACTAGGAGTTCCACGTACACCCCCATCCTATTACTTCTACTGGGTTTGTCTAGCTCCCCAATGTTGAACATATTTGGACTCATTAGATTGATTATTTTGCATCATTATGATTTCAATAAATTCAAAAAATAATTCAAAACTTTTATTTTTAATACAATGTTATAAAACCAATTTAGCAAATGATATATTAAATAATTTAGAATAAGATTTATCCCCTTTCCATTTTAAGATTAATATAATTTGAGGATAAATTTAATAAGATATAAATTATATGGCAGCAAATAATTTATTTTCAAAATGTTTCAGTCGGATTTGAATACAAATTGTACTAAATAAATATAGAAATTATATTGGATGAAAATAGAGCAATGAACTTAATTGAGGTATAATAAATGCTGTAAGTTGATTAACTACAGGAATTATCATTAAACTGTTAAATTGTAATTGCAATTTATGAAATGCATTTACATGGTATAGGGTTTCAATAAACATTATAGACCCCTTCATGGTAAGAGTGGTACTGCTCTATTGCAGGGCAAATTGTTAAATATTGGCGAAGTTAGAAAACTAAATGCATGTAGATTAAACAGTTAACGCTACATCATATTTCACTAAATTAAGTCATTTTGCCCTGCAAAAGAGCAGTAACAACAGTTATGGTGAAGGCCGGGTCTATGAAGCCAGCTGACAGGTGATTGTGTCTGTTACAGATAATGAAAGTTCACCCTATATATTGACTGCATGTTATTATTACACCATGGGTAAGTTTAAATTTTAAAAAATTCTTTGAAATTAAGTGACGTAATAGACAAATGCAGTTATCATAGAATACAACATGTCAAAAAACCCAAGTTTGTTGCTCCTTCCATTAAAAAGTGATATTTTAATCATATGTTAGATACATGTATATCGACATAGTTGAAAACCACCCACCTCCTTCCATTAACATTACATGTAGAATATGTAAATGTACATTTGACCTTAAAATAACATCTATTAAAATCACTTTTAAAATGAACGAGAAACAACATATTTTTACATTTTTGTTGTATTTATGCAATAATTATGTAGAAAAACATTTAAAATTTGAACATTTTTCATGGATTTCTAATCCTTCTCCAGCTATCCAGCTATGTTTAAATTTTTTTTAAATTAAAAGCATGCAGGTATCAAACTGGTATATAGCTAAGGTCTTATTGCTTTAGCATGGTTGACAAGAGAGTAGAAATCCTATACAGCTATATAGTATAGAAACATGTAGAATATTCACACACTAATTTAAAATATGATTGTTAGCTCACTTTTTCATGGAAACAATTAAAATTAAGAAATATCACATGCAGGACAGAATGTCTATTTGTCTATGACTAAAAATGCTACAAATCAAAAGGTCAATTTTTAGTTTAAGTGATGATTGTTTTCAAATATCTCAAGGAAATTGCCACAGGTTTTATAATACATATATTATATGTGAAAGATTTCTAACCACTGCTTTTTATAAAAAAAAAAAAAAAAAAAGAAAAAAAAGATAGGGGGAGCTGGTATACATGTAGTTGTATTTCTATGTGATATGATTTTATCATGATAATATCATGAAGATACTTGTAGTATTGAATAAGGTTTTTTATTAAAGGAGCTATTGACCTCTTAATGATTATATTATTCAGTAAAAATGTTTTACTGAAAAAAAACCCCATGAATCTTAGTGTTGAATAAATAGATGATCGAGTAAAGTGGAAATGGTGGGTTCACTTAAATGGTTGTATTTTTCTTAAACCTCAATGGAATTAGCATTATGGGGTATACTTTTTCTTAAAGATGCATAGGCTTTTTTACTCTATGACAAAATTTCATTTTATTAGAATGTTAGTGTAAGTTAAAGGTAGCAAGGGACAGTTATAATTTGTACCCGTCAATTTTTTGTAAAATTGAGAATTGCTGTACTTTAAGACTTACGAGTGTTTCTAAAATATATGACATGGTTTTTAATGATTATAATCATTAAAGTTAGAGAGATGTCTCCTGTTGAAATTGGTATGCAATATGTATAACAAGGTAACAAGACTTCAAATTGTCTCTAAAGTTTATTAAATTTCACAAAATGCTGAAATTTGTATATGTTGGTTGCACCAAGTCCAGCTCAGGTACTTGTGTATACATATTACTTGCATACATGTAAGAAACAGTAGATCAAATAAGTGTATTTTAAATATACATGTACATAGTGTTACATCAGCACTACAGAAGATCAATAGGTGGCAATGTTGCAAACATCAACCCGTAAATTGCCAGTCTGTCATCCTGATTAATATGTATATACCTTAGTGGTTGATCTGTGTATATATACTGTTTAAGACTTGTAATTATCATCCTTGATGTACGCGGTTCCAGGGTAACACATAATGAAAAGATTTTTTTTTTAATTTCAATGACACTTCGTATACTGGTCCTTTATAACAATATTATTTCCTTTTAAAAGAAATTACATGTATATATGAATTAATCATTTTCTATATATACTCATTGACAAATTAAATGAAACTGTTTACCAAATGTTTCATTTTTTGAAATTCTCTCTCTCTCTCTCTCTCTCTCTCTCTCTCTCTGTTTAACCCCACCCCCCACCTTTTTCTCTGAGGATAAAAATGGGAGACAGAGGTTTAGGTGGGTGGGGGTCGTGCACGGTTGATATGGGTTTGTCATGCCATGTAAAATCAGGTTATTTCCTAATATCTCTCCTTCCTTTTCTCTCTCTCTCTCTCTCTCTCTCTCTCTCTCTCTCTCTCTCTCTCTCTCTCTCTCTCTAACCCCACCCCCACCTTTTTCTCTGAGAATTAAAATGGGAGGCAGGGAGAAGGGTTGGGGGGTGGGGTAGGGTGCATGGTCACGGTCCATTATATTTTTTTGATAAGGGTTTACTCTCTCTCTCTCTTTCTCTCTCTCTCTGTTTCACCCCACCCCCACCTTTTTCTCTGAGAATAATGATGAGAGACGAGGGTTTAGGGTGGGTGGGGGTCATGCACAGTTGATATGGGTTTATCATGCCATGTAAAATCAGGTTATTTCTCTGAGAATTAAAATGGGAGGCAGGGAGAAGGGGGGGGGTGCATGGTCACAGTCCATTATATTTTTTTGATATGGGTTTACTCTCTCTCTATCTCTCTCTATCTTGTTATTTGCTTGCACTTGACTGCTTTAAAATTGCTAAACTAAGAATACCAGGGATAAATATGCAGTGTTAATTCTCCCCGTCAACCACATACACATGTTTTGAAAAACCTCATACCCCCCCCCCCTTTTATAACTCAATTTTTTTTTTTTAGATATCATACCCCGTTCTTCACTGGCTTAACAGGTGTCTAAAGTGAAAATTAGAAATCCAAAGGCAGTATATGTGTACTTCTACATATATATGCTTTGTGGTGTCAAACCGATGTAATGGCAATTAATCATTTTTTAAAATTTCTAAATTAGGCCATGTTAAAATGCCTCAAATTGACAAAAGTAATTGTTGTTAATATGCATTATAATACTTATCAAGTTGAATTAGCAAGTTCATAAAATAATGGTAAATATTTCGCCTTAATTATAGTTATTTTAAATAAGTACACATCTAACACATAATTTTCAACCAATTGCTAGCATCCATGCCGAAAATATCCATGTCATAAAACTATTCTGGGATGCTGAATTAGTAAATATATTATACACCAATGTCCTTAACATATCTTCTTTGTATATCTGTTTATATTTTGTATAAATGTCTTTTTGTATGTACTTATCGAGACATTATCACTGTTGTACAGTACAGCTAGCATGCAAGTTAGGGGATTTTGTCTATTTACTAGATTTTTGGTTTTTTGCACAACCTAGCTTTCTGATTGTAAAGTGTTTTTGTGAGAAATAAACTCTTAGACTAAATGTCAAAGGTGGCAGTGGATATTTATAGTTCTGTGTGAGAGACCAGGTCAAAATTTTGAAAAAGGGGGGAAAACCTGCCGTTTGAATGGTTATTTTTGGGGTATAGTCAGAATATTGCATTCATTTGTTGCATTCGACCCCCCACCCCCTTTGCCAATATCAGGTACATGTAAGAAATATGCCCACTATATCTAATCGACATTTCTTTAATTGACAGAAAACAGAAAAAACTGTCACAGTGGTATTTAGAAAATTAACATAGCATGATTAATGTATCTCAATATATGTGATAAAATTATACATGCATTTAAAAAGTACAACTAGGTCTATATATTATATAGTTAGATTGCTGCGGACAACCCGTATTCTTGAATATAGGTGTATTAAAGTGCATGTAATGTATAAAATAAAACTAACTGATAAAGAACTTCTAAATTATAGTCACAAATTTGCATTGGCAGCTCATTTTCCCTGATTACAGTCAAAAAAGTAAATATTAATTGGAGCAAATAATTGTTATCTCAATCTTCATATTTAAAAAAAGAGGACTACCTTAAATTGATTTGTACTAATACAACTAAAACCATTGATAAGAGAAATAGCCAATGTCATTGAATGTATTTTCCTCCTCCTTGACATTTGCATGTATGTTTACTTAATGGATAAAACCATGCATAGTCATGATTTGAATTTTATTTTCTAATAATCCTGCTAGTATGATTCCAGAATATCAATTTAATAAATCTGAGTGACTGTACCAGTTTTCAGTTGAATATGAAATTGTATTATGATAATACATGTACATCTACGTGTACAATTCAAATTCGCCAATAGGTTACTGATAACCTGACAAAATAGCATATAGGAATATTTTTTTTATTGCAAAAAGTATGTGTCTATATAATTGTGATGTTCAATGTGCGGCCCAAAAAAACCTAAACATCTGAGCACCCAATAAATACCAGAGATACATGCAAATCTTTAAGTTAATTTTAGCTGCTCGAGTTTAGACTTTTGAAATTTTAACTTGTTTAGTTTAATGTAATGTATTCCCAAGAGGATAACATATGGATGTATCAAGTTATAGAGCATGATTACGTAATTAGAGTGTGAAAATATCAATAATTTTAAGAAATAACCTCATCACTACAAAATAATGCATTGTATAATAGCATATATCAAAGACTGGACTGGACATTGTTCTAGGAGATTAAAGAAATGTGCAATATGCTTTGGCATATTATTTTAGAAACACTTTGAAGAAACAATGTAATTTGTTTACGTGTATTTAGACATTTCATGATAATTTTTTTTTAGGATGTACAGAATTGAGAGATCAGGACAATATTGATATACATGCATATTAGAATGATGTTCATAAATGAAAACTTGACATAAATATGTAACCAGTGTAATAAATTAGATACATTACACATTAAATTGGAGATTAAAGAGTCTAATTAGACTAATAATCCAAGATTTTTAATCATTCAAAAGTGAACCTAGGTGAAATTAATATGCAGAATTTGGTGTTTGCATGTATATAAATGTCTAAATAATTAGAGCATGCAAGTTAAAAAAAATCCATAGACCTTTCCCAAATTAAGGAAAATGCAGCACAGAAATAGCTGTGTATTTTGATAATTTTACATTTGTCTTTCAATATATATTGTGTTCGATTGAATAATTTAATTAGAATGTAGCCCTGGGTGTTTTTGTCACTTAGATGCATATGAGACTGGGTTGGACTTAGATGAGTCAAGGAGACATACTGTGTATACCTCATTAGTACCTATTGTTCTTTCACAGACCTTGCAATTAACTCAGAATTCTTACGTGTCTTTGTAATGGGCACGTTCTGTGTATACCAGTTAACACCCTATTGTTCTTCTAATGCTACAATCAACAAAGAGCAAAAGGTACATATACACAACACATGAGAACAGGTGTCCGATCGAACAATGCACGTGTAAGCAGGAAAGAAGCAATGGAGGGGGTCGGGGAGGGGGGGGGGGGGCTGCCCTTGCTCTAAATGTCAACTAACACTCCTTTAAATTTTACTATGTGTAAGTCTACACAATCGCATTTTTGCAGTGTGCGTACCATATATCATCATCACAAATTTATTTATTATAATGGACTTCTAGCTTTTGATATCTCAGGCCTGAAAAGGGTGACACATATTAGATTTGCATTCATAATCGATATTAAAATATATTTCCAATACAATTTTGCATTTATGAACAAATCCTAACGGCTCTGATCAGGAAGCATATCACTACCGGGTTGGGGGTTGGGATTTGGGGGGGGGGGGGGGTAGATTTAAATTTTAAAATTAATTTTATACTGGGTACATGTATGCGCTTAAAATTAATCCCAGTATTTATTTAGTTAAACCCCTTCTCCTTTTGGTCACCCTCCTTTTATAGGGACTTGAGAGCTATAATTATATGGTTAAACGACACGTTGATATTAAGTTTATCATCTACTTAATGGCATTCGTCGGATTTTTCTGCAAAGATGCATCACTGATGACCAGTGCACCCAATTCCTATGCCCCCCCCCCCCCCCTCCCCCATGCTACGTGCCTGCAAGTACATATATATTACGACGAAAGACTAACTTCTAAGAGGAATCCTTAAAAATTGCCCCAAACACTCGTTTTTTTTTTCAGAAAAAATGTGTGAAGTTTGATAGATTAAAGCTTTGTGTTGCACTTCTTATACGTCATATGTATATTTTACAAAATCAATTTCATCAGTCACATCATTAATTATATGTTGAGGAAATAAATTCGAAGGTATCCTCCATCTCCGACCGTATGCACCATGCAAATATCGATCCTTCTCGTAGTTTTAGGTCTCCGGTCTATTTGAAGGTAAAATTTAAAATTGAAGCGTGCTTATGAAACTGCTTTATGTGGTATGCACTTCAGAACGTCTGCTGCTATCATTAATTGACTTAGAATTATATTTCCATAATGATGTAGGTCTTATATCGATCAACATAATAATCAGTTACTTGGCTTATCCCGTTACCCGAAGGTCAATTTTCACACGTTGTCGCTTCAGTGAGCAGGGATTTTAATCAACCAAAAGTGCGTAATTTTTTGTTTTGTTGTTATTTAATGTGTTCATATCAAATATAAACAATCCAATGGTTGAGATATCATTGATTTGGTTTTTAAATGTAGACAACATATTTAAATTGACATCACAAGTAATTTTTTTTTTTTACATCTATATAATATACTTATTAGAACATTTTACATAGAAAAACACACAATTTGAAAATCATACTATAAACTTTATTCATTCTTCTGAGAATGTAAGTTGCTTTTCTTAACAAATGCGACTGAATTTTAGTTATTATTTTTTTTTACATTTTCGACTACAAGCTGTTTGAAAAACCCAGCTGCAAAAGTTTGTTGAATTTTAAACGTAGTCATTACAAAGTAGCGCCGTAATTAAACCAAATATGAATTATAAAATACCGCGCAAATCATAGCTGATGAGCATAAATTTAAATAGGTAATGGGATTTTAAAATGCCATGGATAAAAATTCCTATGATCAGTTAATGGTTCTTTTTAATATGGTCTCTAATTACATAGCTAAAATTAATGAGCGTCGTGGCGCATATGGTAGCGCTTGCGCCTTTAGACCTGAGGGTCTGGGGTTCGTATCTCACTGCCGGCGATGATTTTTCTTCCTGTAAAATGCTAAAATTCCATGTAACATCAAAATCAAAAAAAGATCAATCCAGTGACAAGGTTCCAACTTCTCGGCTCGATACAAATTTGACAATATAAATCCAAGCATTGATATATTTAGTATACAAACCGTTCCGATGATATGTATACACAGATGTGTTGAAATTGCGATAGTATATTGAATGTACATGTATACACAGGGTTTGGTCTTGTTCAGTTTATTACCAAATATAGTGGAAATATAGTGGCAATGGGCCCCTTCTTTTGACTTCGATTTTGATGCTTTTCTGTCGGCCTTAGACTCAGTTATTATTGCCAGTGTGGAAATCACTCGAAGTTTTCTCATGATTAAGCTTTTTAAGTCATCCCAAAGACTGCATGGTTTGTTCTCCATGACTATGTATTTCAAGCACTGGTTTATTTTGTATAAAGGTTAGCGTAATAGCCTACTTGTTGAAATACAATAATCGGGGACGTGTAATTCGATTTCAAACAAAATTCCAGCTCTTGCACGCTTGAGATAAGTCATAAACGACGAGAGGGGTGAGGAAAAGATAGATAAGAGGGACTTGTAAATGCTATGGATTAATTAAAAAATCAAAATTGTGAGAGGCAGCTACGCACTGAATCTGTCACATGCATCTTAAGTTTGTCGTTTTATAGCCATAATATCTTTTTTTTTTATCTCAAGCATATCACATTCAAAATAGTTTCTGGACATTCTCACATATACTCTGACACTAAAACACTCTAAGGAAAAGCAAAAATCCATGCCACTTTTCATCAAGTACCCCCCCCCCCCTTCCCCCCGATAAGAAATTAACAGTTGAAATATCTGTCGATAAGTATTATTGTATACCTTAATAATTGCCGCGGGAACCACCTTACAACCTCATCTTAAAGTTAGAACTATATAATGTTTTTACTATTATTATAAAAGTAAATAATTACTATATTCAGTGGCGTCGGAGGCAAATTGAAAGTGCATGGGGCGGGGGAGAGGGGGGGGGGGGGGTGGCCGCTCGACTTACAGTGTATCAGAAATCTTAACAAGCAAAAAAAGAAGGATTAAGGTTATGGTAATGTCTAATTTTGAAAAAGTAATGAGTGTGGATGGGGGGGGGGGGGGGGGGGCATATCATTTAGTACTGCATGTATTGTATGCTATTATTGTACCCCCCCCCCCCCCCCCCCCCCCCCCCGATCGACATTAAATTCATCGTGTTAAGTTAGATGCATAATGTTACGGTGTTCAGGTTGTTGAATAAAGAAGAAATTCCCAAGAATTACGAGTTCATTGAACGGAATTATACCTATAAGTTCACGACAGATAGACTGTTCTATAATCGAAATGTTTGTGCCCCGATTTGTCTGGAACTAAATTACGACATCCGGTTTTCAATTCCATCACTGGTAATTGAGTAGACAAATGTTGCTAAGTTTGTGTTTATTCTGTCCATTTTTAAAGGTAATTCCACTTATTTCAACACATTTGCACTTTAAATTCATACATCTATGAGATCTTTACGAACTTCTAAATGAAAAATCAAGATAGATAGTGAAAAAGAGATTTATTCTTGGACCGAATTTTCTCGAAGTTTTAAAAACTGCACTGCAGTATGCTATGATATTTAACAGAAGTTTAAACATTATGTATAATCTTTGTGATCGCATATACCGTAAATTTATGCCTTATTTAATAGGATCATATAATGTTGGGACATTCAATATTCAAAACTGTTGTTTTTATACATTCAATATTGGTCAATTATTACAACCTGTCAGTTTTTAAAGAGTTTTACAATAAGCAGGGCAATTCTTATGTTGAATTAGATATGACTTTTAAACATTATTTACTTAGTTTTCATAACATATTTTTAGGCACATTAAAGGATGACAGTGCATACCTCTGATGCTGACACTTGTCATTTGAAAAAAAGAGGCATTTTTGGAAGACAATACCAACATCTGTGGATTATTATTCAATGCAAGAGACAATCTAGAGTCATTAAACTAATGCAAACATTAATAAATCAGTCTCGAGTAACTTATCATTGAGAATCTGATTTATGTGCTTGGATTGGTTTAGTTAACACCACTTCATACTGTCTGCACTGTGAGAACCGGTATTTTAATAGGTAAAATATTATAATTTTAACTTTAAACAAATGGGGTAAAATACCCCATGTCTATATGTGGGATAATAAATCCCATGACATCAATTTTGTGGGATTAAAAACCCTAAACTGTTATTTAAGAAAAATGTGGGTTTTTAAACCCCATATTATTTTCATGGGGTTTTCTGCCCCATGGGGTTTATCGCAAAACCCCATGGGGTTTGCATGGGGTTTTATGTGGGGTATTTTTTCCAAACTAAAACCCCATGGGGTTGAAACTTTTAAGATCAAATATCTCAAAAACTGTCTAAAAATGTTTCAAATTTTTTTTAAAAACTTTATTTAGAATAAAAAAAACCCACCATTTGGT
Organism: Magallana nippona; assembly: GCA_033439105.1. Lineage (NCBI taxonomy): Eukaryota > Metazoa > Mollusca > Bivalvia > Ostreida > Ostreidae > Magallana > Magallana nippona. The sequence continues at coordinate 16,952,629 of CM065919.1, read as the reverse complement.
GCTAAACTTTGGTCGATAGTGTGAATGGAAAGGGGTGCGCAACGCCGGAAAAATGTCCATTCCGGAGTTGTCCGTCCCACTGTTATTAATTAAACAAATGCTTGTATACAAGTATACGTTCTTGGAGATGTAATTTCGTGTGCAAGGGTAACCCACAAACGCCACGAAGACTGGTCCCCCACGAACAATGATGATTCCACAGTAGTAAATAAAAAAAAGTATTCAAATAGCAGGCACTATGCATTTTAATTACTCAGGATCACAAATCTCAAGTAAAAAATAATTAGATTGTAATGAAACTTGAAACTTTAAAATTCATACCCCGGACATGGTCCTTTTTTAGCGGTTCCAGGACACGTCGATATCACAATTAAGAAGAAGCGAACACATACAACGGTTTTGTTGTTCATTTTTGATTATCAATTTTAACAGACATGTCGATTCTGTTGTTACAGGAGAGTTCCCGTGCATTAAATTTCCTTGAAAAGAATTTCCTTTATAAATAAACATATGGTAAGGTTTATGTCAATCCCGATGAAAGCTTAGCATACATTTTTTTTAATTGTTTTAAAAAAGTAACATTTGAAACATATGTTTTTTCATTGGAATAACAGTTAAAGCTTTCAATAAATAATATGTATTTTAAAATGTGAAAGCAGATCTTCTAAAAATACATAAAAAAGGAAACCTGTCAAAATGACGCAGATAAACATTTTACCAAGAGGTCCTTGAACCTGTATGGTGACTTGTGTAAAATTCATCTTTTTTAACGATCAGAACTGTATTTACCGGCCGCAAGAAAGTCGTGTTTTTGTGTGCGATATGAAAGTAAAAAGTAGCTGTGCGTTTCAGTTGAGCCATTCTGAAAGTCTTAATCAACAAGATGATTTGTCAACGTAACACAACTTGGTTCAGAGTGGTGGAACGAGAGTAGTTATCACAAAATAAAGAAAATAAAGTAAAAAGTAACTTAAATGCTGACCTCCACTGACATCACCTTCTTGGTTCACCACTGTGCCAGAAGTGTTATTAAGATGTAGCAGACTACAAACACTACTTTTTACATTGTCCATTTTATGCCCCACAAAGGCAGTCTCTATTTAAGTATATAAATGACAATATCACACCAATTACAATTCAGAATCTACTATTTGGAAGTGAAAAATTAACATTACAAAATATCTTACTATTATTTGATAAAATGCTTTTCTTTCTCAACACAAGTTAGCCATGTAAACGTGTATATATATTAGTAACTAATTGTTGTTGAACAATTAGAGGTCTTTCCACATTATTTTTTATGTTTACGGCGAGTTACAGAATACCTAATAACATGCTAGATTTCTTAATAGAGTATACAATTTCTTCAGCCAGTTATGCCATTTAGGTCTGAATTTAGGTGGTATGGGATCAATGAAAGTGAGTCATATCCAGAAAAAAAAATGAACTCTTTGTTGTACATTCACCATATTTTATCAAACACTGTTGCTATAGTCTGAACTAATTAAACAGTTATAGCTCAAAAATACTAATATACTAGAGATGTATGTTGTACTAGAAATTGAGAAAACCACAAAGTCATCAATAATATTTTTAACATAAAAAATCTATCTTTTATCGTTTCAGATGGGATTTTAAAGACAAAGAGTCATTGGAACCATAACTTTTCATGATTAATTACAACAATTTTTATTGTTTGGATAAATCTTATAACAGAAGAGTCACTCCGAGAAAAAAGAAAAACAAAATAAGAATAATAGAAAAAAAACATAAATGTGGAAAGGCCTAAATATGTATCGAAATGGGTAACATTGACTTTTTTCATCCTCTTTCTTTTTTGGTTGTATTTGTTATTCCCCTTTAGTTTTACATATGTGTGACCTTGTTATCATTTCTATTATTTTCTTTTTTTTTTTACTCATCTGCTATTTTTTTTGTAGCAATTAATCTGTACTGTTCTACTTTTTTCTGTTTTAATTTTTTTTATATTATTTATTTTTTATTATTAGATATATTGAAACATTTTTGTCTTGATCTAATTGACCATTAAAAGTTATGGTACCAAATGATCCTTTGCTTGATAACTCCCAGAACTTATACAGTTATTGCCCTTGTGTATGGAAAACTTGTTTATTCTTCTTATTTTTTTTCTCTATTTTTCACGGGACAGCTTTTTAATTATTAGACATATTGACACATTTTTTTTTCTTTATGTAATTGACCATTTAACGTTATGGTACCAAATGACCCTGGGTCTGATAACCCCCAGAACTTACAAAGTTATTGCCCTTGTGTGCGAAAAGCTTGTTATCCCTACTTCTTTGAAACCATAAGAGATAGAGACTTGGAAGTCGAACCAATGTTTTCAGTACACTTAAAGGGTTCTTCAATCTATTCATACCGAAAGGATCTGAGGCCCCCTTCTAGTAGTTATTGCCCCTGAAAGTATTTAATCTTTTTATAAAATCACTTCCAAGTTTTTTCATTATTTGTCATAGAGACCTCGGACCACTTGGGATGGAAGCGTTTACCTTGGACGAACAAAATGACATAAAGGCCAAAGGACAAGGTCATTTGGAAATCCGTTAATTAATGAGTTTTTAGATCTCTTTTGTTTAGGGTGGTAGAGAAAAACTTTTTCATGGATATAGTAGGACATCTTAAGACATTTTAAAATAGCCCCTTGGCTCCTACCTTTAAATAATTACAGAGTTATTGCCCCTATGGGCTCATTCAATCTATCATACCGGCAAGGGCCCGAGGACCCCTTCTAGCAGTTATTGCCCCTGAAAGTTCTTAATTTTGTTAAAACACTTACAACTTTTGAACCTTACATCGTAGGGCCATCAGACCAGTTCAAATTGAAATGTTGACCTTTACCAGTCAATATGACATAAAGGTCAAGTGTCAAGGTCAAACCCCCAAAAAATGCATATTTAAGTTTTTGACTTTTTTTCATAAAGTAACACAGAGAAAATGGTTTATTAATTATATTGAAACAAAACATAAAAATAATGAGGTGGAAAGACCTCTAACTGTTCGAGAACAATTAGTCTGCTAGTTTTTTTTATAGATTGTGTTGTCGGTTAAATTAAAATAAGAGTTTTTTTTTTATATTGTTTTCATCTAATGTATTCCATTCCAAAAAGGCAAATAACAGCAATGCCCTATCATCGATTAGTGTCTTGTTTTCATATTGATTTCAATTTGGTTTGTTTTAATTCATATATCTGTGCAACTACATGTAACTACACTATAAAATTGATAGACACAGGTTGGTACTCTAAAACATGTATTTGGTTCGAATTAAAAAAAAGAAATGGATAACTTAATTTGTGACAAAAAGGTATAAGATCGTTTATTAAAAAATGGTTGAGTGAAAATAATGACGCATCATTAGACCAGAGGGAAAACTCTAAATGCATTTCACGTCAGAGTAGTTGATTCTAACTATAGACATGTTTAAGTATTATGCATTGGTACAAGATTATACAAAAAGATAACATTTTCACTATACAATTTCCGTGTTTATCTAATTAGTATTCTTATTATAGCAAAACTTAATAGCAGAAACTAATTTGTAACCTGGTACACAGTGTTTAGCAATATTTAATCTTCATTGTACTATTAATTAGTGATTTTATTTTCAAGTACATTTTCAGGATAAAGTCACTTTAAATCAATTGTTATATTTACGACATGTTAATTGCATCAATTTGATATTTTAAATTCATTCAACGTATTGAAACAAGCTACAATTGTTATTTACTTAAAGGTTCAAATGCTTTGAATTATAATGATTTAAAAACGATTATGAGATCTGAATATTTACGAAGTCTCATGTGAAACTTATTGCTATGAAAAATTTTGTTTTAAAGAAAGGTTTAACCTTGTTGATCCTCAAATTTGTTAGCAGAACCAATGAACTTTTGACAGTAATGAAAAGGAGATAAATTAGCAATTACAGAAATAATAGGTTCAAAATACTGCCATATTAAACGTGTTTAGAAACTGGTGTATAATTTTTTAAATACATGTACATTTCATCCAAATGTGACTCATTCTTTTTTTTTTCTCGATACTTACATTTACAAGTAAAAAATGTATTATGTGTATAGTTCCCAATACAGTCACATCTAAGATTTTTTCATTATTAAACTAATATACCGCCCACTTTGACTAGTGTCTGGTTTTGATTTTTAAACCATGTGAACAGAAAGGTAAAAATGATATAGTATTGTTATATACTTTATAATAATATAACATTGTTATATTATACTGTTCAAAACAATCTAACCAAAAGAGCATGGGGTCAACTGGTGAAATTAGGCAAATGATCAGAGTTGAATTTTATTCACTATGAATTTTAAGTATTAGATGACGCCATTCCGGTTCGGATTGTCCGCCGATTTTCTGTATTTTAATGGCCAATTTTGAGCTGTAAAACTCACAGAAACTATCCATGATCCGAATGTGAAATTTTCAGGATAAATTAAAAATAGATTCAAGTAAATTTAGACTGTAATTTTTTTTACACAGCGACGAAACCATGAGGGCTCGTTTGGACCTGATCATTGACAATTTTTTTTTCACTTACTTACATTTATTTCTCTTTTCATTGAGATATTTCGTTATCACATATAGAACAACAATTTTAAAATATTTTTTTTTCATCTGATACCAAGAAAAAGGGGCAAAATGTACAGACGCTATATGCATTATTATTTGTATCTATAGCATTGTATATGTATATATATTTGTGTAGCTGTTTTATGTATGTCCATAATACGGGTGTATGTCTGTCTTTCCTTTTTCTCTTTCTTTCTCAACTCTTTTTTTCAAAGTATTATGACTTTGACCGATTTGTGATGATAAACATGAATGTTCAATAACTGTTAACCATGTGTACCATGCGTGTGTACCATTTCTGTGAAAGAATTTCAATTAAAAAAAATAAAAGAAAGAAAATGAGTCTAATCCTTCATATTGGGGGCCTGGGACAAGAAAACAAAGTACTAAGTCTTTGATCCGTAGCTGCTCTTTATTAGGAAAAACCTTGTTATATGTTACAGAAGAAAACATGTTTATCTCAAAGTTATTAAAATCAGTATGATTGTTGCTATTTTACTATTTACAAAAGATGTGTTTCATTCTGTTTGCTTCTTTTCGACTAAAAATCATGTATTTGCTTTATGATTGCATTTCCTTTGGAAGACAAAGCCAGCATTTTCAATGACTTTGCGTAAGTGGGTCAAACAGAACGAAACAAGAAGGGGACTCCATTTTGTGTAATTGCGGTCACAAATTGTTGTTATCTGTAAGAGGATTTATTCAAAATTAAAAATGCATAAAGTTTTAAAGGTAAAAATCGAACATAGAAAGTACAGTTGTTTCGTTGTAATAAAATTTCTTTGTAATTAAATTTGTTATTTCAATATCAATACAGAATGTAAAAGTTAAATCAAAACAAGTAAATTTATAGCGAATAGATCGATCCCTATTGTTAATGCGACAATTTCACTTAATATGATCTAACTTATTTAAAACCCACTTTTTCATGGCTGATCAAAATGTCGATTGAATAATTTCTGGCTCTATTGGTTCTTATAGCTGCCGGTTGAAAACTTGTTGTCAATGTAAATTTAGAAAACTCTTAACAAGGGCACCACAAAGCGGAGCATCCGTATCCGTAAGCATGAAACATTAAATTCTGGAGAAAACATACCCAGGAGAAAGCATACCCAAGAGAAAACGTACTCAATTTCTAGGGTAAGTTTTTTTTTCAAGAGAAAACCTACCCAAGAAAATACGTACCCAATTGCTATGGTACGTTTTCTCCAAGAGAAAGTTACGTTTTCTCCAGCTATAGAAATCATAAATTAGAGTGTTAATAAATATTCTGGGATGCAAAAAAAAAAAAATATACAATAAACATTTCTATCGTTTGTTGCTATTGTTTTGTATACATAATCACGTTCAGTTATTAATTAGACAATATTTGTGTTAACACACGCACAAACATCGCATGGGCAGTATAACTTGTCGGCAATTAATCAATCGATATAAATGAACTCGTTAAAAATATAGGCGTTATAGTTTTTATTGCAATGTATAAATAAAGAACTTAATGGTGAGTATCTCAAGAAGTCGAAAAGCAAAAATGATTTAATGACTAGAATAGTATATTGAAGCTTTTTTTTAAATCTTGACCAAACTTTGAAAGTCTCAAAAGCCTGGTAACACTATGAATTACTTATACTTAAATAAAACTACTTCTAACAAACATGGTATATTTATAAACTATTTAACAACAATGTAATCAAATATAAAATAATTAAAAGACTCACAAATGTCGTACTTTGTTTGTATTCTCATCCTAAACATTAAAATTTATACATTTTGAGCTCAAACTATGTCCAAGTCCTTTAAATAATATTCAACCGATACATATATAAGAATTACCATACGGGATATTATTATATATTATTAATAAAATTCACATTATTCATCAAATCCTATAAATTTTCAACCTATAGTATATAATCCTTTACGCTATCTATATTATTGTGTATAAATTTATAAATAAAACTCACATATTCCTCTATCTATGCATTAAATTAGTATATAAAAACTACATGTACATGTATAAAACATTCCGTTATGATTTGTATAGGGTACTGTATGAAACATTCTGTTATGATTTTTATAGGGTACGGTTTTCTTGGAGAAAACGTAACTGGGTACGTTTTCTATTGGGTACGTTTTCTCCTGGGTACGTTTTCTCCTGATACCAAAACATTGTGGGGGGCAATGCATTATTTAATTGAAAATACCACATATGCATCTTCTTAAAACCACTTACATTACACATTAATATGATACAATGCTGAATATGTTGTTCATTTTTGTATATATACTGTGTCCGAATTCCTTATTAATTGCTTTCTTAACTTATCACTTAAAATTAGATAAAAATCAGCTGAATTTTTAAAAGAGCGGAAAGGGATAAAAAATCATAACCGAAACGGATGATATGTATACATGTACGTGGCCTTAATAAATTATTCTTCTTGTTGCAGCTGACTGAAAAAAAAAATTATTTCAAACCAGTGGGAATGCAGTTCGTAGTATCTATGAATTTTGTTCTTTATGTCCAACTTCACTTTAACCCCCCCCCCCCCCCCCCCCCCATTCCATTTCACCGTTTTATGCATACATCATTTATTCACTTTGACGTAGAACACAATATGTTCATTGTTTACAAATTAATGTGTATGGGTTACTACCGATCTGTCGGGGTATAAAAATGTATGAAATTAAAAAACGCATATTTATTTGCATATTTTAAACCAAAGTTGTTAGATCCAGAGTATTTGACCGATGGTTAGCTCGCCCTTTACTTTCCGTCAACACGATGTTAATTCGTCAACCCCTTTTCCTGGGCACCCCGTTCCATCAAAAGATCGCATTAAATTGTTTTATTTTATTTATGAACTTTTTTATAATAACCAGAGATGTCCCATCCAAGGTATCTGCCCACAATGCATGATGAACTCGTCCTACACTTTTCGTTAATTAGTCAACCCGCGTTCTTGGTTACCCCGTTCTGGAAAGTTATATCTCATTCTCTCACCAGAGGTCGTGCTTCGCAAGCGAATGAGCTCCATCCATCAAAACTAAAATCGCGCATTCAGGGAACGAATTGCCTTGTTTTATTTATTCAACAGTTGTCAACTTGTAACTTCTATGAGTACTCTAAGTAAGTTCCCAGTAAATATCTTCACTCATTACGTAATCTTTCAATATCATTTGATTGTAAGTATTTATTTTGATGCTAACTCCCACTGACTTGGTTCCGCCAAAGTGTGTCCACCACCTTACTCTCATTTTTGCTATTTCGGGCTGGTTTATCAAAAATGAAAGTAGGTTTTTAATTAATTTTACAATAATTACTTATCAGTTAAAATTCAATTATATCTTACGGACATCATCTCACACGTGTTGATATACCAAAGATGTAAGCAGTTACTCTGGTGCATGCATTTTATAGGTTATTGGGAAAATGTCTTAATTTATAAGTATATATTACATATATACAGCAATTAACATGAAATAAATTCGTGGTGAAAAATGTTCTCGGTATTCGTCAAATTACTTCTAATTATTGGACCTGTTCCACTTTTATTCGGGAAATATAGCCCAAAATTCGGCTCAGACGACTGCTTGTTCTGATAAAAGGTTAGTGAACTTAATATCCTGCCCGCTGCAAATTTGGACATCCTTCTAACTCCCCATTCCTAAAAAACAGCTTGTTTCTTACCTTTATAAGGCCTAAAGGCAACAAAATACCATGTTGTGGACTAAAAATGTTTACGTTCACTTTTGTACCGTAAATATCTTTTGTCAAGTCGTACATAAAATTTCTATTGATTCAGCAAAACTAAAGAGAGTTTTAAAGCCCATTTATGCATGTCAGAGTTAAGATGATGTAAGGGTACCAAGTGAAGTGTCATTCTGATACATAAATCAGTGATTAGAAAAATGTTTCTGTACTGGACAGATATTTTTTTCTTGATTTAAATAAGAAGTTGGCAGGTTGTGTTAATAAATGTTTCTAATTTAATGTAGCATTATTATAGACTTGTAAACGTTTTAGACAGCTTGATCAGTGGTTCTGAAGTGTCAATAATAAAGTATCAATATAAATTAAGGTTTTTTTTTTTTTTTACATTGTGTCCTCACTGTTAAAACAAGCAGAGCATGTCACTGCAATTTGACACAATTCTGTTTCAAGAGACTGCTTTCGCATTGGGATTGCTTCATTGCAGGCACAGTGTCTGATTCCTATTTTCGAGGAATATGAATAATAATACTGAGCTTGTACAATGCAACGTTTACTTTATTGTACAGTCTATGAGAGGGTTTTGTTTGGAGGGGGTGTTTATTTTTAAACTTAAGCCCAGTTCAACCGTTGATATATAGAGGGGGTGTTTAGTTTATGTTTGCGTAGGTTACAAAGATGAACATTGCGTTTACCCAACTTAAAACGTCTTGCGATGAACTATTGTTTTACTTGAACATATAACATAAGTGCAGTTCAAATACTTTGTGCACGTTCATTTTTTTCTGAAATTTCTGTAATTGTTAACATTGAAGTTTTTTGTATGCAGTTCCTAGTAAGAGCACTACACTTTACGCGTATTATATTGAGCTGTGATTTTTTAAACATGAAATAAATTCAAGATTTTTTTTTTTATTTTCATGAATGAAATTCAGGATTTCAATTAGAGAGGAACAAAATACCCTTTTGAATGTTTCTTTCTTTAGCACAATATAAATTATATCTTAAAATGTCGATTAAGGATAGACATCATACCCTTTCAAAAGGTTTCCCATGCTCTAGCAAATAGTCTAAAATATTTTATTTATAAACAAGGAGTGTCAGGCGACCTTGACTAAATGCCAAAAAAAAAACCCGAAGCAATAAAAAAACAATTAGTGCGCCATCTAAACCAGCACACACTGAACATGGTTTAGATTTTAAATTTATCTCTTAGGAGCTAAAGTGCAGTTAAGATGTTTTGATATTAATATATTTCACATTATACCTTGCCGAAGGGGGCATGTAAGTTCCGTGTATTCTGAATTTTGATTTATGATTTCTCTTTTAAAAAAACACATCATAATAATTCTTCATGCATGGATGATCAATTAAAACAAAGATGTCTTAATCTTGACGTCTTACTAAAGCAAATTACCATTAATCGATTAATACTGGGATAGTAGAATCCTATCTATTCAGTTATTATACTTCCGTGTTGTATCTAAGATGAAATAATGTTTAAGGGTCCTCGACACCCCATGATTTTTTCTCTTTTTGATGACAATACGTCACAACATAGCCATTTTTACTCACTGTGAAATGTTTATGTTACCAAACTTGGATGTTTATATTTGTAGCGAAATGGATATAACTTTGGTATACTAATTTGTAGGTCCCTAGTTCGAATATAGCAAGAACTTTTATTTGTTTTTTTTTATGAAAAGCTGTACATTTTTAAAAGATGATTTTATCCCAAAACTGAACTTTTTCCGCAATTTTTAAGTCGAATAAATGCTTGAATCCTTAAGGAATATTGGACTTGTAATCAAACCTTTTCCATAGGGCGTGGAGAACTTGCAAGGAGTATCGGGGAAAATGTTCCAAACATACAATTTTCTTTAATTTTTTCCAATGAAAGATCAGCTTACAATTATGTGTAAATTATGTCCCAAATATTAAGGAAACTGATATGATAGTTATAATCAGTTTACCGCGCTGAAATTTTGATTTTGTATCCTAATCATTCGCGCATTTTTATATACTATGATTATATAGGGTAAATGATTTTTTCTTAATTTTTGGCAAAAAGGGAACTCTATAAATCATTTTTGGTCAATCGTAAACGAAATTGACCGGATGCTCCGGTAGTTTTTATGCTTACTGCCCTCAAGGTTGATCGCATATTCCTGTCTTCTAAGAGCTATTTTACATAATTGTTATGTGATTTACTGTGTCTTTAAACTTAACTCTGAATTTACGTTTTTTCTTTGATTTGTGTGCAATACTCTGCGAAGAACGGCCACAATTTTAGACCCGCGACTGACCTTAAATGAATACGCAGGTATGTATTCAGTACATACAGTTGTATGTCATTTTATCAGCAAGCCTTCATTGGTTGAGAGACATGAAACGCCGTATCATCACTGCTGAAAAAAACCTCATTCAAACCATCAGCCAAGCTTAATTAAAACATTTTGTATTTTATAATACAGTTGATACATTTAAAACTGTGCCAGATAATTATGCCAGTGCCAAGATGCTTTTTCTTAAAAATTCATATATATCAAATGATAGAACATTGTCTAGAGAGTATGTAACCACTTGTTTTTAGTGCGTCTAACCTGACAGGTGAAATATTTATGTCTTCCAAACGAAGTTTGGAGACTTGTTGTTTTTGTGCGTTTCTTCTTCTTTTTCTTCTTCTTCTTCTTCTTTCTCGCTCTGAACTTGTCCAGCGCCTTTCTCAGAGATGGCTGAACAGAATAATTGTACAAAACTCTAGGATATGATAGGCCTGCATATCTAGTTGTGCACACTGGTTTGATTTTTTTCATTGGGGGTTGGCCAACCACTTTTTTTAGGGGGGGGGGGGGGTCAAATTGGTGTGAGGTCTAACATTGAACCGTATGTGAAAACCGTAGACTCTATTGTTAATGGTTACAACTTGAAATCGTTTTCAAGCTGATTAGTCTATTTGCTTTCGGAATTTTGAAACTTGACGGTGGATTTCGAGAATATCAGTAAGATCCAGATCAAGGTTGATCGCATTCTTTAGAATGTGGCGTAGATCCTGGGTTACTACTGAACTACTGAGTTAATTTTAACGTAATTTAGAATAAGCCATCCTTATGGAAAGGAAAATATAAATTGCAAAAAGTAAGGGTTAATTATGTTCCAAATTTGAGCTAATTACGAAAATACTAATAAAGCGGGTTCGCTACTCCATATCTCGTAGACTGACAATTTCGTTCGATATGGACTGGTCCTCTGACAGGCATTGCCAGTCAATCAACCAGTCTATCGTACGATGGAGACAGAGGTCCAGTCTACCGTATCTCGAGGTTTTTTGTTCGAAGCAGCTGTTTTGGATGCATGTTGTCAATCTTACAAAGATCATTATGTTTGTTGTGCAACAGTTCACGTGCAAATATAATCTATGAAACATGGAAGATATATTGGTGAAGTAAATTGAGGTTAAGTATTTCAACGCGTTTTCATTTTCACTTATGACGGTGGATTTAGATTATTTTGATTTTCATTTCATTTTGCTTTTTAACTCGGAGGACGATTGCCTGTATTCAGTATTCTGGTATTTGGAATTTTTACGTAAAGAATCAAACATAGACTTCGATAAATAGTCAGTTGATTGTTTACCTGCGAAAATAATAAAATCTGATGCATTAACAACGTATTTATAAAAGACATTTCATTCACATTGGTAATTCGGTATGATCTCTGAGCAATCGTTGGGGTCGCAATAGTGATTAATTCAATGTGTTTTGTTAACAGGCCTAGCATTTTCTCGAGTACATTCATTTTAAACAGACATAATTTTCGTTGATGGAAAATGTATATACATGTATGATTTTAAAAATAAATTTTGCTCTTTCTGATAAAGTGCATTTCCCCTCTGTTTTTATTGTTTATTAATTTCTAATTGAGTATCAAAAAGGACCAAACAAGGGGGCGACTTTGGTTGAAATAATCGATTTTCATCGGTAACTTCGCCGGAATTTCCTTCAAAAGAGAATTTGAAGTAGCCAAGTATTCCGAGTTCATAATTGTGTAAATTAACTCCAAAGACAATAAAACGATGTTTCTGTAATTGAAAAGACGTTTTCACAGCCTCAGTTAAACCCTGTTGTGATTAATCACCTGCGACTATCTTATCTTTAGAGGTTATAAATACGAGTGATGCAAACACATACCGTGCATTGAACATCACAACCGATATAATTTTATTACATTTCGTGTTGGTATTACAATTAGTTGGTAACTTGTAATTAGTTAATAACTCTGCCAAATTAATGCTAAAATAATCATAAACCCATCTGTCTACAGTTATCTTAAGAATTAAAAAGATCCTCTACCTAACTGTTGTAATTGGACTAATGCCTCCAAAATACACAGAAGTGTATAAACTGATTTTGTGTCATTAGGCTAACTCAATTACATAACATTTTATCTATATCATGTATAAATACATTTTAAAAAAATGACATTAAACAAATTGGATAAGTTTTTAAAAGTTGCTTATAATTCTACGACTGACGCTGTTGTTTGTTGATCATTAGTAATGTCTTACTAAACATTAAATAATTGTGTACAAAAAAATCAAAAGTATGATGTGCTATAACTACTTTGTGGGGTCCCTTCTCATTTGATGAATTATATGAAGTCTGCAACAATTTTGGTAGTTTTCAAACGAGTAAATAAAAATGACTTTTAATTAAGCATTGAACGCTCATGTTTGGATGTCGTCGGTCCTGTAACACACCAAGCGGTGCAGACAAATTGAACGTATGTGTATTGTCGCTGTAAAGGCATTATATACGCTCTCAGTCAGGGATATGAAACATACATGGAACAGCCATTTTAACATGTTATTTAGTTCGTTTCCGCGACTAAAAATATAGTGCCAGAAACTTTGTATAGAAAAATCTCTTTTATGAAGGAGTAGATATAATTTAATGATTATTTTTCAAAAGAACATATCAAATTGGTTATGTAAGATTGAACGTTTCATTTAATCTTACATAAATAAATACGCTCAAAACACGTGAAGACGTTATATTTGTGCACATGGCGCATGAATTATCAAAGTGTATTTATAGAAAATTGAACGTCGCAGATTTCCAATGCAAACATAAGGGGAAATACACACTGAATGTAAATATACAGTTTTGACACATTATAATTATGAGGATATCTGCATTACCATTATTTTTAAGAAAATATTGCAGCAGAAAATCATCTTGGTTTGTAGCCATTTGTTGTTTTTGAGGAAAGATGAAAATAATTGATGGGCCTTAATACAAAAGTGATACCTGTATGCCTGGCAATACATTGAACTATATCGCTTTTTAACATATCATGTGACATTTTCCAGTCGAATGTTTTCATCGATCAAGTGAGTAAGGTTATAAAACGTCTCACAAGTTTACACCAAGTATACAATTATTTAAGGAAAGACCAATTAAGTTTTTGACTGTAGCCTTAGCGACTTTTGCCACAGAGTTCAAACACTGGGTACTGGCTTCCAGACTATCTGGCGACCCTCGGTCCGTCAATCTTTATTAACTTTCACATATTAGATAAGAACTGTGAAAATGAAATGTATCTCATCGGCATGGTATATTCATAGAGCTTAGCATCTTAAATAAACACAAACAAAATTATTCACTTAGATGTGGAAAATGAAAATTACACTAATTTAAGCTCAATTTTTTTTTTCATAAATACCAATACACCAAACAAAAAATATTGCAGGTAAACAGTAACCGCCTTTTCCAGTATTTTCATCATATAAACTAGATAGGTATTGCATGACCTCTGAGACAAAATATTAATGAAATATAATGTTGGCATCCTTTAATTGTGTAGATTCCACTTGTTCAAGTTATGATTACACACGATAAGGTAGGCCCACAATGGGTGCTGATTTTTAAAACTGATATACGTCTTAGAAAATATATGAATTTTCTTTTTATCTTTATAGAGCTAATACTGTTCACATATGTGCTAAAACTACAGGAAATAATATACCGGTGTTATATATAATTTGTATAATAAATCCAGAGGTGCTCGAATGAAAGTTCACGAGACTTTCCCGAGATTTGTTCAGTTCCTGTGGAATTTCGAGCGGAAGTATGAGTGTTCTGATAATATTCTCAAAATACGTAAGTTCTGGTCGTTTTTCGTATCATATCTTACTTTGATATATGTTAAAACATGAAAATCTATTTTGATCAATGTCTTATTTCATCATCTAGCGGTTATTTAAAGTAAATGATAATATACAGAAAAGAGTTATCTTTCGTGTTCAACCACTCTACACGTGGTTAAAAATATAAACATTGGGTTGCTTGATAAAATCATAGCCATGTTTGATGCTTTGGTGTGCAATACCATGCTTTTAAAAAGAAAAAAAAAACATAATATATCGAGCCATTCTCAAGGAACATTTCTCATAAAATAGTATAGTCTGTTTAACTATTGATGTTATTACTAGGTCAGGCGCGGATCCTAAATTAATTCATATTGGGGGTCGCTACTAAGCATGTTAATTGTTGCAACATCCAAAAATAGTTATATTTTCTATTGTCACATTTATTTCTAGAACTCATTTTATCTACCAATTAATGAAGATAAAGTTGAAATTCAATACACGTCTAGCTTTTATATTAGACTACAAGTACATAGATTCTATGAAATAGACTATAACCACGAGACAAGATTTTTACTGCGAAACTGAAGGGGTCAAATAGAGCCATATGGTCTAAATTTAAATGACAATAACATTCGAATGTATTTAACTATTTAAATATAACTATTTTTGGATGTTGCAACAATTAACATGCTTAGTAGCGACCCCCCCCCCCCCCCCCCCCCCCCCCCCCCCCCCCCCATGGATTAATATCGGATCCGCGCCTGACCTATTAATAACATCAATAGTGAAACAGACTATACTATTTTATGTGGAATGTTCCTTGAGAACGGCTGGTTTTGATACCAAAGTAAATTTAAATCAACTAACGCAGAGTCTAGAATCGGTATATACGCTACGTGATGGTCATGCCTCAATGCATTTGCTTTCCAAAATAGAGCTGCGTTGTCATGCGAATACATATCGCGCACCCGAGTATATTGATCCAGTACAATTCCCAACACCTGAGATACGACTATTTACGAGGAATTGAGCTACCAGGAAGAGACATGGCCTCGCCAACTAGTTCACAAGTAAGCAATGTAATTCAACGCACGCAAAACATTTGATAAAATCCATGTTCCTACAGTTATAATAATACGCAGGTGCCACGTTCTGACTCGTGCAGCCATGAAATCAAAACATCTTAGTCAATGAGACGTTTGCAGATTACAAGCGTTTGTAGAATTCTGATCAGGGAGCAGTAATTATTTCTTCAAAATGAAAGTGGGAAAAGAACATAACAAACGGGCGGATCATATTTCCCCCGTAAAGAATCGTTTTGGAGACTTTGAACTCTTTGGGGAAAATTGAATAAAAATACATAAAGTAAACAATTTCCTTATGACTGAAATCCCACTTCTTTATCACATAAAATTTATTCATGCGGGGATCTTGAGGGAGAGGGTTCCAGACAGACACCCCCCCCCCCAATAAAAAAAACAAAAAAAAAAAAAACATTAAAATTAAGCTGTGGTGCATGTGAATTGAATTTTATTTTTAAATATTCTTACAAACAAGAATTAACATAACTGAAACATTGGGCCTAAACTGCCATATTTTTTGACTGCAATAAAATGGTGTACAGTCTCTACAATGATGACTGTGGGAGGCACAGAGGGAACAGAAATATGACAAATTATTTTTTTAAAAGAAGAGTAAACTGCTTTGAAATCTTCACAGTTTTGAACAATGACAGGCCTAATACTTCTTCAAATAATCATAAAAACATACATGTAGTTATGTTTATATACATGTAAATTTGGATATCAAAACTTATTATTCCAGGGGATTATCATTCTGCTAATTCTGATGACTCTGAATAAATATTGAATGAAATCATATATTCTCACTTTTTTTCTGCTCTGCATCTTAGCTAAAAGGATTCGTGTTCCTGGATTTCTTTCCCCAGAAAGATTCATGGCAATTGAATATAAAGAAAGCGATTTTCTTCTGCTCTTTCTGAACTTGGTTTCAGAAACGCCATATGTTGCTCTCATGCAAGCAGCCATAAGTTCTGAAAAAATTATACCTTGTGATAAGTATTTCAGAAATTGAATGTCAATTTGTAAAGTATACAGTGTACTTGGATATATAAAGTATATGCATGTACATGACTCTGCATATAATGTACCTTAAGATATAAGTATATTCACATAAATGTTGTTGTAGTTCTGAAAAGCACACAGAGAAGACCCATGCCAAATGATTTACTATAGATGAATGATCTAATGTGACAGAATTTCTAATGATATGCAATCAAAAATTCAAAAGCTATTAGAAAATCTGACTAATTATGATGTGTCTAAAATTAATTAATGGTATTTTGATTGACAGCTCAACATAAGTATTGCCATAATAGTGATTTCACATTTAAACAAATACATATTCCTATTAAATTATGTTTTTTCTTCACAAATGTTTTATGTTTCTAACCTGGTATATATTTAAAATCTGTTGGTGCTTTCTCCTCATAGGCAACCCACTGTTTGGTCCTCCTGGATACCTGTCCTTTAGCACACACGTCTCCATCCTGTCCAATCAATGGCATCCTTCCAAGACGGTTGTTGTGGTATGATAGGCGTCATAGCCATAAGATTTCTGTTTTGGACAGTAATGAAGGAGTGTATGGCTAAAAAAGTTTTCCACAGCCCATGTTTGTCGACAATTGGTGTAAAATTTCATGCTCCCACACCAATCTCTGTTTGTTACTAACATCCTTAAAAAAAAGGATTAATACATTTAAGTAAGTCAGATCAAATAAACACAATGGCATATATGCATAAACCTTTATTGCATGAAATAAGAAGCAAGCAAAGTTATGTAGACTTACCGGTACATGAAAGTGGGCAATCAATGAAAGTGGGCAATCAATATGCACATAAACGTTTTGAATGTTGAAAAAACAAATGAACTAACCGTAGATTTTTGAAAACCACCGAGTCTCAATTGCTGCATTCGGCCTCATGTTCCTCAGAATGTCGACAACTAAAGTGATTAAATTGTAAATTAAGTGCAATTATTTTTTATCAATGTTTTCAATCCTTTACTGAATGAAATGGTGTCAGAAAAGACAGTACCGATCAGACCCAACCTACCAGAAAGTAAACTCCAACTAAACCCTGGGTTTACTTTCGGGGTTTATTCCGGGTTTACTCGGAGTTTACTAGAGCAGACCCAGAGTTAACCCTGAGTAAACCCAAAGTAAACCCAGGGTGGTCTGACAGAGAGTAAACCCCGATAAGAAATATACCCCTGAAAGCAGGCGCTATATGTGTATTTAGAATATACAAGGGGTGGGGCTTACAGGTGGTAAGATAAGAAAGATAAACGACAGATCTGCTTCACACTTCAGTGCGGAAATTGGATCCTAAAAGCATTACCAGAGTAAACCCAGAGTGGACTTAAAGTAAACCCAGAGTGGACACAAATATTTAAAAGCAAACCCCAGGTAAACCCAAAATAAACTTAGAAAGTGAACCCGGAGATTCGTTGGGGTCTACTCTGTTGTTAGCTTGGGTCTGATTGGCACTGTCAATAAATATTCTAAATCATATTTACCGTCCACCTGACCACACATGTTTATTGTTGATATGGTGCAGGATCCCCATCCATCTCTTCAACAGACGCTCGACACTGCTTTCACAAGTACTGCAGCACTACCAGAAATGATTTACAATAGGCCGTATCCATTGAAACAATCCTCTGCATCCTGGTTTCTTGGGAATATCAGAAAGAGCTGTTGTGAGCTTCTTTGCCTTATGCCAAATGTCCAAGCTGTGCTGCAGGTGCTTGTATGGTTCTGATTCTACAAATAATTTTATTTATAGAAATAGTAATTACTGAAAATGTGAATACCAGTACACAATTGTCAATTAACATATGATTTCATTATTGGTCCTAGAATCATGCAATGCAGTTCAACATCACCCTCGGGGCTGAAATGAAAATTGTAGTGTCATATTATTTACTGGGGTATATAATTGATAGTGAGTAAATGTCAAAACATTTAAAATAATTTCAAAGACACGTGCAAGCTATTCAATGATCGAGGGATCTAAATGTTGAGTAGCAGTCATTCTTTTGATTTTATGATTGCATACATACATATACATTATTTTATGTTTTAATATTATTTGCTGATGTTCCTAATGTTTCCCTGAATACGTCAGTAGAATTTTCAAGTAAGTGATGCATGACATTTTGACAATAGCTAGGTGTGACGGTCAGACCTGTTCGAATACCGGCGCCAGACAGCTCAGTTGGTAGAGCACCCGACTAGAGATTTAGGGGGCCTGGGTTCGAATCCCAGTCTGGTCCGTCATTATTTCTCCCATCCCGTTACATAGACATAATAAATTAACTGTAGTTGCATGTATAATTGAGTAAGACAGATAAAGTATTGGCAATCCTATTGATAAAATCAACCTTTTGTCACACAGATGTATACTTACTCATCAAAGAAATTATGTTTCTACTAGCATCAGAAATAATTTCCCATATAACAATAGGAGAGTTAGTAAGAAGATGTTGTAGTCCTCTGTCAATGAGAAGCCTTTCCATCTTAAAACTGTGCCTGTCAACTTCCCTGGAATCCCCCACTTCCATGTGAATTATGGCCTTCGTGTTAGAATCCATAAATACTGCCGTTGATCTATTTGCACAAAATCCTTAAAGCATAATCATGGAAACATTTGTTTTGGATTTAAAATTCACCATTTGTAATAATGCTAAAGGATGGACGGAAGTTGACATAATTGCGTCATACTTTGGGTAATTCCTTTAAAATATATCACTGATACGAATATTCAAAAGGTGTCGATTTTGAATTTGATCAACATACAAGTTAAAATTAAGAAAGTGGATAATATAACTGTCAACTATAACTTTTATCACCCAAAGTTTATATAAACATGTTTATAGATGCATATATTTTGAATTATTGACACAAACACACGGTGCAGGGAAATCTCATTTGCATAAATGTGACAACTTCCGTCCACCCTTTAGCCTTTTGTCGCATATCTAAGGCAGTAGATGCAGATTGAGGGTCGATTTTTATTAATTACAGGTGTGACGCGTTGTTTTGTATGAATCGGTTGTAAGCTTAGATGTTCAATGACCAATAGGGAGACGGAGAGGGTCGCAGAATAACTTTACCGATGAGTTTCAAGCGAAACTTCCACCTGATGTGACAGTTTGAATTAAATTTAAGATGGCGACGATGGGTACCTTGTCTATTATTTAGTATAGGGTATTTATTTTTATTATGAGAAAAAATTGTAACGTCAGGTGCCTGTGAACACAGTTTCTAAAAAAGTAAAAAGGTACAACAGGGGTAATACTATAAGAGTTTGGAGAAGAATTTACAGTTTTAAATATTTACCAGGTGAGTCAAATCGTACAAACCTCCCAACTTCTTGTACACAACTGAGACGTG
This sequence comes from Magallana nippona, assembly GCA_033439105.1. Classification (NCBI taxonomy): domain Eukaryota; kingdom Metazoa; phylum Mollusca; class Bivalvia; order Ostreida; family Ostreidae; genus Magallana; species Magallana nippona. The sequence continues at coordinate 16,932,661 of CM065919.1, read as the reverse complement.
ATTCTGGAACTTCTCCTCTATTGCAGTCTGTAAAAAAAGCATGTAATTTTTTTTTTTTTTTTTTGTTTATCTGTTTAGATGTATAATTTTATTTTATAAACTTCAAGATAAATACTAAAATTATTATACTGGTAGTTTATATTTACCCTATACTGAAGTTGCATCTTGTAAAATTGGCGGGAAGATCCAACAACAAGGTTTATAAATTTGGCACCTAGGGCGAATTTTTCCCAAGAAGCACCTAAATATAGTATGTTAAATAATATGCAGAAATAACAGTGAAGAAAACAGATATTATCCATAAAGTAATCAAGGACACCCTGACAGACAGATGCTCTGTGCATATTCTTTATTTACCAAAGGAGCCATGCGGGTCATAGGTATACAACACACACAATTAACAGGAGAATGGCGGAGGATTCTACATGGTTTATATATCAGATGGGCTAACAGTGTACAATATTATTAATATATATTATAAATGTAAATATACGTAAGACAGATATCATAAGGAATTAACATATTAAATTCTCTCTTAGCTTCGAACATTTCAACAAATATTGACAAAGTTTCTGAATAGATTTCAAGTTATCACAAGTAAACAACAGTTAACTGTATATAATGGCCTGTCTGATTTATGCATGCATCTTCAAATACAGTAATAAACACATCCATTAGGAAATTAGAAATTGTAATGGTAAATAATGGTTATTAGATCCTTTTTCCTAACACAAATCTCAAATGAAATCAATGTCAAAATATATTATCTTCATTTTAAAACACAATCAAGAACATATACATAATAACATTAATTAGCTTCCTACCTGTGAGAAGCACCATGAGTTGCAGTAAAATACTTCTGCTTCCATAAAATGGTGTGGAAATCTATTTTTCATGGATGGCCATTCTGAAAAAAATATACATAAGGATATACATGTACATGTAGTGTCTGAACATAAATAATTAGACAACATTTATTCATAGAGTAAAAAATTAATCATCAAAACCCCTTAACCACGAAAAATATGAAAACTATCAAGTCACATAAGAGTATTTCAAGTATTACATGAAATATGTTATGTTGACTTCTCCCTAATTAGAAAAAAATAGTTTCATACCGTATTTTTGGGGTTTTATAGTTTTATATAAAGAAAGTGTTATATACAACAACTAGATATAATCATTCATTGATATATTTTGTATCAGAGTGCAAACAGCATTAAAGAAATGGGTATGACTTCAGTTAATGTGATCAACAAATATTATAATTTTATCAGTAAGGAGTATTATGTAATCTTACACAGCAAAGGAATTTGTACTTCACTCCTGCTGGTATCTTTTCTCTTTCAACAACTGTTGACGGGTCTATGGACTCCCCACACTGCTCACACAATGTCCTCTTGATGAGACTCACAAGGGCATCCTCACCAACAACAAATCTCCTCTCCCTCAGAAGAGAGTATTCATCTTCATAGTTTTCTCTAGAAATATTGATACAATTTTACATAATGGTATGTAACTTATGGTATTTTAGTATAAAACATGTACTAATATACAACTTACTGAATTATGTTATAATGGGTTTAATTATGGTCATTATAGTATGCATTGTAGCATTATAAATATTAAATATGCAAACCAATATGAAGTACATACGAATGCTAAGTCTGGGTTATTACATCATCTATATTTGTGCATTGATACATATTAGTAGTTTATACCGTGTCTCATTCCTAATTTTATTTCCATCTTCATACTCCTCATCCTCATTCTCCTCTTCTAATGATTCCTCATCACCAAATATCTCTCTTATCAATTCATTGACTTCTAGTATGATACACTTCTAGCGAAGTAAAGCCAACGTATTTTCTGTTCATAAATTGAAAATGGTTTTGTGTCAAGATAAGTACTTTTTTAAAATCTTAAGATTTTGTACATTTAACTTTAATCTATCAAAGGACATGAAGTATCACATGATATATACTAACTGAAATATAATGCCAAGATATTGGGAGGTAACATTCTTCATTTTTTTTAAAGATGCATTCATTATTATTCAAATTCATGTAAAATTTCGTTTTCAAAAACTCATAACTCCGTATGAAGGAATGTAACAATATCATTTATGCTTTGTTTGACTGTAAATGTATGTACAAGTAACTTATGATATTGCTAACGTAGAAAAAAAAAGATTTTTCTAAAGTTGATACACTTCGATAAAAAGTAATTTAGAAAAGGAAAAGAAAAACAATTTAAGCAGTAAGTACAAATACACATTTTTTAAAGAAAAATAGAATACTAACTTTGTATATGCACAAAATATAAAAACGATTGCAAAAAAATATATTAGATTATCAATTTTGTTTTAAAAAGTATCTTAAACATTTCACCCGTATATAAAGTTGATTTGACACGTGATCAAATCCGTACCAACATTATATATCAAAGATAAACAATAACCAATTGAACAAAAAGTCGACAATGCATTCCTTCCAAAATAAAGGCGTAGGGGACGATATAAGTGACGATACACCAACATTATCGTCGTCGTGTACTTTAAAGATTTTTTTAAGCTGGGCTTTTTCACGTTTTTCATCTTAAAAAATATATTAAAATGATTCTTCAAATGTATCTTAAGATAATGATGACAATGGCGTTGTTCTTCTTCTGTTGAATATAAAAACCGCAAGGGTCGATAAAACTGATGGTAACACAACATTATCACCAAAGACATTCAAATATAACATTAAATTGCGGTCAATTATCTCTTAAGGGATTAAAATTGGGTCTTACTTACAAATGAAATGATCTTAATTGAAGACATTAATCAGTTCGGTTTCTATGCATGTATATTTGTCTAATCTGAATATCAAACCATCCACAGGACAAACAGTTAAGCCTTTCTTCTAAGAATTGCATTACATTTTGAACAACCAATTGGGCTACTCGCAACTGAAAGCACTTAAAAGTGAAATGCATATTCGCACCACATTTTTGTATGTACATGTATACACGAATACAAATGTTGTTTTTTATGATTAACGAAGTTGCGTTAAATTAATTAACGAAAACGCTTCATCAAGTAAGCAGCATTTATTATGACTGTGGTTTGTATTTCTATCTTACCATAAAAACACATCCGTTGAAATATTCTTTATCTTATTTTAAAATGCATATTATTGTCGTTTTGTTATACATGTACCTGCATGAGTAAGTATGAACACACCACACAAGTAATATGTTGTATTTATTGATAACAGTTTACATCAAATGCAAATGGTTGTCGGTAAACATGTAGGTGTTGTGAATATAAAATATATGAATTACTGAAATCAGGATGACTAAATTATGACTTTAGAGGTAAAACATTAATTTGACATCTTTGTCAAGGACAACTATTACTTTTTAAACTTGGCTATACGTTATCAACTCCTTTTGAAAAAAAATAAATTCATTAGCAGCAAAAGAGTGTCAAACTCTGCTCATAACAGGTGAGTTATATCTATATAAACCAGCAAACGTATTTAGAATACAATTTTGCAAACTATACATTTCTTTGTGGACTGAAAAGGACTTAAAAGATGTGATTAAAAGAAATGTTCTTAACAAAGATGAAAGATAATATTGATAACGAAGATGTCAAAGAGGTCATTTAAACAGGTCATTTCAAACAGGTCATTTAGAACAGAACGAAAGAAAAGCTAACTTAAAGGTGGAGCGATTTATAGAAATGTGTGCACTGCTGATAAAATAGTTTTGACTCACTGTCTATTTTCTATAAATCATATAAATAGCTATTGCCACATTTTCTGATAATTTTTAAAATCCGTAGTAAATTGTTACATTTCCTCTTCGAAATATTAAATAAGGAAAATCAATTTGTTTTATATTTAATGAATATAACAAGTAGCTGCCATTTAGAAACAATAAAAATATCAATCATGATAAATTAATAAATGTATACGAATGTCACATACAAAAGAACATATATCAATTGGATATTGCATTTAAATGTGTATTGTCTGAGGATTCATTAAGTTCATGACATACGTCTTGTAAACAAGTATGCATTCCCTTGTCCAACAAAATAGTTTTTACTTCGAGGCCTTCTTCGACACTTCCGATTGCAATTTCTACAAGAAAAAGAAAACATGAATAAAAATGTTAAATATTATACAGCATCAATCTTCATTGGTTTCAAATGAACACTCATTGACTTTTCCCCTCAAGTGAAACGTGATTAAAAATATATACACGTACCTGATTGTTTAACTTTTGAATCTTTGTAAAACTGCTTCTTTAAGAAAAAAAAACAAGATTTTGAAGTAATAATGTCAATGAAGAATGTTAAAGTAATCCATCAATATTTAACGCAAAACGAGGCATTGATATACATGTAGTTAAATAAAATACTTACTTTTAAAACGAGTATTTTTTTATAAGCGCATGGTCGTTTTTTAACTATGAAGGCAACCACTATAGCAGCTAGACCAACGACACAAATAATGATGATTATACTAAAAAAGACAAAACAAAAAATTAAAAAAGAAATTAGTTGTAAATTAATTAAATGTATAAAACTAGTCTTATATAATTCAGACTTTCTTTAGCATATCATTTAAAATATTTTGCATGTAATTATTGATTTTACTTACATATGACTATTTGGGGTTTCAGTATTTTGAAATGCACTTGCTGAGTCCCCATTGTGAGTTGTTTGTGATGTTTGTGATGTCTTTACAGTTTTGACATACTCATAACATTCTTGATCTGTAAAATATATTTTTTTACTTGTGTTTCATGACTTTTTGTTGAATACTGTTAATTCTTGTATAAAGATAATAACAATATTCATTTTTATTATTTAGATATAGTCCCATAAATTAATCATGTAGTTTTAAACTTAAACTTACATTTGTAGCCTTCATTCGAAAAGTAATGGGGCGGACATTTTTTGCATTGTACATTGTAGTTGCGTTGAATTCTTCTACCTCCGTAGTTATATTCAACGCAAACATTTCCTGCATGAACCAATCAATGAGTAAAATAATGATTTAAAAGAAAACTGAACAAAACTGGTTAGAAATTATGAACGTTCAAACTGATAGATTGATATACAGTCATTTAATAATATACCAGCAATCTTACCAACAATCGTCAAACTTGGAGCACAAACTTCAATTGTTTCATTTCCCCATGCATTGATTACACAATGGTACTCAAATGAGTAACCGTTACATGACTGTGACATTTGTTCGCAGCCTTTCCTTGCAGCTGCTTCATTCCACTCCTTGACGTTTTGAGGACATGATTTCACTATTTTAACTGTTACAGCTGAATCGGTGCATTCAGTAGAATTTACGACAACCTGTAAATGACTTTTAAGATATTCAATCTAAATCCTTCAAGACTAAGGAGACAATGGAAAACATGGTTCATTTAAAAAAGACTTTCTTCAAATATCAAATAAAGTATACATGCACATAAAGTAGGAGTCAATTTCAAACTTTCAAATCATAACTTACCTTTGTAAATGCAATAAATGTTGAACAAACGAAAACCAATCTAATAAAATCCATTATTTATGTTTCTTTGTAGGATCAATTGTTATTTAAACAAAAGCATACGTTTACAACAATACTATCAAAGGTGGTTATTTAAAGGATTATATAGCCGCATCAGCATGTTAACACTTCACTGTTTTGATTTTAAATAATTGTTACAGCAAATGCAAGCTATATATATGCAACACAGATCCGTGTAAACTAGATATGGAGACAAAATTTAAAGGTAATTTCCAAAAGGTGGCAATAGAAGGGTATTTTAATACGGGTCAATATTGAGCACAAACACTTTCTTGACATAAAAATTATTTAAAATATATTTCAGATATTGTTAGTTTGCAAAAACGTCTTTAACATAAAAAATTAAAAACTCTGAAGAACAATAGTGTCGAATGTTTATTGCAATATGGACATGTATAACTGTGTAAGCGTGTTTTTTGTTTTTGTTTTCTATTTGCGTGTTTTTTTGAGATAGTTTGCACTTGATATAAAAGATTTGTAACTATATGTTAAATATTTTGCTTTCATGGCATTGTTAAAGTTGATGTGCAAACTTTAAAAGAAGCTGAAAGAGCTAACTACGAATGACGATAAAAGTATAGGAATATATCCGCCTTCTTTTTCAAATATATGTAACATGCATGCGATTTTTGATGAAATTGTTATTCATCAGATATGTATGTTTATGTACCTTATAAAACAAAGAGAATGGGTGAACTATATCTTTGCTACTTATTATTTTTACTATTGTGAGTAAAAGCATGATGACAAACTCTTGAATAATCCTTTGTTTATTCAAATAGAGTTCATTATTCGTGTAAACCTTTTTTGCTAATACAGTATAAAACTTTAATGGATACAGATGTGGTTTATTATCCGATATTTTGTGAACGTTTGCCTACAAATAAAACAAATTGGAAATGGATATCTACAAATAGTTAACGAAGTTTAAATACGGTTTTCAAGAAACGATTCTCGCACGGAAGTCGATCGCTTTCTTGTAGTAATATGTTTCAAGGTCTGTATTAACGATTGTTTTATTATGACTGTCTTATACATGAATTCTTATGTATATAAAAACTGTTCGAATAATTAAAAACAATCAAATAATATTGTGTTATGAAAACAATTTATGTTCGTCTGCTAAGTACATTTGTTTAATCATGATGTTTATGTTTGTCTCCAAATGTTGCAATTCTTAACAAAAAACCCGAAACCCATGTGATGACTTATTCGACCCTTCCCTCTGTTATTGATACTTTAGTTAGTACTAATTTTCTTTCTTGCTCCTCGCATCATTTAGATATTTAAAGGGAAAATACTTATTAGTTAGTACGATACAAAATGAAACAGGTTCATACAACTGATTTCATGGTTCATACAGGTGCTTCCCTCTACTACATACGGTACAGTGACTTTAGATACCAAGTATGATTTATGAATGTACCCAGTGACACATAGAAGTCTCTACATGTAATTGTGTGCATATCGACTGCCGACTCGGGATCGATCTTTTTTTTAATGTAATTTTAATCTTTTAATAGGGTTTTTGTAACGAACTATTATCATTCTTATCACCGACCAGAAGGATGCGTAAATATATTACTTGTACTGATAAATGCATGATTGTACAACTTCAGTAACGAAAATTTGAAATGTGCTTTTGACCACTATACATTTCAAAAGACCAAAGGATATAACCAATTTTCTTCAATACGACTCTTAGTGTTAACGATAAAATATTGTCCCTCATTAGGCCTATTTAATGTATTTTGTATCTGTTGCCAGGATAAACTTGCTGTCCGCTTTGATACATTTGTATTAATATTTTAAAGATCGACGTAATGTTTTGTTTCGAAATTTATTTAAATAGATTAGAGTTGCAATGATCGTATGTGCCCTTATATTTTTTTTAATTTAATAAATTGTTCACTATGACGTTTGCTATATTATTAAAACATTGCCTGAAACAGATAAAATTCCCCATAGTAAAATGAGTCCCTGAATTAGAAGCACAAGCAATGGGTTTTTATAAAGGTTACCTTTAAAGGTGATGTCACATATATTACAGTAGGCGTTGTCACGATAGAGAACATGCTTTAAAGGAACTCCTAACTTTTTAACAATAGCTTGTAAAACGTGTTTGTAATCAATATATAATAATTTGATACTAGCAGTGGAATTGTAGCTCCTGAGATAATTGAGATCTCAGGCTAAAGAGTTTCAGTTTCTTGCTTGAAAAAAAAAATCGACGCACTAGACTTGAATTACATTAAATTGTTATCAACACGTAAATATTGTTTAGATTTAAAAAAAAAAAACCACGCACGGGGAATTTTGATAAATTCGGGCTTTTCTATGACGAATCATTTTAATTTAAAGCAAGATAAAGAGTTGTCCACCATAAACTATAGAGGAAAATATGAGTATATATATTGTTCTTTATTGTTTTTCTATGTCCATCTTATATGATATTCCACAATCATGCTAATGACATAAGCTGGCAAGATTTATTATTCAATAACTTTTGCAGTATAATAGGGTATATGTAATTTAAAAAAAAAAATGTTTATCAACTCTACGATGAAGATCACCTGAGTCACTCAGGTGATCTTTTGTCATTTGTATTCGCCCATTGTCGTCCGTCCCCTGTTAACACATGCATATTATTGTGCGTTGTCCTTTAACAATTTTACATATTTAACTTATTCATTACTACTAGATTGCCCATTGTAACCATTTTTGATGTGAAACATCTCCAGAATAAGAGAGATCAAAATTTAGAAATTATTGACCTTTCTAACCCCGGGGTCGCATGTGAAAAAAAACCCAAAAACCTAAATGCAGCCATCTACCAAATTTGTGAAATTTATGGACACAGGGTCAGAGGTTTAGACTCTAGGGCAGGGCTTATATGATTATTAAATGAACATGTACTAAATCTTATAATAATATACAATCTTCTTTCTGCCTATATACATTTGAGAAAATAATAAATGCATGGTTATGATTTTTATAAAACCATCTACCAAAATTGTGAAATTCATAACCCCTGGGTCAGGGGTGCAGCTCTAAGGTAGTGTTAATATTATACATATATTACATGGCTTCGAGGGCGACATACAAGAATATTTGCCCCGAGATGACAGGAAAGCCCAGAAGTGTTATGTCGCTCGATGCCGAAGGCAAAGGGCGACAAAATATTATCAACGAATGGTCGCGTAACTGCCTATTTTGTTAAAAACATTTTTAAACTTTTTAATTTACATGTACCACAGACAAGTGAAACATCGATGATAAACAATTTGTTGCTCAGCTATTTACTTGACCATCTTCCAGAGGTAACATGTCAGAGGAAGAGATGCTACCTGTGTGTAAAGTGGCTGCGTTGTTTTCAGCTGCAAAATTAAAAATAGTTGCTTTATAAGAGAATTTGTTGTGTCTTTAATATATTTCATCAACAATGTTTTACCTTAAAAATTACATCAATACAAGGATTAAAACTACATACCAAGAATAGAAACTCCAGCTATTGCCTTTGAAATCGATATTGTCATGTCTAACTTATTCTTATCATCAACATGAGCCGAATAACTTCTTTACTACTTTCAGACTGATGGCCAGATATGGAGATGATATGTCGGGCTTCAAATCCTGAGCTATCTAATCTTGTGATATATTGAGCGCAGCCAGTGGTTTGTATTTATTTTTGAAAGTACGGCTTTTTGGAAAGATTCTCCATTTTGTCCCCAAGATTATATTTCCCGACAGCTATTTTTCATACTTCAGTTCCTTTCTTAATGGGTTTGGGTGGGATTGGGTGGAATTTTTCAGGGGATGCTATGTGATGGATGGGTAGAGAAGAAAAGGATGTTGAACCCGATATCAATCAGGTCAATCAAACCCGATTGATTTGTTAAAGCTAACCCGATCAAAAAGTTGTTAGTGTTAAGATTAATGGTTGCTGTTACTTGTATAATGAATTTATCCTTAGGGATAAATTCCATTATAAAAGATAACAGCTAAACACAACCTGGCGATTTGGCCATGGGTTATTTATTTGATCAATGTAAGGTTGTGATTTGTCTCTGAATGTAGCTTTATTTTTACAGGCGCTTTCTGCGTTCTCTAATTTCTTCTGGAAATTGATTGGAAACTCTTACGGTCGATTTTTTTCTCTTATCTTTAGAATTCTTGTCATGATTTTTTTTTTGCCGTAGGTTTGCGAATTGAATAAATACTGGTCTTTGGATCTTTCTATTTGCTTTTGGATTGCATTGTCTGTAGAGTTTGAGGATTCCAACATATTGACTTCAGATTCTTGCATTTTTAGGTCGTGCGCATAAAATATTTGAACTAGAAAGGAAACAGTCTCATTTTGGTTTTCTTTCAGTCCTGTTTCATTGTATTACATTTCATACTTTTAGTTTTCAGATCCATAATTTGGTTGTTCTGAAATTCCACTTTTTGTTCGAGTTTAATGACTATATCTTTTAGAATACTTATTTCAGGTGTCTTTTTTTCATGTTTTGATTCCGAATAGGTGCAATGGCCAATCGTATCGTCGACTTGCGACTGCAATAATCGTAATCGTTCTTCAACTCCGTGTTTACCGTATATGTTCTGCTTAATGCTAACAAGTTCCGTTCTGTGTGACTCGAAATTTATCATAGTCATAAGATTCTCAAGCGTGTTTTGTTTGCTTGATATGCCTTGCATAACATCTTTTCACAATTTAATGTTAATTATATGGCCGTCGAAGCGCTGAACATATTTACTTCAATTTGAGTATTCCAACCCTAAATTCCAAACTAGTCATAGAAAATGATATATGATTAAAATTCGTATAACAAAACATTGTTCGTCACTTTTTTCGACAACATGTAATTTAAAATACAGCCAAGTCGGATATCTGATTACAAGGGGCATGGTCATGATTTTGGTCAACATTCTTTGCAATGCAAACAAAGCTCAGGTCATGTTTTGATTACGTTATTTTCCAGGTTTAGACCTAAAATGAATGTGACAAATGTTAGGAACTGTTTATTTATGTTCAAAACTAATTAGAAGGTAGACAATTCAACTTAATAGAACAAGCAGTTTGAAAAAGAAAGAACTTTTCACGGTATATTGAACCAATGTAAGCAAAAACTTAGTACGAGTCTTGTTTTCATTACAAAGAGTTGTGGACTTTGTGTCTTGCTTATAACTCTACAACTAACACTTAAACTTTGGTATATCATTAGAAATGCCTTACTTTAGCATTGTAAACAATAAAATAGAAAATCAAATTTGACTCAAATCGTGACCATGCCCCTTTAAAGGGAACAATTGGGTAATTCATATTAATATGTATTCTTAGCAAGACAAAAGGATGACAATGGAAATGAAATATATCATAGATGACGAGGTAAAAGGGTACAAACAAATATATTTTAAGCAATAATGTTATACTATACCGTCTTGAAACTTCTTGATTTCAAAATACACGATTTTTGGTATATTATTTTTGATAATGAACTTCAGATTTTTTGTGTTTTTTTTTTGTTGAAAGGAATCAATACGTCTTTTGTATCAGACCGACAATGATTTTGCTGAATATATGAATATAGAAATTGGAGAATGTGCAAGTTTATTTATTTAATTAAAATTAGGTGAACCATTGACAACGTGAAAATATGTTTGTTATTAAAAACGTATGTGAATTGTTTTTAAATAGTTTTATTTCAACCATACAAGCCATGACAGAGAAAGGTATAATTATTTAATCAAGCCGGACCCAATTATGATATGGACAGTAAATAATGTAATAAGAAAATGCTACGTAATATATGTAATAATGATTTACCTTCTAAACATTCGCTCATTATCTATCAAAAATTATAATGAAAATTTGGTAAGTAATCTTGAACTTGCTTTTTATTGACCTTTACAGTCGATAAAGGGAACTAATAAAGATGAAATTTCTTATCAATCTATTATTGGTTATTAAAGGTCATATAAAACGATTTTTAAAGCTATGATTTTCTTTCATAGATATAAAGCCTGGTATGAATAAATATTTCCCATTATAAATCTCCGTAAGAAATTTGTTTTCGTTTCTGTGAATTTTTATGGGTGAAAAATGAAAATGTGTCAAGGAGGATATCTTGGATATTTTCCCTTTTATTGAATTCAACTGTATTTCTCTCACAGGTATGTTTATTTTTATTAAAAGTCATCAAAACCTGATGGAAGCAATAACTTTGGACAGACTATAAATGAAGTAGGGGGTAACCCAGGTGGTTTTAAATGAAATTGAATGATGCGTGATGTGAGTATCAACTTTCGTATATATGATAGTAATGTATGTATAGTATGTATGATAGTTTTCTATGTGATTTAATTAACGATATGTTGGATTGTTAAATCCGAACTTTAAATTAGGCTACGAGGCATAGATAATGCTATTGTTTGAAATATGTTACAGTGTATAAGTATCATCCTTGTACAAGTACTTAATACCAGGTAAGTTATGGTGTATGTATCAATCACAACATTAATTTGAAGTTTTAAGCCTAATTTGTCTGCATTCGAGGCATGCCCTGTAATTTCAATGTATACCCAAAATTGACGTCATCAATTCTTGTGGTGTTTGTCAGACGACAATGTAAACAAACCATAGTTCCATGATCGGTCGAATTTTCAAGTAAAATTAATAATGGTTTTATTTCAAGTATTTGTAATAATTATTGATCTATCGGTCAAAAATACACATTGTGTCATAACTGTCATTGAGGGCATTGAGCCCCCCACAATGCCACCGAAATTCGGACGATATTTCATCATATCGATGATTTTTTCTTCAGCCGCGGTTGGGAGCTTTGGTGGAGCGCCTCAGCCAGTGAGTTTTCACTCCTTCCGCGCAGCGCTGAAACTTTTTTTGACACTTTGCTGTAGGTTGCCCCACTTGAATTTCACCTGGTCAACCGTGCGCCGGTGAACACCCACTGCATTAATGATTTCGGTCACCTCTGCCCATTTTGCATTCTTACGTGAATTTGTAATCAAGTTGCTTTGCTTTGCCTTCAATGCATCTTCATTTTTCTCAACAAAAAAACTCTGTAAAAATGCTGATTTCTGACAGTTACCATTTACTGCTTCTTTCTTGCTTAGTCGCCATTGTCACTGTCAGACGGTGGGGTTAACGCGCGTGCAGACGGCTTTAACGACGAGTTAACTAACTTCGCTCTGTTAACTCCTAGCTAGCTAATAGATACTTAACAATATTTCTAGCAACCGAAAATAAACTCTTAGTTATTTAACTAGCCATTAAAAAATTAACAGCTGGTTACGGTCTTAACTAAGAGTTAATTTAACTGACGTTCGTGCAACCCAGTCCAGGCCTATAAATTTTAGACTTATGGATATGTATAACAGTATTTTAAGAAAATACTCGTTGTAAAATCGAAACACCGCACATACAAGAACACATTTCAAAATCAACACATTTGAAGAAATTTCTTTTCGACTAAAAATAATTAATTAAATGGTTACATAACTGTCAATTAGAAAATTTTGGGCAGAATCTTGCTTATAAGGTGTTTAGAAAAAAAAATCATAATGAATGGCAAATGGGGATCATTTATCTTTGAATTTGACAATTTCATGAAAACTTATTGAAACTAAGCTATATACATGCATATATTTGTATGTACATCTAAGACGAAAATAATTATTTCTCAAGTCTCTTAACTGAATATGTATACGCTATATATATATATATATATATATATATATATATATATATATATATATACATATATATATATATATATATATATATATATATGTGTGTGTGTGTGTGTGTGTGTGTGTGTGTGTGTGTATATATATACTCTTACACCTTTGATTGACCATTGTGGTCTCACCCTACCCACCCTAAGGGTCAATTCCCATGCATACACTATATCAGATCTTATATAATTTAAGTGATCTAACCATGCAGGCCATTATTAAAAACTGTTCAATGATAATTTATTTGAAATATTTTATTTACCTTAGGAGAAATATAATTATGTAATATCCTTAGAACATATTATGTTCCATAAATTTACTTGAGTTTGCCCAGACAGAGCATTTTTTCTTGTGAATACCACATGCACTCTTAACTGCCCCTCATGCCATTGCTGATACATTCAAAATTTGCAACCCAACTTCCTGTTTTCTTTGATCTTGATTCTGAGTGGTCAGTTTATCTGGCAGCGGCCAGTGACCCTGATTTGTAACTGGTTGGAAACGAATTCTAGAATGATGCAAGTCCCTTGTGACCTGTGTATTAACCTATATCTGTTTACACTGCAAAGAAAACTGCTTAGAATAACTGCTTATACTTTTACCTAGGCAGTTTTGAATTGCCACTAAAATCCTTACTGCTTGGAACTGTTTAAAAACTGCCCTATAATTTGAAAACTGCTTAAAAACTGCCTATCTACTGCTAAAATAGGCAGTTTTCTTTGCCATGGGGATCAACAATGTAGTGACTTGCTGTGGTGTGTGTCTTATAATGTTACATATCTTTCTTTCTTTCTTTTTTCTTGTCTATCTGTTTGTCTCTCTTCTTTATATCTCTTTCTTTTTTTCTCTCTCTCCCCATGAATTGTTTGAACAATGTGACCATACATAATATATACATATTGTATGCTGAAGAAATGAATAAAACATATGCATAATGATAAATTTTCGAGAAAGAAAAAAAAAACCTATGATCAATTTTATGATAACAAGCACATTTGGAGGTACAAAATTCCTCTATATTTTTATTTTATTTTTCAAGCACAGTTATAGTATTGTGCTGAGCAGCACGTGTTGCATATCATGGTCTAATCTAAAGATGTTGATTTTAATTGACAAGTGTAGCAAGTGGACTTTAAGTATTATACACCACTTGGTTTGATTCGGTTCGCATCTTGTTATTGTCTATTTTAAAGAACTTTGAATTGTTTATTCAATTCAAAAAACTGAATATTTGAAATACAATAGAATGTATGAAATCATCGTATCTCTATTTCCCTACCTCCTCCAGGCGCGGATCCAGAATTTTTTTCCAGGGGGGGTCGAACCTTTTCAGAAAACCAAACCCAATATATAAAATGTTCACCCTTTTATTTTTCAACTCAAGAACGAAACGCCCTAGATGACCACTCCATCACGTACGGAACTTTTTTTTTGGTTGTAAGCGTCATTTAGCTAAAAAGACTTGACTGAAATAATCTTCGTTTCCCTTGCCTGATAAATGATTGTACTATTTCCTTTTGGTCAATCTCTAATGAATGATGAAGATGCATTAGTGCTAGCCCAGTTAATCTGTCCTCTTGCATAGTACTGCGCATATAACTTTTGATGCGTCTTAATCCAGAAAAGGATCTTTCAGCCTCACATGTTGTGATAGGTAACACACATCCAATGTGCAGAAGAATTTTTACGTTCGGAAAAACGTCCCCATCGACAAAGTTGAAAAGAAAGATCAAATTACAGAGCTTTTCTGAGGTTTCTTTCCTCATGTTAACACAATATCTTTTCCAATCTGCAAGTTCCTTCTCCAAGTCCTTTACAGAAAGACAAGGTAGGTCGCTCTCCCAAAATGTAAGTTCTGAGGTAAGTTTGGACAATTCCTCTTGTGAGAGATTTGTCATATTGATAGGCAACAAAGTGCATATTGAATATGCCACCAGATCTTCTTTCTGAAACCTTGAATTTAATTCACTGAGAAGAAAGTCCAGAAATGGAATGGCCACGACAGATCTATAATAATCTTTGGGATTAGTTGTGGAGACATTTTCCCTGTGTTGTTGCTTTGAGCAAACCCTTGGAATTTTAATCACTATATCAAGGTCATCTGCAATTTGTTTGGCGTCTTCAAAGCAAGACTCAAATTCCGTATCTACCGCTGTACGAATTTCTTTGATTCTATCAACGTGTTCCTCGATTAGCTTACTTGCAGTGAAAATGTCAATATCTCTCTTCTGAAGTTTGAGAGTTAAAGGTTTTATTGTGTCTAGGACGTACCTTACAAACACAAATGTTATCAACACAGAGAAGGACGTCAACAAAGCCAAAAGTCCCTGTGCTGTCACTTTAGTTTGTCTATCCCAAGACCAGTCTTCACTGGTACTTTCATCAAGGTTTTGATTGATAATGTGCTGAAGACATTTGATGACGAACTTGTACATAGTGTAAAACACATCAAAGCAGATATGACGTTCAACCCACCTAGTCTTACAGAGTCCTACTAGTTTCTTTTTGGAAAAATCTACTGACCCGTCATTTTCTATAATATTCTCAAAAAACCCTTGTCTTTTGGGGGAACTGTCATAGAAAATAAACACTGAATTAAGGACATCTATCATATTCCTTACAAGAGGTAATTTGCAGGCTGAAGCAACGCTCAGATTCAACACATGACTCCGACAATGTGTAAACAAAGCTAATTGGTTTAGAGACTTCATTCGTCCCTGACACCCCCGTTTTTCCGATGCCATTGCTGCTGCACCATCGTATGCTTGCCCTCGGATGTTCTCAATTGGAATTGCAAGCGAGCGGAGGATTTCAATGAGTTTATCAGCAATTGCTTCCCCTGTAGTTCTGCCTATATTTGAAAAGTCAAGGAATTCCTCCTTAATGGTGGCAGGGTTTTCTCTAGTATCTAGAAATCTGAGACACAAGACTAAAACTTCTTTGTTAGCATATTTGTCTGTTACCTCATC